>JAKSZT010010873.1:6402407-6547831 GCA_026826555.1 Tolypeutes matacus | reverse complement strand
TCCCAGGCATCCCAGGCTGTGAAGTGACAGAAAAGTGTTTCTATGGTTTTCTTTTGAACCCCAGCCCTGACTGGGACCCCAGAGTTGAGGGCCGCTTCACGGTGAGCTGTCCAGGAAGCCCCTGCAGCGTGCCCGTGGTGTTGTGACCTTGTGACCCCATAACCCTGTGACCTTGTGCCCCCTGACCCCAGCACCTGAATCTGGAATGGACTCAGCCTGGCCCTAACCCCAGCAAGATGGAACCCTGCCTTTGGGAAGATTAAGATATTCTTGTTGGTTTTCTCTTCAGCTTTCAGCAGCAGTGCTTGGGAAATAAGATTTTGATCTTGGAAAATATGATTTAAAAACAGAATTGAAAGTCGGTTTTATTTTCTAAACGATATTGCCCCTGACACATGCTTGGATCCAAGTGGAGGCCTCTGATGTAGCATACTGAGAGGGAACTCCTTCCCAGGCCTGACCCAGGGCGCGGCTTATATACATTTTATAGCCTCCTTCCCAGAGCAGATTTCTATGCCTGATCCCTCACGTGGTGCCGGAAGACCACTGTGCCCGGGTGAGACAGAGTCCAGAAAAGTGCCCTCTTCTCCGGAGGCCGCTCGCTAGTTTCTTCTCGGCCCCACTCGGCCCACAGGGCCCATGTCAGGATGTGTTAGATGGAGGGCGGCTTCCTTGAGCTTTGCCGGGCCCGTCTCCTGAATGCCATGAATCAGACCCATTTACCGCGGCGGCTTCAGGGCGCTGCGAGTCCAGTTGGCAGCCCTGTTGGGTGGGACCTGGGAGCGCCACATCCGCATGAGGCCCCCTCTGGAGCCTTCTAAAAGGCAGGGTCTAGCTCCCCTGGCCTTCCCCGATCCATGCACAGGCCCTTTTGCTTCAGACCCCCACCCCCTTTGCTGGCCTGCGAGGACCTCCTTGGCAGGCTTCCACCCAGCTGCCTGGTGGGCTTGGCCAGTGGAGAGCTGGGGCGGCGATGAGGCAGGGATGGGGCCGAGGAGGAGGTGGTGGGTGTTCACCCTCCCAGCCTCCACGGAGACTGCATCCCTTAACCGACCTCAGCTCCTGTCACGTGACCCCTCCCCCCCAGGTCTCTGAAACTGCTCTCCCCCTTGTCCCTTCAGATAAGGTGCCGACCTTGCCAGTGGGCCCAGGATTGTCCCAGGTTTTTGCACAGACAGACCCACCTTCAGGGAAGCCCCTCAGTCCCAGGCGAGCCAGGACAGCTGGCCACCTGGGTAGAAACCATCTCTTACCCTTTCCCCGTGCTCTGGCCACACCTTTGTATACTGTCCTTTTATTAAAATTCCTTCCAGTTACACCATTTGAGGCTGCCATCTGTTTCCTCCCTGGACCCTGACTGCCACATGAGGAGCCGGAGGAGGACGGAGTTGTTTTCGGAACTTCTTCCTCTTTAGAGTTCAGAGGAACCAGACGGGTCACTGTGGTAAACAGAGGCAGAAGAAAATCACCCCTTGCGCTCTGACTCTTTTCTGAAAACCTGCCCCCTTATAGACAGACGTGGATGGTGATGACAGCAAGAGGCCCTTTCTTGCCCACTTACTCTGGGCTTGTGTTGGGTTAAGAACTTTGATGCACAACTGTGTGTGTGTGTGTGGTTTTTTTTTTTTTTTTTTAGGAGGTGCTGAGGATTGAACCTGGGACCCCGTATGTGGGAGGCAGGTGCTCAGCCACCGACTACATCTACTCCCACACAGTGGTGTTTAATCGTATGACCACCCCATGAGGATTTTCTAGAAGAGGAAGATGAAGCATAGAGAGGGGAGGCGAAGTACCCAAGGCTCAGGCTGGCTAAGTGGTGGGGCCAGGATTTGGAGCTGCCTGCTGGGCGGCTGACCGATGAGATGTTTTACACCCAGGCCAGGCCTCCTGCCCTGGAGGGGGGTGTCTTACGGGGTGCATGCAGCTGCCGTCTTCCACTTCCTCCCGGGTGGCGGGCTGTGTGCCTGGCCGCGTGGCAGGTTTTGGCTTACTGGTTGCTGAAACTGAAGCCTAGTCCGCCCCACGGTGCTCCCTGCTGAGGGATGGTTTTGGATTAAAGGTCAGACATCCGAAAGGAGTGGGGCACGAGAAGGGCCCTGGGTTTTGCATGGCAGCACATAGACCTGGGCTCATATTCCAGTTCTACCTCTCACTGATTGTAACTTTGGTCAAATCATACGACGCCTTTGAAACTCATCCGTGAAACTGAAAATTATAATCCTCTCCTCTCAGGGCTGTGAGGACTAAATCCCATGGTGTCTCAATTTATGCAGCAGTCAGCGGCTATTTGGCGAGTGCATAGTACATGCCAGGCACTGTTCTAGGCATAGCACATGGTGGTGAACTGTGAGACGAGACCCCTGCCCGCTTGGAGCTTGGGGTTTGCAAGGGGCCTGGCTTCACAGGGAGGACGGATTCAAGTGATGTTAGTTTTCTTCCTCTTCCTTCCCTGAGGCCCACGAAGCAGTATCACTATTGTTATACTTTACTCTGCTGTATGCGTCTAAGAACTCGCCTTGGGAAGTGATTTAGTTTTTCTTTCATTCTTGGTCTTGCTTTCATCCGTATATTGCGGTGAACGGTCAGTGAGTCTGTCAGTCACACAAAGTAGAAATGACCGCGTCTTCCTCCTGAATGGACGTTCCAGGATGCCGGATCTTACATTTTTTTGAGTGACAGGCTCTTTTTGAAAATTGGATGGAAGATGTGAACCTTTCCCCAGACAAAATGGTGACTGAAGGCTCATAAGGCTGAGCACCTCTCTATTTTAAAGCTTCTGTGAGGGAAGCGGCTGTGGCTCAATCAGTAGGGCTCCCGTTTACCATATGGGAGGCCCCGGGTTCGGTTCCCGGGGCCTCCTGGTGAAGGCAAACCCTCCCGCACGGCGTGGTTAGCTGACCCAGCGAGCACAAGCAGCAAGGGGGCGATAAATGAATAAATAAATAAAATCTTTAAAAAACAAAAAAACAAAAAAACACAATAGCTGACATTAAAAAAAAAAATAAAGAAATAAATAAAGCTTCTGTGAGACAGGCTTTCTTAGGGATTCATGAATCCCAGGCTACAAACCAGTCTAGGGGGTCAGTGACGTTTCACCAGCAGGAAATGGAACTCTCCATGGAAATAAGCAAGGAAATGATAAAAAATGGTTCATTAAATAGGGAAGATCAAGGCTTTTATTCAGAGTTTTACTCCTTTGGCCAGGGAAGCAGGGGCTGCCTGCCCAGTCTTCTCTGTACTTGCTTGAGCTGTGTTTAGTCTTGGTCATGGTGAAATATATATATATTTTCAATCCTAGTCTGGAGTTTCAAGGCTGGTACTACTTGCTCCTATGATGTTTATTTTGAGATCTGAGAGTCCCTCACTCTTTGATAAGGCACAACTCACCCCGGAGCTGTGTTGGAGTGGAGTCAAGGGGTCTTTCCTCCAAATTGGGCAGGTGGCGGCTCCGCTCAGCGCCGCCCAGGCCCCTGCGGGACCTGGGGCCACCTGACCTCTCTGACCTGCTCAGTGGGGGGACAGGGCCACCACCATCGCATGACGGCCAAGGACTAGAGGATATCAAGCCTGAAAAAGTATGTCCTAAGAATCGCCCAGCAGGCCGCAGCAGATCTTGTGGCTGAATGGCTTGAAAGGATGGATTCCTTTGTGCTGGGAAAGGCTGGCATTTCTCCTGAGTCTGAGTTACCGAGGCCACCTAGCAAATTATCTGGCATGAGCTGTGTTCCCTGTGTGACAAGGACACTGTGAGCCATTTAAATGGTTCTTCCTCCTGGATTCCAAGACTTCAGCTCAGCTGACCCAGGGTAAAGAAACCAAAGGTCATCCTTGGTGGCAGCTGACGTATAAAAAAGGACCCCAAGAAAGGAGTTTCCTTGTTGCCTTTGACTCCCCAGATATTAGCCAGCTCGGCTCTTTAGCAATGTCCTGCAGTGAAACATTATTTAAATGCTGGCCTTTGGGACAGTATTTAAAAGGCCCTTGGACCCTTTCGGATCGAGATGCAGAATTTTGCATTTGCATGTTCTTAGGCCAAAGAAAGAAGTTGAACTTTCCCTTTGGTTTGCCTCATTGCTCCCACCACGCTTGGCAGTTTGGCGGGCTGGAGCTGTGTTTCTTCTGACTCGCAAATTCGTTTTTCGAAGTGCTGTGTACATGGAGGCTCTCCCTCCCGGAAGACTTTGTGGAGAAATCCAAGACGGCTGCTGTCTGCCCCTCCCGGATACGAGCTGCCCAGGGCTCGGCTCTTGAGCACCTACTACGTGCTGGGGGCTTGCCTGTCTTATTTATTCTTCGCTACCACCTCCTTACGTGGGTGGGGGTGTCCCCATTTTATAGGAGAGGGGATGGCCCCCGAGAGGCCCCCGAGGCCGCCCAGCCATAAGTCATGGAGCTGTGATTCAGACCCAGGTCAGGCTGACTGAGCCTGCGTGCTTGTCTGAAGTCCTACTGCGTCTCCTGTGGCCTCCAGACACTCCCTGGCCCTCTGACTCCGCGTGTCCTTCTGTGTCCCCACTCGGGTAAGAATCCATTTCAAGAAAACTGAGGTGACTGTTGGTTGGACAGCGAGGAAGGGCTTGGGGAGCCCCATGTTTCTTCACCCAGTAGCCCCCCTGTGGCCCCAAGAGTTCAGGTGCAGCCATGACTGTCCTCGCCCTGGGTCACCTGGCTCCTGCACCAATGTCTCCAGGTGACCGACTCTGTCCACTGCACCTCTGTCACCTTGCCGGGACCCAAAGGAAGAAGGAGTGTGGACAAATGTAGAGTTATTGTCTGTCTCCCTGTTTCACAGGTGGGAAAACCGAGGCCCAGAGGGCAGGTGTGACTTGGGCATCCCTGCTCAGATAATGGGAGAGGTGGCCAGGTTGAGCCTGCATTCCTCCTCCTGGTGTTTACTGCCCACTCCGTGGAAGGGGGCTGGCCGTGTGGCCTGGTGGCGTTCACCTGCCTGCGTTGCTTCCTGCAGTTAGCTCCATGTCAAGAAGCACAAGACCAGATCTGGTTCCAGGGACCCATCATCTAGGCTGGTGCTTTCATTTTTCAGGTGGGGAAACTGAGGCCCAGTGGGAGAGACCTCCACGATCACCATCCCTGCCCCGTCGCAGTTTCTCCTTCCCTCCCTTTACCGCCTGGATGGTACTAGGAACATCTTGCTCGGGGAACAGGGAGGGTCTCAATTATTTCTTAAAGATGATCATCCCACCAAACCCCCCACCCCCCATTATACAAGGAACTCAGGTTCATGGTAGAATAAGTAGAAAACACGAATAAACAAAACTCACCCAGAGGTAATAATTGACATTTTGGTAGGATGTTTGTTTGCGTGCGCTGTTTTTTGGTCCACGTAGGATTATGCCATATATGCTGTGGCGTTGCTGACCCCATTTAGAGTTATAAAAATCTCTGCGTGAATCACTGGTACGTAGGGAGGAGGGGCCGTTTGGTCTTGAGACTGTTGGACATTGGGGGACAGCGTCTGGTCAGGACATCCGCCCTGGTCTGTGCCCGCCATGCCCTGCTTTGCCTGTGTCCTTTCCTGTTGTCTGCCCCGAGCTGGACGGTCCAAGGCCCAGGCGGGCTGCCTGGCACAGCTCCTGGTTGTGACTGGTACTCAGTTAACACGTGTTGCGGGAACCAGTAAGTGAAGTTGACAAGTGAGCTGACCTTGGGTCTTAGACGAGCAGTGGGGTGTCCTCTCTGGCTAGACCACTTGGTCTGCAGCCCGTAGCGGGCGCCCTCGTGGGGCCGGGGCCGGGGCCGCGTCACTCCCATTGGTGGGAGAGGCAGAGGCTGGCGGGGGCAGGGGCTCTCCCCCGGGAAGCTGGGTGCAGACGCCGGGCCTCTCCCAGCCGTGGGCCCGTGTGTGAGCCTCCGCTGCACGGAGTCCACACGGCCCCCCGAGCTCGCCTTCCGCGGGGGCGACGCATATGTGCAAGAGCACAGTAGGGCCCAGTGTGATGCGGACAAGGAAGGCTGCGTCTCTTTTTGCTGCCTTTCCTCCTTTCCTGCTGCTTGCTTGGAGGCCAGCGATGTGCAGCCACCAGCTCCACCTGGTTCTGCCTCTTCCTAGTGATGATCCTAAGCTTCTCGAGCCTCAGTTTCCTTGTCGTGTGATCAGATATAACGGTGTCTGCTTCTTAGGGTTATTACGATTTTAACTGAGACACTACTCACAAAAACTGTTACCCAGTGCCCGGCACGTGGCGCAGTCTCGATCGTGCCACCCGCTCTCACTCTGACCGCGAAGGGCTGGTCTTAGAGTAACGAGTCCTACTGTGTGGTGGTAAGACTACAAAGCTCTCCTCATCTCCAGTCAGCGAGTGAGTGGCTGAGTTTAGTTGGAAAGCACTGAGCTAGGATGCGGCGTGTGGGGGGCTCAGCACTTGGGGTACCCGGGTCGTGTTCCCTGGGGTCCTTGGGCTGAGCCCGATTTCTTTGGCAGGCCCCTCCTTGGGGGAGGTCCTGACTCCTCCGTGGGAACAAGCCACAAAAGGGCGAGCTTTGAAAGAGGCTCTTGTTCCCTCACCAAGTTCAGGGAAAGCCCCAGTAGTGTTTCCGCCGTCCATCCCTGGAGTTATGCGGCAGGGGCAGGCTTTTTCTCTGTCCTTTGAGCCCCATTTTGGGCCCAGATCCTTTCTGGTTAGATGGTGAAGATGGCCAGAATGGCCAGGCAAATGGACAGACCAACAGAAACCCCGGACTGCCCTTTGGAACATGTCTGTCGGCCTGTCTTTGCAGGGCAGGGACAGGGACTCTGGGTGGGCTCAGAGGGTTTTTATGGAATGCGTTTCCAGTGTGCTAGGCCGAGGGCTTGGCGAGGTCGTGTGACACCTGCTGGGTGCTGGCCGTGCCCAAGGGCGTGGGCGCTGGACTTTGACCCGCGTTTGCTGCGTGGCCGGCCCTGCCACTCCCCGTGTGACCCGGGCAGGCCAGGGAGGGAGTGGGAGCCTGTCACGGGGGAACCTCAGAAAGGGTCACCAGACCTTCCCTCTCCCGCAAACCCACGTGAGAAGGCGGGAGAACTTGAGTGCCGCGCCCTCACAAATGCCATCTGCTCCTCAAGTTCCGTCTGCAGAGAAGGAATTTTGTGTTTGACTTTCCCCGGGCCTCGTTAATTTATGTGAACCCACCTCCCTTGCTCTCTTTTTTGCTCCTCTTCTAATTTGAGGGTTCCTGTGGCTGTGGAGTCCAGGTGGCAAGAGGGAATCGTATAATGGTGGGGAGGCAGCCTGGGCCTACCTGGGCAAGGCTGCCAGGGGCAGGGGCACAGGTGGAGGGGGGCTGGGGAAGGCCACGGGGCACCCTCTCCTGGCTCAGCTGGGGCTTCCCAGTTCTTGCTTTGACAACTGTGACTTTGGCTCACCCCTCACCCACCCACTTAGCAGTAGAGAGGACAAGCTCTGGCTTTGAATCCCGGCTCTGCCACCTCCCACTCCCCTGACCTTGGCAAGTCACTGCCACCGTCTGAGCCTCCATCTCCTTATGAGCGAGTCAGAGGCCGAGGACAACCTTCCGTGCCAGGTGGTGGCGGGAATGAAAATAGGAATTGCTTGGTGCCAGCCTCTTGCACCATGCCTGTACATAGCGGGGCCTAGATGTGTTTGCAGGTCTTCACACTCCCATCCGTGCCGGGAGTGTGCACTTAGGGGCACCTGCTGCTTACCAGGCCTTGTGCTAGGGGCTGGGGATGTAGAGATGAGGAGGGGCTACTCCGCGAGGGCCCCAAAACTAGGAAGATTCCAACACACAGAGGGTGGCGGGAGCACGCGGCTCCCCCAGGAACAGGCTGTTGTCAAAGAACGGGGTGGCTGGTGTGGGGAGCAGGGAGAGCAGTGCCAGAGCCCGAGGTCATTGGGAGAGCCTGTCCTGATGGCCCGGGGGCAGGCAGAGCATGGAAGGGATGCCTGGAAGAGGTGTCCCGACTGCCGGGATCAGGACTTGGGATATCAGCATGTACGCTCTCCCGGGAACGTTCCTTCCTCCTCAGCTCTGCTTGAATGGACCTAGTTCTTTGCCCTGACCTGGCCTTCCCTACACCTGAGGACCTGGGGAAGGCCGCGGTGGTGGTGTGGGGGGGGCTCGGTGCACTGCCACCAGGGAGATGGCCTCCCTCAACCTTTGGAGCTGGTGGCGAAACCCAGAGGGGCCGGCTGGAGGTCATTCTCGGCCAGAAGCATCTAGACCCAGGGTATGGAGAGTGCTGTCTGGTGCTGGGAACCCTGGGTGCTGTGTTTCACGGCAAAAGGAGCCCTAAGGCAGTGATCAGAGCAGTGACTTGGGAGTCCACCCTGGGTTCTGCCACTTGCCAGCTGTGTGACTTTGGGCAAGCACCGTAACCTCTCTGAACTTTTCTTTCTCATCAGTGAAATGGGTCAGATAGCCGTATCCATCCCCTGGGTTTCTGAAAGGATTTGGTGAGATAATGCACATCCAGTGTTAGCACTGTGTCCAGCGCAGTAAGTGCACAAGAAGAAGAGGGAGCTATAGTTATTACTTATGACCACTACTATTTTTACTACCATTAGCACATCACAGAGGAAGGAGGGGCCTGGGAGGGCTTCCAGAACAGGTGACATTTGTACTCTGGGGTCCAACATTCCTAAGTTCAACTTCAGGCTCTGCCAGTTTCTAGATACATGTGACACTAGGCAATTTATTGAAATTAAATTGGGTGTATTATTTATATTCTGACCACCTTAATTTTTTCATCTGGAAAATGGGGTAATAAGGTTCCACTCCCGGATTTGTGGAGGTATACGAACCTGCTAGGTGAATTCTCCCATTGGAATAAGGTTTTCCTGGAAGTCTTTGGGGTGGAGGGCTTTCCCTGGGTTGCTTCTGCCTCTGTTGTAAAGCCCAGTGGACAGGTGGTGGCCGAGGAAACTGGCATTTGCAAATCCTTAGGAGATGATTTCTTCGGGTCCCTCGACCTTGTCCGAGGCTGACATCCGTCAGCAGGTAAAGGGCTGGCCTTCTTTATCGCTTGCAAGTTCTCAGGCCCCTGTTGGGAGCTGTGGTTTCGCCTGACAACTCATGAAAGCTGTGTGTTATCTCTGCAGAAGTTATGAGCTGGGGGAAGGACAGATCACTTCCTCTGTGGCTTTCAGACTTCTCAGGCACCACTTTTGACAGTTTCAGTTTGAAGAGCATAAAAGAAAGATGTTAGACTAATAAAGGGGTCTGGTCGTCTCTGTTTTCTGCTGTTGCCATGTTTGAGATGAGGCATGTCTGGGAGAGAGGCCGACGGTGCCTGGGCCTCCTGCGCCCTGGCGCTCTGTCCTGGCACTGGGAGCTTTCCTTCCCCTGGCAGGGCGTCTGCGAGACGGCATCTGCTCACCGCGGCCAGGTCGGAGAGGTGGTGTTTCGAAAGCTTGACCTCCCAACAGCTTTCTTTCCTCCTTGGTGTTGTCTGGAGAGCGTGCTAAGGTTAGGGCTAAGTAGGGACTGAAGTGATTGACGGTCCCCCTGGACATTGTGGCCCAGGCCTTCTCTCGCCCTGTCTCCCAGCTCCGCAGCAAAGGTGGAATTGTGTGAAGTTGCCATTTTCCTGAGTAAAAAGTGATCGAATAGTGACAGTTCCATATATAGTTTTACCTACTAGTTAGAAAGTAAATACAATTCCTGACTTCTTGGGCGCCGTCTCTTTGCTGTAGTCCTGAGAACTGTAAGAACAGTACAAAAGGAAACTCTTTCTTGGGTGGGGGAAGAGAACATAATGATTGCTATACACACACACACACACACACACGTAGACCTATGCACATATACACACATTTATACATGCATGTGCATAGATATGCATACACCAATATTTATATCCTCGTAGGCACATGTGCCCATATACAGATAAGTCCATGTACATGTACACACCAACACATGCATATTTGTGTACACAATGCATACATATACATATACACCCCATACATCTATACACACATGTACATAAATCTTCCAGTGCCATCTTTGGCATCCCACTCCTTAGACTCAAATTTGCTACGTGTGCAATTTGGGCAAGTTGTCTAACTACTGTGTCTTCAGTTTCCTCATCTATAAAACGTGGGTAACAGTGATATTTATGACCTGGGATTGTGGTCAGGATTCAATGAGACGATGCATGGAACAAGTCTAGGACAAGGCCCAGGACCCCTGAAGGGCCTAATAAAGATGAGCTCTCCTTATTTCCCGGGCTCTTGGTGGTGCCCGCTTAGCCGGCTCTCTTCCGAGTTCCCACAGTCCTTGATTTGCCCCTAGTGGAGGGTGTATTCCATCTGATGCTTGGTTTCCCCGATCATGAGTAGATGTGAACTCTGCCGTTCCTTCCGTACCTTTGAGCATCAGTCACGTGCCTGCGCTGTGCTAGGGCAGTCAGCGTGGCCCCTGCTCTCAAGAAGCTTCTCGTTCACGGGGGGGTGCCATTTTGGGTGTGGCAAGTGCTGGGATGATCATGGAATGGTATGACGCAATCAGGAGAGGTGGGGTGGAGGGGCACATACTTCAGAGAGTGCAGTCCGTGAGGGCTTCTCTGAGGAGCTGCCATTGATGAAGGAATTGCTCTGTGCAGATCTAGGGAGGAGGTGGCTACAGCACGTGCAAAGGCCCAGAGGTGGGAAGGCCATGGCGGTTGAGCATGATGATAGGGTTTGGAGGGCAGGCAGGGGCCAGCCCTTTTGAAGCTTGGATTTTATTCCAAGTGTCTTGGGAAGCAGGGGATTGACAAGACTGATGACCTTTTATAAAGATGGGCAAGAGAGGGGTCAAGGGTGGACTCTGTGCCCTGTTTCTTCTCTTGTTCCCCCGCAGGGCCTAGTTCTGTGCTCAGCCACTCATTGGTAAGGGTTTGAGGGCTTGATCTATGAACTGCTAACCCTGGGGTGTGAGGACGCCCCCAGGATGTCCCAGGCTACATCCTGCCTCCTCCGTGCGCCCTCAGGGTCCTAATACGTGAATTGGGGGTGCATGTGCCTCCCCATCTCCCCTCAGCCGCTGGCACTGCTGTGTGGGAAACTCTCCCCCAAGGGCCAAGTCAGTAGGGCCGGGCTCCAGCAGCCACTTTCTTTCTGGTTCCGAATGGCGTGGGGGGCAGGGCGGGGATGGGGCTGGTTAATTGCCATCCTCCTGAGTGAATGACACAGAGCGGGCAGGGGCAAGTCAGAGATGCTGCCCTGTAATTTTCATGTCTGGGACGGGTTTCAGGACTGGGCTGTTTTCCTCTTTGACGGGCAAAGGCTGTTGCCCAAGTCAGCAGCGGCGCGTTTTTGAGACTCCCTTTGTTGGTTTTCTTTTTTCTTTCTTTTTTTCTTTTTTTTCCCCCCTTCATTTGAAATAAAACTGGCGACTTGGATGTGGTGGGTAAGAATTAGTAGTTCCTGTCCTTTCAGTGTGGGAGTCGGGTGGGGGTGGATTTAAACATTTATTTCCCATTAAGAGATTCATGGGCTTGGAAGCCGGCGTTGGCTGGGGAGTGAGCTCTGTCTCTCTGTCCCTCTGTCCCTCTGTCCCTCTGTCCCGGTCGGGACTCGCGCTGCCCGGAGGCCTGGGGCTTGCCTTAGAGGGAAGCAGGGAAGCGGGGACGGGCGACCACGTGGAGCGGAGGTTGCAGGCCGGGGAGCCACGGGCCAACGCCAGTCTGCCGGTGTATTGTACTTGGCCCTCACGGTGTTTTTGAAAAAATATTTCAATGAGCTGTCCACATTTAAAAACTGGAAGAGTTCTCCTAAAAAAAATCTGCATTTCTCTTTTCTAATAATAACAACAAAAGCAAATATGTCGGTGTCACTTACTACATGTCTGGGAGTATTCTCAGGCACTTACGGCTATTTGTTCGCCTAATCTTCGTAACAGTTCTATGGTGTAGGCCTTTTTTTTATTGTTATGCCCATTCCATAGCTGAGGAAACGGAGGCCAAGGCAGTAAACCAATGTGCTCCCGGCGTGCCTGCGTTCCTGCGTGGCGGCTGTGGGCTGGAGCTGGGGCAGCTGCCCGCTCGGCGCTGGGCATGCTCTCCAGTCCGTTTCCTTACCTGCCCAGGCCTTGTGGGATTGGACTTTGCACCCTCTGAGCCTGGAGAGGTCAAGGTGGATGGGAGCGGCAAAGCTGCTGATCCTTGGGTTGAGTCATTTAATTTACTGCTGACTTATTCCTCCCTCCTCCCCTCCCCCCCTCTGTCCCTCTGTCCTTCCGTCCCCTCCTTCTAGCTGATGTGCACACAGGGCCCCCCTGGGCTTGGCAAATCACACACCACTTCTGCTCTCTGGGTGGAGAATTCACTCTCTAATTTCAGGCCAGACCTTCAGTGGGAGGACGTTTCCCCTTTTAAAATTGCTGCATGAGGGTGGACAGCTGTGTGAGCAGATCCTGGGGTAAACTGAGTCAGGTGGCAGGAGAATGGAGACCGCAGTCCCTGGTGTCTTTCTGGCTGTGTGATCTCTTAAAGAGCACAGCGCTCGTCCTGTATCAGCCACATTTGTGATGTAGGAGAGACAGAAACCAGGGTCCACCTTCAGGGAAGGAGCCATGCGCAAGGGGGCTGTGCCCGCGGCAGCCTCTCTCGGAGCTGTCCTGCTCTGTCCCTGAGCCCCCTCTCCGCCCCTGCCCCTCCTGCCTGCAGCCCCTCTCCGTAGTCCTGCTGGGAGCCAGGGAAGCAAATCCAGGACCGTCTCTGTCCTGAGGTCCCTCCAGCCTGGCCTCCCTGTCACCAGCCATGGGGGCTAGTAGGATGGAGGAGGAGGAGGGAGACAGATACGGCCACTGCTTGTCTTTGCCAAAATTGCTCGTGGGTGGAACGTGGTTCTGGGGGTGGCCAGGCTGGAAGGTGACTCATTTTGGAAGCTCTGAGACATCATTTCACCTAAGAAGGCTTCAGCATCATGGAGGTGAAGTGGCCCTTTTCACAGAAGACTGTGGCTTCGTGGGTGAGCTGCTGTGGTGTCCGTGCCTGGGTTCCCTGTGGCACAGAAGCATGGGCAGTGAGGAGGAGTTTCTGCCTTTGGAGCCCTTAACTCCTTCCTACCTCCTCTTTCTCAGCTCATCTTTCCCCCTCCCCTTTCCTCCCCTCCACTCCCCTCTCGTTTCTTTCTTGGGGGTGCATTTTTTAAAAAACAGCTTTCTTGAGGCATAATTGACATAGAAAAACTTCATTCTTCCTTTCAGTTTAAAATGATGAACTCTTTTGGGTACTGAAAGCAATATAGAAAATAATTTTAAAGATAACCATCCAGTTTAAGAAACAGACCATTCTAGCTGCAGTTCCTGATGTACCTGTGTGGACCCTTCTCTGATTTCCACCCCCTCCTTTCTCTCTGGCCTGAATTTGAGGTTTATCCTACTTTTATGCATATCTTTGTATTTGTACCACTTCATACGATTATGGAAGGCTACATATTGTTTCTCAGGTTTTAAGGTTTTATACGAACAGTTTCATAACTTGAGCATTCTTGTGCAACATGCTTTTTAAAATTTTTTTGTTGACCATGGTGTTGGTGAGATCATCCAAGATGCCGTGTGTGATTCTGGCCCGTTCATGCGTCCTGCTCTAGAGTATTTCCACCGTTGTGTGACCAAACCATGGTGTATTTACTTATATTCTGTTGGTGGACATTTGCGTTGTTTGTAGATTTTTGTTGCTATAGACAATGCTGTCCTGGGCATCTTTATAAACACCTCCCTTCACAGGACTGTGAGTTTCTCCTGCTTTCTTCCTCCTTTTTCCCTGTTTTCACCTAGTTCCCTTCCTCTTGTACTCACATCCTAAGATCAGCCCAGCTCAGCCCCTGGGCTTCCTGAGAATTTTTAGGAGATGGTGAAGAAGCAGCGTGGTCAGGTGAAGGTCAGGAATCCTGGGTTCTAGTCCCAATTTGCTGGACCTTTTTGGGCTTCATTGGTAATGGGGGATAATTGTTTCTATCTTGTGGGGCTAAGATAATTCATGGAAAGTGTTGAGCTGGAGCATATAATGGATGCTTGATATATGATGGCTACCTGTATTATCATCCACTGGTAAAATGAATCCATCCAGGGAAGCGGCTGTGGCTCAATCAGTAGGGCTCCCGTTTACCATATGGGAGGCCCTGGGTTCGATTCCCGGGGCCTCCTGGTGAGGGCAGGCCCGCCCGCACGGCGTGGTTAGCTGACCCAGCGAGCACAAGCAGCAGGGGGGGGGGGGATAAATGAATAAATAAATAAAATCTTTAAAAAAAATGAATCCATCCATTGCTTTTGCAGAACCATGTCAGCCATGGAAACGTGGACTCTGAATTCTTAAGGAGCAGATACTCGGAATGGGATGGGCTGGAAGTGGAAGTTGCCAGGCCCTAGGGCCTGGGGTTGCCTCCTTCCATGAGAGGATGGTAGGGTGCTCCAGCTGTGTGAAGGCGGTGGGCATCATCACCTGCAGCTGGATGGGATCCATCCTGCATTTGGGTTTAGGGATCATATAATATTAAGGGAAAACAAAACCAACAAAACACAGGCTTAAACCCAACAGGAGTTTTTTTTTTTCTCCCATATAAAGAAGTCTGGAGCGTGGACTCTTACGTTAGGACTAACATGGCAGATCTGTGTTGCTCACAGACTCAGACACCTTCTTTTCCTTCTGAGCCCCTGGCCTCGTGCTCAATCTCTGCCATTGCATCTAATTCCAGTTAGGAAGTGGGAGTAGGGGAAGGTGGAGACGGGCACACTGCCGCTCTTATGGAGACTTCTGCTTTCATCTTATTGGCCAGACCGAGTCACATGACCACTGCTAGCTGCAAGGGAGTGTGGGAAATGGA
The DNA here is from genome assembly GCA_026826555.1 of Tolypeutes matacus. Taxonomy (NCBI): domain Eukaryota; kingdom Metazoa; phylum Chordata; class Mammalia; order Cingulata; family Chlamyphoridae; genus Tolypeutes; species Tolypeutes matacus. Next base: position 6,533,063 of record JAKSZT010010873.1, on the reverse strand, counting down.
GCCTTTTACCTGGGAGCAGAGCATCCAGCTACAAGGGAGACGAGAGTGGATATTGGTATAGCAACTCGCAGCCTCCCCATCAGGAAGTCTCCGTTCCGATGTTGGGAAGGCACGGATCGGGTCAGGGAGTCGGGTTGTGAGCGGGATGCTGACATGCCCTCTTGTCTGCAGAACAGGTTTTCCTTTGTATGCACTAAGCCTTTGAGCAGGGGCAGAAATAAGTTTTCTTCAAACATCAGCGTTGGTGTAAAGTAGAAAAGGAACCGTCATATTCTCTGGGGTACCAGAGATTGTTACCACGGCCCCTGGGAAGGGGTCTTCGGGCAGAGATTTTAGCTTCCTGTCTGTGGAGGAGGAGCTCGTGAGCTCTCTGAGGAAGGAAGTGTGCAAGCAGAGGTCGACTGGACATGGGGCAGTCAGGGAGGCCATGGAGTGCCCTCCAGACCCAGCAGGCAGGACCCACATCAAGGGCTAGATGGGTCGTCGGCCTCTGTCACTCTGTCCTCCTGCTTGTCCTGCCATGGCAGACACTGCCAGTCCATCTTGGTGCCCCTTCCTGCTGAACCCAGTGCCACCTGGGTTCTGGGACTCGGGTCCCTCTCGGCCACACAGTGCCTCTCATAGGGGTCCCTGGGAGAACACCACCTCCCAGCAGGGGGGCCGGGAGCCACAGGAATGGCTTCCTGGAGCCAGCGCAGCTGTTCCTTGTTGATTGGAAACGAGTGGGGACAAGCCCTCCCCCAGGGCAGGGCTGAGAGGCAGCGCTCCACTTCCGCGTCTGGGCTTTGCTGGGCACCCAGAAGTAGTTGGGGGGCCTTGGGCAAGTGGGAAGTGAAAGCCTGCACCAGACCTGTTAGTTCTGTTATTGCCTGGACAGGGTTTTTCCTTGGTAGGGGATCCACTGTGTTTTCTTTACTTAATCTGGCCTTGCCCCGGAGAGAAAACAAATGCACAGCCTCCATCCTGTTTGTAAAGTGGGCGTTCAATTACTCGAAGTTGCTCGCCTGGAAAAACTGGGACAGTGTCCCCTCCTCCAGTGGCGAGGTCTTTGCTGTGGACAGCTTGGAGAGAGCCAGGCAGCTCCATTTATTGTGGCGATGAATGTCTTTGGGGTTTCAGCATTTTATTTATTTATTTACATTTTAAAAATGGAGGTGAAATTTTTAAAGTGAACAATTCGGTGGCATTTAGTACATTCACAATGTTGTGCAACCACCACCTCTCTCAAGTTCCAGAAGGTTTTCATCACCCCCCGGCTAAGCCCTGTTCCCATGAGCAGCCACTCCCCATCCTCCCCTCCCCCAGCCCCTGGCACGCAGCATATGGAGCATACGGTTTTGTTTTTAGGAGGTACTGGGGCTTGAACCAGGACCTCGTACGTGGGAAGCAGGTGCTCAACCACCGAGCTACATCGCCCTGTCAGCAAATGGTTTTTAAACCTGTGACTTTGCACTTGGTAGGACCCTCCGACGTGAAAGAGCGAATGAAAATCCCTGCCAGCTGATGAAATAGGGGGAAAGCTCAGCTTTGCCCAGCACCCACTGTGTGCTGGGCCCGTCGTAAACATGCGTGCTTCCGAGTCACCAGGGCGATCTTAATAATTCCAGATGCCCAGACCCCTTTCCAGCGATGGGGCTGGGGGAGACCTGGACAAGAGCCTTTTTAAACACTCCTCAGGTGGTTCCGGTGTGAGAATGCTTGGTAAGCCTTGTTTCATTGTGTCCCAGCACTCCTTTGGGGCAGGTAATAGTTCCATTTTATAGCTGTGGAAACTGAGGTTCAGGAAGGTTAAGCAAGTTACCCAAGCTCACACAGCTTCAAATCTTCATCTGAGTCCGGAGCCCTCACCCCTCTGCCGCCCCTCCCTTCCTCAGTTAGTCCGTTTGTATGTGATTTTGCTACTTAGGTATGTACAGGCACTATATGCATCATATGTTTTCTCTCCTTTCACCTCTACAGCAACCCTACATGAGCTGTCTAGGCCTTGCTCTGCCACCCCCCCTCCCATAAAAGCACTAGGGAAAGACAGGTGGGTCTCCCTCAGCCATTGTGTGTGTGTGTGTGTGTGTGTGTGTGAGATCTACCTTTAGATATCGGGGGGAGGGTTTCCCGGGGCCAATGAGGCGGCTCCCCTCACCCATTCTGGGTAGGGTCAGCTGAAGCAGAAGGGAGAAGAAAGATTGGCCAATGAGGTAGCGGCCTGAGGGGCGGAGCAGAGCCTGGACACAGCACGTCTCGTGGAAGGTCTGGGTGAAGATTTGGGGGCCATTGGAGTTGCGCCCAGGAAGAGCCCCCTGTTCTTCAAGGCTTTGGCTCAGCTGCCTGCCTTCCTTAAGGGCCAGGCTGGCAGATGGTTTGTCCAAGATTCACTTCATTCATTCATTCATACATTCACTCAATCATTCATTCATCCAACATCCAGCATTCACATCTGATAGCCTGGGTACTGTTCGGGGCTCTGGAGGGATAATGGTGGAAGAGACATGCGCAGTTCACCTTACAGCCTGGAAGAGAACACAGGTCTACAGGTCTTAGCGGCAAACCTCATTCTGGCACGCCGGGCCCTGTCTCTGCCTGGGTTCTCTCAGCAGTCACCGGGGGTAGCCCCTTTGGGTGGCCCTAAGTAACAGATGAGCAAAAGGAGGCCCAGAGAGGCTGGGAACTTTTCCCAGGGTTGCACAGCTCATGAGAAGGGGAGGCTGAAATTGAATGCAGGCTGTCTGGCTTCTGAGCACAAGCTCTTCACCGCTGTTGGTAATTATGAAAGAGGAAGTCTGGGCCACCTCTGTGGGGTCTGAGCCAGCTGGGGGCCAGGACAGGCCTCCCTGAGGGGTGCCCTTTGAGCTGCAGCCTTAGTGGGTGCATTGATTTCCTTTGGCTGCTATAACAAAGTGCCACAAACTGAGTGGCTTTAAACAACACAGATTTATCATCTACAGTTCTGGAAGTCAGAAGGCTGAAAATGGGGCTTCTGGGCCCAAATCCAGGTGTCAGCAGTGCCGGTTCCTTCTGGAAGGCTCCAGGGAGAACCCGTTTCCTTGGTGTGTCTAGCACATAGAGGCCGCCTCCATTCCTTGGCTTGTCGCCCCATCACTACAACATTTGCTTCTTTCTCTGACCCTGACCCTTCTGCCTCCCTCTTCTAAGGACCCTGTGATTACATTGGGCCCACCAGGAGAATCCAAGGCAGCTTCCCTCTCTCAAAACTCTTTTTTTTTTTTTTACCGGGAGGTCCCGGGGATCGAACCTGGGTCCCTCCATATGGGAGATGGACACCCAACCAGTTGAGCCACATCCGACCCCCATCAAAACTCTTAACCACACGTGTACAGTCCCTTTTCCTGGTTGAGGTCACATGTTCACAGGCGCGGGGAGTAGGGTGTGGGTGCCTTCAGGGCCATTATTCAGCTGATCATGGCAACTGGGGGGCTGGCTGGAACTGGTGGCAAGGGCTGGGCGCCAGGATACCTGGCTCCCTCTGAGCCTCTGGAGGTTCATGGACGTGTGTGTCTCAGGAGAACGGAGTGTGGTGAGAAACGCCCACCCCCTGCCCCTACCCCACCGGGGTGCCTCCCTTCTGCAGGCCCGTGGGCAGGAAGGTGGGAGAGCTGGGAAGACGAATGTCCTTCCAGTGCTAGTCAATTCCTGAGACCCGAGAGCTGGCAGGGCACACCTGGGCATCTTCGCACTGCAGGAGAAGGCCGTGCACCTGGGCTTTCGAGTCCCTGGGCCTGGGTTCGAATCCAGGCTCCACCGCTTCACAGCTGAGCCCCACTTTCCTTCACTTTGGCTCGCTCAGTCCCTCTTCCAGATGTTGACACCTGCTGTGCACCAGGCATCACCTAGGCACAGAGAGAGCAGCTCCTGAGCAAAGCCCTGAGCCCCCATTCTGCTGGGGGGAGGAGAAAATAAACAGCCAGTGGTAAGTATGGTTAAGGAGGGCAGGATGCTGGGGTGAGTAGTGAAGGACAGCTGTCTGTGGTGACACTTCCAAGTGGCCAGTTAGGTTCCAGGTAAGGTGACATTTGAGCAGAGGCTTGAGGAGGTATAAGGGAGCAAGCCAGGCAGGTAGGCACAGCAGGTGCAACCCTGGGGTGGGATTGTGCCTGCTGTTTTCTAGGAATGCACGGAGGTGAATGTATTAGGAGCAGGGCGAGCCATGAGGAGGGTGGGGGGAGGTGAGGTCAACGAGTCAGTTGGGGGTCAGATGGGTGGGTCCTGCGGCTTTGGCTTTGACTCCAGGGGAGAAGCGAGACGATAGAAGCAGCTCCCCAAACCCTAAATGCCCCCCTCCCTGCCTCTGCCTCTCCCACCCGCCTTGTTTCACGGGAAAGGGCTGGGCCCATCGAGGACTGCTGGGCTGAGCCCAGGCTGCATCCTCCGCCCGCAGGCTGGTCTGGGGACCTTGTTCTACCACCCCCTCCTCCTTCAGCCAGCTTCACGGCTGCTCAGCTAAGCGTTTTGCTCTTTATATAGCACAGTGGTTTACAGGCTCTGCTTCTAGAATTTCACAATCTCCCCTGCAGCGTGTTATCTCTTTAGGTAAATAATGGCGATCTTTATACAAATCAAAGGACAAAAATTAAGGTGATAGATGGAATTGTCTACGTTTTGTGTACCGCTCCTAATATCTTTATTTTTTAGACTTTTGACTCCCTCTAGAATCTTGGTGTAAGGTAGCATATCCAGTTTAGCTCAATTTTATATTTATCCCTTCTAAGGTAAGTTCCCATTTGTTGACCACCACCTTGTTCAACTGCTGGATGTGAGATTCGGCTGGTGAACTGGAGATGCCTTTCCTGCCCCCTCGTATGGTGTAAGGCGTATGGCGCATGGCGTATGGTGTATGGCGCATGGCGCTTGCAGGAAGCAAGAACACAAACAAGTTAGAACAGTTTGAAACCTGGCCAGAGGGCATCCTTTCCCGCCCTGGCCCTGGGTCACCTTGGAGCCCCACCCGGCCACCTGGTAGGAGTCGGTCATCACTTGTGGACCTGGCCAGTCCCCATTCCTTCTGGCACAGCCGGTTTTGGTGACAAATCAGCGGTAGATTGCGAATATTCTCACTGTCCTGATTCTGTGATAATCAGGGTGGGCTAAACATTCGCTATATTAGAAACCATGCATGTGTCCCCAGACCTCGTTTTCCTCCCTAGGTCTGGTTTTTAGAATGCTGGTGATAAACTAAGCCTGATTTATTATATGACCATCCTGTATGGGAAAAGACTGTAACCTTAGGTATCTCTGGTCAACCTTAAGAGATATAGCAGGGGGCTATATCTGGTTGGCGTCCATCTCCCATATGGAGGGACCTGGGTTCGATCCCCGGGACCTCCTGGTAAAAATTTTAAAAATATATAGAAGGTGCGTGGGCCGCCAGGCCCTGTGCGCGGGTGCACCACCAGTTTCCGCGAGCCACACAGCAAGATGATGACATAATAGGAGAGTGACACAAGGGAGAGGCAAGATGAGACGCACCGAAAAACCAGCAACTAAGGTGGCGCGGGCAGGATGCCTCTCTCCTACATCAGAGATTCCAAGGATTGAATCCCAGTGAAGACAGGAGGAGAAGGATGAGAAGAGAGGGCAGAAAATGGACACAGAGTTGCCCAGCGAATGGACACAGAAACAGCAAAAACGGGGGGGGGGGAAGGGGTGTAAAAATGGATAAAAGTAAATAAATAAAAAAATCCTTAAAAATAAATAAATAAATAAATTTAAAAAAAAAAAAAAAAAAAAAAATCAGCGGTAGACAGGTGGAGTTTCCCTTACCAGCCCAAGGAAGTGTTCTGGGAGGTGCTAGAAGAAGCGGCAGCTGACAGTCCTGGTCAAGCCCGGCTTGGGCCAAGGTTTGGGGTGTGCAGTTGGCATGGCAACCGCCTGCTGTTCTCCGGAGGAGCCTGAAGGATACTGCGGGTGGAGCTCTATCCTGACTCTACTGGAGAAATATTACCTGGTTGTAAAAACCCCACAGTCAAAACAATCTCTCCTGCCCCCTCAGTCCAGGTAGAGGGTGAACTTGAGGCAAGAGTGGGGCTTTTCTAGTGGAACTGATGGATAATTGTCTCGAGTTCTCCACTGCAGCTTGTGTACACTGGCTTGGCTAGTTAAGGGCCGTTGATTGGACTCTAGACCATTAAGTGACTGAAATCCTGGGCAGCAAGTGTGGGATTTCGTCGTTCTTCTCCTGCTCCAGGTTGACTCTTGGCCTCCTTATTCCTCTGTCCTCTTCCCTCTTCTAGAGTCACCCTCCCCCCTCCCTCCCTGGCCTCCTGCCTGCAGGAGGCTCTTTAGGGATCTAGACCAGCAGTTCCCCACCTGGGCTACAGACCTGGGCCCACGGCCCACCCCAGGGCTGGGATTCATTTGGTGTATGCTGGGGACTGGGCATCATACAGATTTTTGATTGTGACATCATCTATTTTAATGGCTGCAGAACTTATTAAACCGGTTTCCTACTGATGGACGTTTATGTTTTTTCTAAGCTCTTCTTACTATATGTTCTACAACCAGCTTTTTAGCCTTGTGAGATCACATCTGTCAAGAAATACTGCAAAAGAGTTTGAAAGGGGCCAAAAAAGATGACTGGGTGTCCCCTCTGGCCCACCCATCTGAGTTATCTCTGCCTTGCCTAGTCTTTGAGCAATTTTATGGCTTCTTAAGTTGTAGGAAAAAAGTGATAACAATACAAATGATTCTTGTCCATCTAAATGCCAGGCCTCAGGTCTTCCTGTGGGGACACTGTTTTGTAAACACTTCCCAGGTGATTGTACGGTGAGGCCAGGGAGGGATTTGGAGGAGATGTCTACCACAGTCCTTTCGTCTTTTTGGATGGCTTATTCCTTTAGCAGTCATGGGAATAATAGTGAGGGCTAACATTTAGCGAGCACCCCCCTGGGCCAGGCACTTTTCTGAGCATTTCAGGTGTTTTTGAGTTATGTGGGTACCATTTTACACAGACCAGAAACAACCTGAGGAAATGGTGGGTACAGTGTGTTGTGGTCAAATATAGACAGGGAGGTGGAGGCGAGAGAGGTTGCTTGTGGAGCTGTTGCTAGTGAATGGGGGAGCTAGGACTTGAACCTGCATCTCCTGTGGCCCCCCGCCTGGTAGAGTGGATCCCCAGCTGGACTCTGCCAGTTCCCTGGGCAGGTCAGCGCGTCACGGGGCTTATCAGCTACCCTGGCCCGGCGGAGCCACGAGGTGATGGCCTGGCTCCACGATGGCCTGGCTCCACGGGGGCTACTCCTTTGGCCATTGTCCTTGTGTTCTTTTAGTATCGTTTTGCACAGGGCTCACCTGCTTGGTCCAGGTGAGTGCAGGTGTGTCTGACTCACCTCTTAGGTGAGGAAGACAGTTTTCTGTGTTTTTTTTTTAAACCAAGTTTGTCTTTCTCAGGGATATTCACTTTCCCAAGAATTTGGCTGTGAGGTCTGGGGGTTTACTCTAACATGCTGCTGTGCAGAGTAAAGACTTGAATTTCTTTTTAATTAAAAAAATTAAAATATGAAAACTCCTTTGAGCCTGGGCTTCCCCTCTCTTCCACCCCGTTAGTCCTCAGAATAACCCTGGGTGGTACATACTATGACCGCCATTTTATAGATGAGGAAACTGAGGTTCCTTTAATCAGTTTGCTTGGCCTTGAGATACAGTGGCAAATAGGACATGGCACCTTGGGTCCTCAACAGACTTGCAGTCTCCTCTGGGAGAGGTGGAGTGCTTGGCCCAGCAGCCCAGAGAAGTCGAGAGAGCTGCCTGGGGCCACACAGCCAGGAAGTGCCATCGTGCACCCGAGACCCCCCCAAGCAGACCTGAAAGTACCCCCCCCGTCCCAGTCAGATGGCCCCGGGTATCCTTAGCTAGCCCAAAGCTGGACGCTGGCATGGGCGGCCCCTCACCCACTCCCCAGAGAGCCCCGGGCTTCCCAGGAACTAATGTCTTAAGAGAACTTCATGGCTCTTAACGCCCTAAGCGGATCCAGATGTGCCTTGTGGCCGGCGCTGCTGCAGATGTCCTGGCCAAAGCCAGCTCGGTTTGGAAGCCCGGCCCGGCCGGCCGCCAAGTCTGGAAATGAAGTAAATGAGCGAGTTGTTCTTGGCCTTTTTCCCCTCATCTCAACCCAACTCAAATCCAGCTCGGGCTCTGACCTCGGACCTCGCACATTCCAGTACTTCCCCGGCCTCCTGGGGTTCTAAGGCACAAGGCAGGAGATAACCGCACTGGGGGCGTTGAGGAGAGAGCACGGGGCGTGGGGACGGGGCAGCTGGAGCAACTGCCTTCCTCTGGACACTGGTCCTTGGAGAAACAGGAGGGGATGCCTGCTGGGCCGGCCCCGGCCTCCGGCCCGCGGGGGGTCCTGGGAGAGTGGCCCGGCCCTGCTGGGAACAGAGAGGCAAAGCCTGGGCTGCACAGGCAGGGGTGAGGGGGTGGGTAGGGGGCACCCCATCCCTCCCTGGGAGCACCGACCCTGCTCGCTGAGAATGGCGGCGTGCTGAGGAAGGTGGCGCCCCTGGGCAGTTGTGGTGAGCTGGCACCTGGATTCCTGAGGCCCTGGGGACCCGGGTTCAGGCCTGGGTGGTCGGGGTGAGGATGACTCTGACCCCACTCCCCAAGGCCCCAGACCAAACTGCACAGCCCTCGAGGGTGAGTCACCGTGACCTGATGGGGTGCTGGGCCTGTGGCAGCCCGAGGGAGCTGACTTGGCGGGAATGGCCAGCTGGGCAGTTGCTTGGCTTCTGGGCAGCTTGTCCCCTCTTCCTGACACCCCACCTTCGCTGGATTACTGTCCCCAAACCCCTCCTTTATGCAAGCTCGAGAGGTGCCTTGGTGCTCCTTGTTTGTTATTATTACTGTCTGTGAGCTTAGTCTCCTAAAAATGAGAGGAGGTAATGATGGTGATGATCGGCTGTACGACCTTAGCACATGGAAGAGGAGATGATGATGATGATGACGACGATGATGGCGGCGGCGACCAGCTACCTGGCCTTAGCTCACGAAGCTGAAAGACCGCGACCACAGCGGTTAGGACCCCAGAGTCCGGAGCCAGTCTGTGTGGGCTTGCATTCCTCTCCTCCACTCGCTAGCCGTGTGACCTGGGGCTTCCTGCGTGTCTCGGGGCCTCAGTTTCCTGGCCTCCAGACTGGAGGTGATACTGCTGTCTACCTCAAAGAACTGTGCGGAGTAGTGAGGCAGTGGGTGTGGCGTGCTCAGCCCTGCCCTGCTGCGCAAGGGAGCGCTGCACGGGTTTGTGACAACACGTGCCACTGGGCCTGCACTGTGGGCCTGCCATGCGTCCTTCAGAACAGTCTCCAGGGACCACGGGGAGGGTGAAATGCCAGCTCCTTCTCTCTACCCCTCCTGGTGGGCCTCTCCCTGTGTTGTTGCCCCTCAGAAGGCTCAGGGGCCTGCTGGCATGTGGAAGGGTGGGCAGGAAGGCTTCCTGGAGGAGATGACATCTAAGCAGGCACCTGGGGAGGAGCTGGAGTTAGCCAGGTGAAGAGGGAGGCTCCTGGGCAGCTGCAGCACCTCGTGTTGTCCGTTTGGGTGGACAGAGGTGCAGAGTCACCAAGGAAAAGAAGGCACTTCCAGAACTCTGTGTACAGTGGTCCTTTCTTCTCCCCCATTGTGAGAAGCATCATTTGGATGCAGGGACCTTGCCAAGAGACCAGCGGTAAGCTTCTCCTTTGGGGGTCCCTGTCACCTAGTTGGGGTAACACCTGTTACCTAGTTGGGGGGGGGCAGAAAGTACTGCTGCATGCAGAGGCCTGAAAGCCCTTTGGGATTGTTCCATTTTGTGGGGTGCACGGACCCAGCATATGTAAATCATCAGACAGACCCCATGACTGCCATTCTCCCAGGACCCAACCCCTGGGGTGGCCTTGGCTTGTGCATCTGGATTTCGGGAGCCCCACCTCCTCCTCTGTGACATGGTGCTGCCAAGCTGGGCTCAGGGAGGCGAGAGCTGAGCTGTGATGTGTGGTGCTGAGAGCCGGGCTCCGACCGTGGGCTCTGGCACACGCCAGCTCCTTTCTGCAGGTGCTGAGGACCCTGGTCCTGGCCAGCGGGTTCCCTAGGCAGGAAGAGGTGCAGGGTGAAGAGAGAGATGGGGGAACCTCCCCTGCCCGCTCAGTGCTAGGAATTTGGCTTTCGCCTCCTCCGGGGTTCCAGAAGCCAGTGATGTACTGAAACTGTAGTTCCAGCCACAGCACAGCTTTTTTGGGAGGGTATCTGGTCAACAGGATTCTTGAATTTCTTCTCAGTGCCAGCCTTTGGTCTGGTGTCCTTTGGTCCTGGGGAGCAGGGAGGGAAGGCGAAGAGGGTATAATGGGGCATGTGGACGCCCTAGGTCCCTGGCCAGAGGCCTGCTCTGTCCTGGGGCACATCTGACGCCCCTCGAGGGGCTGTCAAGGCAGCGTCAGCTTTGGCTAAGAGTGGACAGTGTTCACGTTCCTCCGACAGAATCATCTCTACCACTTCGTAATTCAGTTCACTGTTTCCTGAGCACCTGCTGCCTGCTGGGTGCTGTTCTAGGAATACAGTCCCTGTTCTCATGGCCCCCCCAGGCTGTGGGGGGGCCTGGCACGACTAAATCAGCACACGCATGCACAGCACCTCAGGAGAGGACCAATGCTCCAGAGAAGACCAAAGCAGGGCGGGTAAGGGATGGAGGTATGTCCAGGAAGTGAGTGCTTGAGCTGAGACTTGAAGGAAATGACAGAGCAGGCCACGTGGGGGTAGAACATTCCAGGTGGGACATGCAGGGGCCCTGAGGGTGAGCATGGTGGGCACGGTGGAGCACAAATTATGGGGCAGACATTGAACTGGTGCATGATATACATGGTCCCCTTTCATCCCATAACCCTAAGAGGTAGCCCTATTATAATCCCTATTTTACCAGTTAGCAGTGTTGAGGCCACGAGCAATTCAGCACACAGCCAATCACTGGAGTCAGGATTCAAACTCGTGACCAACTAACTGCACATCCCTGGCTCTTGGATTTGTGTGGTTTTCCCTCCTGGAATCCTTGTTGGCTGCAGGGCCTAATTAGATGAGAGACCAGGGGGAGGGGTCCCGTCTGTGGGCCCCCCTGTTCTGGAGTGTGGCAGTGGGACTCATTCGGACACTGTTTGTAGATGAGGAGCATAACCTCGTGGGGGTCTCAGCTGGCAGCCCCGGCGGTCATGTGCAGTGGACAGCTGCAGCCGGAGGTGTGGAGGGGGCTGAGCGTGGCGACGGCTCCCAGGGGCCCAGTGTGGTCGGGCCTTCCAGGGGGGCCTGCTTTGAATCCCATCTCTGCTGCCTCGTGGCTCTGACTCCGAGGAAGTTACAACCTTTCTGACTTGGATTTGTCTTCTTGGTAAGAAATGGGGTCAGTAAAACTCCCTGCCCTACCTGCCTTGCAGAGCTTTTGTAAGGATCAAGTAAGATTATATATGAGAAAGCCATTTGTTAAATTCTAAAACTGTATATCTGCACATGGGGAACCTGCTTTGTCCTTTATTTAATTGTAAAAATCAAATCAAAGCAACATTAAAGAGAGTTAAAAAAAAAAAAAAGGAAAGGAGAGAAAAGAAAAAAAGTCTACTTAAAGTTCTAGCGCCTTGACCTAACTACAGGCATCCCATCCTATCCAAACATGCACCAGCTGAATACATGGGGACTTACTTTTGGATAAATGCCTCACTTTCCAGACTCTTGCTACCTGCCATTCAAAACCCAAGAACCAAACAGGCTCGGATAATTTGGTAGCATGTGCTGTCTAAACCCGGGAGCCAAATAGATTTCACCCTCAAGGGCTACTTTATTGATCTTCCACTCATTTCTCTTAGTCTTGACAAATATATGTGTATTTTTCTATCCCTACCAGCCTGGTGAACAATCCAGAGGTTTTTTCCATCCATTTGTTCTCTGCTGTCATCAACATAGGTTGTTTCTTTAGTGGCCGCCTGATAGTCTCTTGAGTTGTGCTGTATTTTATGGAACATGTCCGTTTGGTTCGATATTCAGGTCATTTCCAATGTTTTGTCTTCAGTAGAATATGCCTCAGAGCATATCTGCAGGCCCTTAGTTTTTTTTTTTTTCCCCCCTTATGATGATGAATAATTCTGTTTGGAAAAATTCCCAGGAGAGAGATTAGCTGGTCAAAGGGGTATGAACATTTTTATGACTTTTGATATCACTGAGGCCGTAGAGCTTTCCAAAAGAGTCGAACCCATTTGTAGTGATATCTGCAGGGCCCAAGTGCCTTGGTTCCATAAAGCCTAGTCAGCCTTGGGTGTCATCGTTTTTAACTTTTTCCTGAAATTAGCTCTGTTAGTTGAGATGGTGCAGTGCTTGGGGTGCTTGGTCACCACTTGGCTCGGAGACACTGCCCTGGAGCCTCAGCCCCGGCTGCGGCCTCTTTCCCTCTGCCCCTCTTCACTTGGCCACTAGGACCTCTGTTGGCCACAGAGGTGAAGGTGTTTCCCTGAAACCAGGACTCCCCCCTTCCTTCTCTGACTGCAGAGCATGAAGGCAGAGGAGAGGGGCTTTGAGGAGTCGCGGGGCTGGCCGGGGCCAGGGTTTTTAAGTTGTCTTGGAGGGTTTGGGGACAAAGACACTTTAGGAGGAGGAGGCAAAAGAGGGGAAGGGAAATGAGGGCACTGAAGAAAAATGGGAGAGAGAAACAAAAGACAAAGGCTGGCAGAAATAGACCACGGGAAATGGCAGCAGGGATAAAGAGGACAAGAACCATTGAGGGGAAAGGCAGGATGTGGAAGAAGAGAGGAAGGGGAAGGTGTTGCAGAGGGTGGGAGGAGAGATGGGAATAAAGGAGGAAGGAATACAGGGGAGGGATGGGGGTCAGACGGGTGTGTATGTGTGTGAGAGAAAAAAAGAGTGTGAGAGGAAGTGTGTGTGTGCATGAGAGAAAGTGTGTGTGTAAAAGAGAAAGTATGTGTGGGAAAGGGTGTCAGAGAATGTGTGTGAGAAAGTGTATGCGTGTTTGTGTGTGTGTGAGAGAGAGCAAGAGGCAGAGAGAGAGGGAGTGAGGAGAGAACAAAGAGAGAAGAAAAAAGAGAACGACAAAAGGGAATGAAATGGGAGAAGGGCAGTGAGTGGGGAGATGGCAAGTCCTTAGCTTGTCGAGTTGCCACTTTCTACACCCTTGGAAGGGGCTGTGAGCATGGCGAGGGCTTGCGTGAACAGCGAGGGAAGGGAGTCGGCATACCCGTGGTGTTGATTTGAAACTTGAGTGGCAAGTTAAGAGCTGCGGCCTTGGAGACCCAGGTTTCCACCCAGCGCTGCCCCTTCCCCGCGCCGCGTGGCCCTGGGCCTGCCTCTGGTGGTGGCACTGTCTTCACGGAGCAGTCCAGAGCCAGCGAGCACAGTTGGCACACAGACGCCAGCCCACAGGGAAACGCTCCCTCCACGAGAATGGGCATGTCGAGGGTCAGCAGTAGAGTCCAGTCTGAGTGGGGCCGCAGGGGCAGAGGTTAGGGGCACAGATGCTGGAGCCAGATGCCTGTATCCACAGCCTGCACTGCACTCCATCATCCCCAAAGAGGAGACATTAATGATGTGGCCCTGGCTCAGGCTGTTGTGAGGATTAAATGAAATTATATATACGTATAATGCATGGGGCCTGGCATATCGATCATGATGTGACGTCACTGATGATGGTAAATGACAGTGGCAGCAGCCACCACTGCGACTTAAACCCCAGCTGAGGGCCTCACCTCGTTTAGTCCCCCCAGCAACGAGGTGAATTAGGTCCCATTTACACACGAAAACTGAAAATCATAAAAATGGCAACAACAAACTGTTTTTGAGGGTCTAATAGCAGTAGAATTGACAGATGAGGAAACTGAAGTTCAAAGGGGTGGTGTGCCCTGCTGTGATCACGCAGCAGCCAAGCGACAGAGCACGGGTTTGAGCCTAGACCCACGTGCCTCCGATTCATACAGGCCCGTGATTTATTTGTTTCATTTTTCAGGCCCATCCTATAGACCGGAACTCTTTAGGAAGTCTTAGGAAAGATGACTTATTTATTAGCCATTTGTTATCTCTCAATTTAAATCTTTGAGTATGTGGAAATGTGATTCAGCATGTGATGCGAGAGGTTGAGGCCAGAGTCCTTGCTCAAAGGTAACAAGTGAGTCTACCATATTGAGAAATATTCCAGACACTTCCTTCCAGGCACTGTCCTCGCCCAGTTAGCAGTGTCTGGGGCCACAGGGGTGAGGTTAGATTGGCATCAGGCAGTTGGAACCGCCTCTTCCTGGGTCTCTGGCCCGTGGTAGTCCCCAATTCCTTACGTGTCTTCACCACAGGGCAGAATTGGCACCACTCTTGACCTTGGCCTGGCGCCCGTGTACACACCTGCCTGCTAACTGGCAGTACTGTGCCTCTCTGTCCCCAGCCCAGTGCCAGAGGGACCCAGAGCAGATCCTGGTCACCTGAGGGTGTTTCCAAAGGTGTGCTGAGAATGCAGCAGATGTGGGGGTTGAAGGTTTCCCCAGAATTGGCTGTTGATGTTAAAGGTGGGAAAGAAGCCAGGCGTTTGCAGCAGGAGAGGCTGGGCCCCTTTTTCTCAGGGCCTGGAACCTGGGCTGGTCCTTCTTAGGAACTTTCCAAGGGAAGGCCAAACAACCCACTTTTCACCTTTGGGAGGAAATGAAGCAGGACACGCTTCCTATAGGAAATACGACATCGAAGGAGGGGGTCAGAGAGGAGCCTAGGCTTGATTCCTTTCCTGGGGACGAAGTTCAGTGAGACATTGTGCATTTTGCACAGACTACAAGGTGGCCTGGAGGGCCTGTCCTCTTTACAGTGACGATGATGACGGCGGCAGCAGTGGCAGCCACCCGCGTAGTATCAGTGCTGGCTGCATTTAACCCTCCCAGTAATGCAGAGAATTAGGTCTGATTGTTCCCATTCTACCCACAGGAAGACTGACGCTCAGAGAGGTGGAGACTCCTGCTCAAGGCCACATAGTAGGAAGTGCTGAACCGGGACTCAGACTCAGTTCTGGCAGACTCTTAAGGCTGCCTGAGGGTCCTGGGGTACCTGGCTCCTTTGTTCCCAAACAACATGGAATATATTTTTATCATGAATGTTATTAATAAGAATATATAATATTAATTGCTATTTAGTGAGAGCTTCTAGATGCTAGGCTCTTTCCTGCACTGTCTCATTTAACCCACCAAAGAAACCCATGAGATGGGCACCATTTCACAGATGGGGAACCTGAGGCACAGAGCAGTTATGGAACTAGCCACAGATCATAGAGCCAGTGTCAGAGCTGGGATTCAGGCCTGATTCTGATAGCTAAAACTTTATAGTGGGGCACATTCAAGGATTTGCCTTGAATAGTTAGGTGACCTCTCTGAACCTCAGTTTCCTCCTTTATAAAATGGGCCTAATCATGCCCCTTATGGCATAGGTTTGAATTGTATGACTTAATAACTGTAAAGTTCCCAGCAGATTGTAAGTGCTCAGTCATTGTCAGCTACCACTGTCATCACCATTATGACTTGAGTCTTTCATGAGGAATAGATACTGATGGTCAGGGGAAAGGAAAGAAGAAGCCCCCATGGGTGAGACCCCCCCAGGGCAGGGTGGTGGGAGCTCACCAAAAGCTGAGGCTCCTTTGATGAGGCCAGCCATGGGTCTGGGTGAGGGGACATGGAGAGGGGCTGCCCTGTACAAGTGGGGGCAGAGGGACCTTCAGGAGAACAACAGAGGCCTTCTCTTGCTGGCTGTTCCGTTTCCTGCAAGGAGGGAAATTACGGATTTCCGCCCTGGCTTCCAGGGAAGGATGGGACAGAGGCTGGTCAGGGGTGTGGTCCCCAGTGGGGAGGATGGCGGGGGAGGCTTGCTGTTACTTTCAATGGCTCAGGCAGCCTCTGCCCAGCGCCGGGTCTGTCCAGAGCCTTCCCTGGCCCTGGCTGATCCTCGGCCTCTTGGAGGCTGTGCACGAGGAGTCCTCCTCTCAGGGAGCCCTGTGCCCCTCCCTCCTTTTGTTCAGTGGGAGGCAAGACTGAGACTCCCAAGCGGCTGGCCACTGCCCCGGCAAGGACGCTGTCACCTCCTCCTGGAAGTCCCCCTGGGTGGCCAGCAGAGGTGCCTGTCCCCTGTGGGCCCTTCTTGAGCACTTGACTGCTTGCAGCTGTTTTCTTTCTGCCTTAATCCCTCCACCCAGATAGGGACCTGCCAGCCCACAGTCTTCTGATCTCTAAGGTGTGCATGACAAAGGAGGTGAGGAGGAGCAGGGGCCCGGGAGAGTGGGACTGGAAACGGGGATCGCAGGGGGCCCTCCCTCCCTCCCTCAGACGGTAGATGTGCGCAGTGGATGAGTTATACCCGTAACGTTTCTATTAGTAGTAGTAATTATTGAATTTAGTGTAAAAAATTCAGCAAATATGGAATGAGTGCGAGGAAACAGTAGTGAACAAAACAAACAAATCCCCTGCCTCTTGGAGCTTCCTAGTGGGGGGAGATGGACAGTAAACAAATAAAGGAAAGCCCAGGATACGCACGTGGTGCTGCGGCCGTGGCCCAGCGGGCCATGAGGCTCTATGGAGAGGGGTGCTGCCATTTTATATTGGGTAGACTTGCAGTGATTTGGGGGTCCCAGCTCTCCTCTGGAACACCAGCCTGAAGAGAAAGTTCAAAAGGCACATTGTGAAGGCCCGAGTGGGGGTCCACCCACGCAGGGTCCCAGGGGCACACTGGGGGACATGGTTTGAAGCGCAGTGCTCCATCTCTGGAGCCTCTTCTCCGCTGTAATTTTTGGAGACTAAGAAGAACATTCCACCGAAAAGAAAGGGGGAGAGGGGACAAAGGACACGTCAAGAGGGGGGACCAGGGACCCCGCACACAGCTGGTGCGTCCAGCGGTGGGAGGAGGCCGTGGAACTGGGTTGCACAGATGCCCTGCCTGACCCCTCAGGGGGTGTCGGGGCTCGTGGGAGGGTCTCTGCACAGGCGGAGGTAAGGACACTGGGCTTCCCAGACACAGGGACTCCTGGGCCTGGACTCCCCCCAGTCCAGGTAATTCCGGCCTTGGCTGCCCTTTTGAAGATGGGCCGCCGTTTGGGAGCACCTGCTGTGTGCCCCAATGAGAGCATTCCTGCTACACTGTACACTGTGCTGGGACTTCTCCACCCCGAACCCCCAGTAGATAATCAATCCCTGCCCCCAGGGGGAGAACTTGGGGCTCGGTGAGTTGAATCGCTTGTCCAGGGCCATCCTGCGTGAGTGGCAAGCTCGGAGGGCTCAGGACGGCTAAGCATGGCAAACAGGGTCTCAAGAAACCGTTTCCAAAGAGGCCCAGGACCTGGCTGGTGGCTTCCGGAAGGCTCTGTGGTGGGGAAGAGGAACTTTCTCTGCTTGTTTCATTGGCTGGAGCCCCACTGGGCCTTACGACACAGCCGCTTTGAGAGGTCACAGCAATAGCTCATCCCCCTGTGACGTCCGGCCTCGCAGGCTGGCTCTCCAGAGGGTGCCCGGGCCTGGCAGCTGGGCTCTCGTGACTCGGAAATCCCACAGGACTTGTCGCACACCGTGCCAGCTCTAATTTACACTGAAGACTGGAGTGCCCCTGGCCCTGCGGTCAAGCCGGGCAGGGTTCTGACTCCCTGGTGGGGCCAGGGCCGCGGGCAGCTCTGCCACCGTGGAGGCAGCCAGGCCTCCCAGCCCCCCGGTCCCTCCTCTGGTGCAGCCCGGGCCCAGGTAGAGGGTGTTTTCAGGCCTGTGCAGCGTGGGGTCCCAGACCCCCTGCCCTCTCACACTGCCACTCGAGCCGCTGCCCTCTGCGGGGAGCTCTGTGCTCCCCCTCACTTCTCTTGCTCTGTTCTTCTTCGGGCGCTAAGTCTCAGTTCCCTTCTCATTGTTCCTCATTGGTCCATTCGTTCAAGCATGCACGCACTCACGCATCGCAGGGCAGCGGAGGGCTGGGAGGACAGACCCCCGTCAGACGGAGCGGGGCTCGGCCCCCTGCACCAGCTCTGGGTCTGTGGGCAAGTTCTAGAACTTGTCAGAGCTTGGTTTCCCTGTCAGGAACACCAGGACCACCTCCCTCTCAGGTCGTCGAGAGGGCTGTGGAGGGGTGCGCGCACGCCTTTCCTGCTTTCCCGTAACCTTCGTGCCAGGCCTGCATTTGTCTGTGCCCCTGGACCGTCTCCAGGCTCCTCCGAGCTGCCTCTCCCTGGAAGTATCGGACCCGCGCACCCCGATTTGCTCCAGCACCCCTCCTCCCTCCAGCTAGTGCGTTCTGTTTCCTCCCACTCGCCACGCACCAGGCTGGAGCGGGAAGTGGCTCCCCAGGTTGGATGCGCCCACCCCGGCCTCCCCGCACAGCCTGGGGCTCACCCTGCCCCCGCTGCCCCAGCCAGCTCTTCACCTTCACCGCAGCCCCTGCTCTCTCCTCTGCCCTGGCTCCCCCTTGGCCATCTCCGGTTTATGGCCTCGCTGGCCCAGGACCCCAGCGCCTCCACCGTCTCCAGGAATAAGGCTCCGGTCATCCCAGGCGGCAGAACCAGCTGGCTGCAGGTGCCCCACGAGCTGGTGGCAGGAAGCCCACGTGTCCTTCTCCCAGTCCTTGCCCCTCCTGGCAGCTCCCTGTGCCCCCACCTCCGCCAGCCCCTGCACCCCGGCAGAGCCGTCTGAAACACCCCTCCCATGTCTCCCGCCGCAGGCCCTGCTCCTGTTGCTTTCAGACCCAAGCCTGGGCCTGTCAGCCTGGGCCAGGCCTCTCATCTTGGCCCCACGGTGAGCCTCCAGGCCCCCAGGCGCGTCTGCTGGTGCCCTCGCCCTCAGCCCGCTCCTTCCCCGCCTCTGGGGCCGGCATGGGCCTTCCCCTCCTGAGGGGCCCTTCTCCCTTCTCTCTCCTTATCCAAAGCCACGCGGCCTCCAGGAGGCATCAGCCGCTCCTGTGCATGGCGGCGGCGTCATGCATTCCTTGTCTCTGCTCCCCCGTGCCCTCCCTCCGTGTGGCCTCGGATCTTGTGTGGGAGTGACCGTCAGTGCTGGGGGTGCACCCTCGGATGTGCAACCATGGACTGTACTGGAACTTGTCTTCTGGGTGACTTTTGATTCTTCATCAAGATTCCCTCCCTCCCTCCATTCCTCTCTCTCTTCTTCCTCTCCTCCTTCCGTCCTTCCCTCCTTATTTCTTTCCACGTGCCAAGCACTGTGTCAAGCTCTGGTCATCTGCCTCTTTGAGGCTCCCCCGAATTCAATTATCTTGAATTAACAAAAGAAGCAGAACCTAAGGAGATGAGAAATCATTTGCTTAGGTACCCTCTGCCAATTGGTAAAAAAGTTTTTACGAGCAAATCTAGTGGTTATCCTTTGGAAAATAAGCAAACGCAAACCACTTCCTGCCGCTTCCAGGAGCTGCTCGAGGGCCTGAGCTTTCTAAGACCTACCAAGACTCTGAAACTTGAGGCAAGCCTCCTCCGTTTTCCTGGAGAATCGGCAGTTTGTGCTGGTGAAATTCCACCGGGGCCGTGGGGTTGGAGATTGCATGTCAGTCTTGTCTTGCAAAAGAATTTCTGAGATCGAGTAATTTGGCAAGAAAGGAAAAGGGGAACTGTGCTGTGGTGCACAGGCAGCTGCCCTCCTGCTCTGTGCAGGCAGCCTCTGGGACCTGAGTCGCCTCCCTTGAGTCCGCCGCCTTTTCGGGCCCAGGGTGGGCCCAGGAATGCCCTGTGCCACCTGCTGACTTGGGGGCCTCTTGGACTTCTCACTTGACCTGTGTCTTGAGTTCCTGAATGGGGAGAGAAAGTGCTGTAGCTGAGGCTGTCAGCCGCTTACAGCGGGGAGAGGCAGGGCTTCAGGGCCGTTAAGGCACTAGCCGAGTCAGGTTTGAATCCAGTTCTGCCACTAACTAGCAAGTGACTTAACCCTTCTCTGCCTCAGTTTCCTTAACTGTAAACAACGATGGTAACAGTGCCCATCCCGGGGATGGTGGGAGGATGGCACCTACTAAGGGCGGGGTCCCATTCTCAGGCTTCCCTGGTCACTAGTGTGATGCTCACAGCAGCCTCACGAGGTGCCGGCTGCCTGGCTCCACTGTACAGATGAGGAAACTGAGGCCCGGAGAGGTTGGTGGCTCACCCGGCTGGCGGGGGCAGGGCTGGACTTCACAGCAGGGAGGCTGGCCCCATAACCACTAGGCCACCCTGCCTGCACGGATGGATTAGACGAGACTCTGCTTCAGTTGGGCGGCCTCCTGGCCCGTTTGGGCCGGCGCAAGCCCACTTGGCCCTTGTCCTAGTGTAATGATTCATTGTGCCCCATTTCATTCCCAAAGGCTTCCCCGTTTGTGGGGTGGATATTATGGCCAGTTTTGTATCATGTGTTCAGGACAGTCCCAGGGATGTGGGTGCCACGGGGGTGGTGGGGATGTGTCACCGAGGGCCAGCTGCCTCACCTGGGGTGCCTGAGCCACCGGCAGACGGGTAGCCCACTCACTTACCCACCCTTTCCCGACCAGGCACTTGGACAGCGTGCTGGGGATGGGGGAGGTGGAGGTGGGGAACGCAGACATAAGCTACAGCCAGCAGCTCTGGGAAATGAAGTCACGTCCAAGACCAGCCCTTCTGAGAAATGCAATGTATTACCAATATGATCACATCCTCATTGCTTTGTTTGGCAAATTACGGCGTCATGACCACTAAGTTCATTCTGATTACCTATTGTTTGAATTAAAAAAAAAAAAAAGCAAATATGGAAAAGGCTTCTGGTTTAAGTGACTGGGATTTAGAGGCTTCCACTGGTGAACAGAACTTGGCTGTGCGGAGCCATCGCTGTCCCCGGGGTACAGGGTAAATGGTTTATCTCGGGTGCACGTCCATCACGGTCCTTGTTGCTTTGCCGTTATGTTTGCAGGATGTCACGGGATGAGCCTTTCCCAGGCCAAGTGTTTGCTCTGGCCTCCTGGTTCAAGCCTGCTAAATAGGGGGCTTAAACCCTGTGTCCTGGGCAAATGGAGCAGCTGGTCACCCTACTCTGAAGTGAAGACAGACCTGGGTCAGGACATGTGGCTCTCCTGGGTGAGTGCAGGTATGTGACGTCACTTCACCAAGCCTCAGCTTTCTCTCCTGCAACTTAGACTTAACAGTCCCTATCTCAGGGGTTATTGTGAAGTATCAGTAATTGATGGAAGAGTCTGCACAGAGATGCCTCGCAAATGGCTGTGAGCATTGGGTTTCAGTTATAAATGGTCATAAGGTTTTCCCCATGGTACTAAGGTAGTAAATGTTATCCCCCTGGTCTCAGTGGACCCCTAGGTGGTCTGCAAAGTCCCAGAGAGCTCTGCCCCCTTTTGATACCAGTCTGGTTACATTATCTCAGAGTGGGTGGCTAGAAGTGATTCTCCAGTGTCAACTTGCTGCCTTGTTCTCTGAGGTTGCTGGGACCCCATGACCCTGCTCCAGATGCCTGAACCAGCTGCCGGGCCTATCTGTGACACAGATGTTGTCACCTGGAGACAGGACAGGATGTGGATGAGTAGCTGACATTTACTGAGCACCTTCTTCGTGCCTGGCATTGTGTTCTACCTGCTTTACATTTAAATCCTTATGTGAAAGTCCTCATCTTACTACTGGGCAGTGGAGGCTTGGAAAGGTTAAATTCTTTTCCCAAAGTTAGAAAATGGCAGAGCTGGGCCTTGAACCTGCATCTGTCTCACTCCATAGACTGTGCAACTCCACGTCTGCAAAGTGCCTGTTACCGGCCTGTGACGAGCTGAGTGCAGAAAGCAGGAGCAGGGGTGTAAGGTGCTGTCAGGGCTGTGGAGAAATAGGAGCCCTCGTGCATCGCTGGTGGGAATGTAAAATGCTGCAGCTGCTGTGGAAGACAGTTCCTCAGAAAGTTAAGCATGGAATTACCATGTGACCCAGCAGTCCCACTTCTAGGTATATGCCCCAGAGAATGGAAAGCAGGGACTCGGGTGGATATTTGTACACCCGTGTTCATTGCGGCGTCATGCACAACAGTCAAAAGGAGGAAGCAGCCTAAGTGTCCATCAGCGATGAAGGGATAAAGTGTGGTCGATAATGCACATATGCGATGGATTAACACTCAGCCTTAAAAAGGAATGAAGTTCTGATACAAGCTGCTACTTGATGACCTCATGTTGATCGAAATGTCAGAGAGAGATTGAATGATTCCACTTACATGAAATAGCTAGAATGTGCCAATTCATAGAGGCGGAAAGTAGAGTATAGGTTACCAGGGATGGCGGGGAGGGGGTTGGGAGGTGGAATGGGGAGTCAGTGTATAATGAGTGTAGTGTTTCTGTTTGGGGTGGCAGGAAATTGCCAGTAGTGGCTAGTGGTGAGGGCATTGCAGCATTGTGAGTGCAATTCATCCCACTGGAGGGTCTGCTTGGGGGCGGTCGAGACGGGAAAGTGTGTGTTGTACATTTGTTTTCACAATTAAAAAAGAGAGTGAGCGAGAGCCTAAAGAGTCAAACGGCACTTAAATGCAATCCATGATTCTGGAGTGGAACTAGTAATGGAGGTGAAAAGGCTCAAGAGGACATTATTGGGACATATGAAAAGTCTGGACTATAAGCCATAAGCTTTACATCAATTTTAAATTGCTTGAACTTGATAATTGCACCGACGCTGGTTACATAAGTGAATTTTGTTAATGTGGTTAAAAGGGGAACTGTTGGGTTGTATATATAGTATTAGAATAAAAATTAAAAAAGAAAAAATTCCATGGAACTGCACAACACAAACAGTGAGCCCTGAGTTAAACCATGGTGTATAGTTAATAGTACAGTTATAAAAAGGTCTTTCCATCAGTTGCAATAAATGTGCCACACCAATGCAAGCTGTTAATAATAGGGTGGTATATGGGAATCCTGTATTTTGTGCATGATTGTTCTATAAACCCAGAATTTCCCTAATTTTGAAAAAAAAAAAAGTGAATATCTTTGTTCTCAGGAGATGTACATGAAAATATTAAGTGATTAAGGACTGTGATGTATCTAAACTGCTCTCAAATGTTTAGAAAGTAGATCTAGAAATAGATAGATAGACAGACAGCTGGATGGATAGATGTATAGAAAAAATGATACAGTAAATGAGGCAAAATGTTAAAAATTAAAGTTTGGCGGATCTGAGGATCTGAGGGGTGTAGGAGTATGTTGGAGCTCTTTGTATGGGGTTGTTATTATTTTTGCAACTTTTCCATAAGTTTGAAAGTGTGTCAAAATAAAACGTAAAAAAAATTTAAAAGTAGGGGTGTAGAACCTTTTCTAGCAATTTGACAGTGCCATGCCATTTTTATTGTACTTTTCCAAAGTGTTGGTCTGTGATGGATTGGAAATTCAAATATAAAAGCTGAACTTTCACCACAGATAGTTTGAGAAGTGCTGCCATGCTCTTTAACTCCTTGTATTAGCCAGTTAGGCTAGGTTATACTGCAGTAACAAATAGACCCCCTTCTCCCCGCCCATCAGTAGCGTCACACAAGAAGCTTATTTCTCCTTCAGGCTAAACGGCCAGGGCACATCCGCAGGGAGCCTCGCTTAAGCACTTGGCACCCAGGGTGATGGACAGCCCAGTCAACATGTGCTTCCCTAGTCTTGGAGGTGGGGCAAGGGACAGAGCAACTTGTACATGAGCTGGAAGTGACACACTTCACTTCTCCCATCTCATTAGCCAAAGCAAGTCACATGGCTCTACCCATAATTTAAGGTTGGGGTGGGGAGAAGTGGCCCGAGCCAAGGGGTGGAGGCTGGGGGTGGCGAGAGTGCTTGGGAAGAGTCCTGGTGGCTGTTACACTCCCGTCCCCCATTCCTGCCATGTGTCGTTGGTCCTTGGGGAGCTGCAGCTTTTGTCGGGTCATTTACACGCTGGGTTTCAAAAGCAGCAGAGTCTGTGGGACTCAGTGTCAGGTGAGACCCACTGGGCTGGGTTTCTGGTCCCTGTTGAAGAGTTTTAATGCTTTCTTGGTTTGGGAACTGAAAGCTTCTTGCCTCCGTCTCGCAGGCTATGTGAAGGAAGAAATTGTAAGCAGTTTCAGGAAACTCTGTTCTGAAACGTTGGCCAAGATAACTTCCCCTCCCCGGCCTTGGGGCTCTAGGTCAAATAAACAGCTGGTTGAACTCAGGAGTAATAAGGGCTGATGTTTGTTGAGTGCTTGCTATGTACCAGGCACTATGCTGAGCAGCTGACACGCTTCATCTCGATTCATCCTCTGACAGCCCTTGCTGGTGGGGCTATCAGCCTCATTTTATGGTGAGGAAACTGAGGCTCAGAGAGGGTAAGGAACTTGCTTTGGTCCACACAGCTAGAAACTGGCTGAGCTGGGATTTGAACCCAGCTCTGTGTGATTCTGGTCTGAGCTTGCACAATCCCCCCCCCCCCCTTTTTTTTTTCATTTTGCAGCACATATTTAGTAATCAATAAAGTACTTCTAAATTTAAAAATATTAAATGGTCAGAACTATCTCACATGAATAATAAAAATACAAGTATAGAAATGCTGCTCAGCAATATCAACTGACTTTTTAAACTTTTATAGTATTTTCTATATTTAGTATTGTTTATATCTGCATCTATATAATAACAAACATATCTTTTTTTTCCTACTTTTTTTATTTTTTAAAAGATACTTCGATTACATAAATGCTACAGGGAATATATAGGGGATTCCCATATGCCCCACTCCCCACGATTTTCCTTTTGATGGTGCTTGCTGAGTTGGGTTCTGCCAAGGTAGAAATGAGGAAAGGGTCCAGGAGAAGTTTTCAGTCCTTTACAAAGACCAGTGAAATCTCAACACTGGTTCTTGAGAGGTGGGCCTGGCTGAATTAAGTGCAGTCATCACATTATGTGGGAAACCTGAGGCTTCCTTTCACTGCTATTGATGGCCTCTTAAAAATCGTGTCCTTGTATTATGTGTTATGGAAACAGCGTTGGAAAAAGGGAATAAAAATTAGGAATGGCTATGGGTCAGTAGTTTGAGGGGGAAAAGTCTTCCACATATAAAGGGCAAGTGGAAAGAAAATAAAGAGGGTCTTCGAAGTGGAAGTGGCTCAAAAACTTGTTCCTGAACGTTCCCTAAGGTAAAATCTTTTGTCCAGCCTGGCTTTCTGGGGCCTTGGTGTCCTCCGACTATCACCTCTCACATGGGGGTACGTGCAGCCCAGCAAGGGGGTTCCAGGAGTTTGAGGAACCTCAGGCACTGAGTAGGGAACAGTTTGTCATTTAACTACTATATAATTACCCTACATAATTTAAAACATGGTCTATCCTGGAATATATACTTTACTTGAAGACTTCAGGGGTGGGATGGTTAAGTGATTTAACTGGTGTGTAATTTAAAACATAGCACCTCTTTCTGGGCGCATCCATTTTAGAAGATTTGGTGAAGGGGAAAGGTTAAACAGTATAACTAGGGGGTCATTTAAAGTGTTAGTTTGCCCTTAACACAGGCACAGATAAGGAGTGGATTGCAAAATTCACACGGCTTATTAAAATTAAACACAAGTCTTGAGTGGAATTTCCTGATTGAGGTGGACACAGAGCATGCCGTGTTTGCCCTTCTTTCTCTTCGAGTTCTTGGGGAGACCTGAGGTCTGGGCTCTCGGGAGGGGTCTGTGACAGTCGAGCTTGGCAGTGCTGGGGTGTCAATCTGGCTGCTTGCCTTGTGAGCTGGGCGGTTCTGGGGGGTTTTGCCTTCCCTCGTTATTTCCCCTTTGGTTTTCCCAGGCTTTTAGTTGAGCCCATTTAGGACATGCCAGCCTGTCACCCTGTGCTTAGGGAGGACAGTGGTTTCTGCTTCTGCTCAGGCCAGGGAGAGAGGTGACTGGGAGGTCCTGATAGAAGTGATTAGATTAGGAAGGTGCCCCAGGAAAGTGCTGGAGCCCCTGTCTAATCGTATGCTTAGAATATTAACTTTTTGCATTTATTTTTGAATAACTAATAATTTCACGTTATGCAGATCTCAAAAGACATATAAGGCTGTGCAATGACTCTCCCACCCTGTACCCCAGCCATCCAGAACCCCGCCTTTCCCCCACCCCCCTAGGAGACCCATAGCATTCCCTTCCTGTCAGCTTGTTTCCAGAGGTACTCTAGATATAAACAGACAAATACATGCATGTTTGTATCTCCTTGGTTTGTTTGTTTAAACAAATGACAGAATTCAATACACACGTTCCTGTTTTATTTTTTCACTAAACAAGTGAGGGATTGTTCCTTATCAGCGCAGCTTCTCCTTGTCTTTTTGAGGCTGCCGAGTTCTCCACTGAATGGATGTATCCCCGTTATTGACCCTTTCCCCCTACTCCTGGGCGCGTGGCTTGTTCCCAGCCTTTTGCTTGTTCAAAGAGTGTACCAGGGTCACCCGTGTACGTGCATATCTTTGACACATATGTGGGGGATGTCTTTGGGAAAAATTCCTAGAAGTGGAACGGCTGGTCAAAGGTGATGTGCTCTTGGAATATCGATAGGTATTTCCCAAGCTCACTGGGCCCCTGAGGGACGGCCAAAGAGGCCTGAGGGTGGGACTGGTCTGGCGAGCAGCATGGTGGGCTCTCTGCAGAGTGGCCAGAGCAGGCGCCCCGAGGCTGCGTCTCACTGTCTCCCGGGGCCTTCCGTGCTGTGGTATGGGTCAGCTCTGCACCCTGGGCTGTGGAACGCCTGGGGGCCCAGGTTTCATGGTCCAGACGGCCTCCTGGGCCCTGCCGAGCAGTCAGCTACAGCGTTAAACGTGCGGCATGTGCAGTCGGAGGTGGAATTCAGGTGCCCAGAACCCTGAGCCCCCTTCTTGCTCAGTGTTGTCCCCCACTCCCAGGAGCGAACTCTTCTAGAGCTCAGGTTCCCTTCCGCTTTGCCTCAAGAGCAGCAGCTTTTATGAGGTGAGATGAAATTATGTATTTACTGTTGTAAAAATAAAGATCGACTCTTCACGGCGAAAAATGCCTGCAGATGCAGAGCCAGGGGTGTCCGGTTGTTCTGCAGTGACGCCGAGGATACCCCTGAGGTGGGTGGCATGCTCCTGCGTGACGGCCCTTGGATGCCCCCCGGCGGCCCTGCTTTGGCTAGCCATGCCAGGCACAGGTGGGGGCAGCACGGCGGGACCACCCAGGGGACACTTAGCCCCAGTGACTCCAGTGTGGCGCCCTTGACCATTGGGAACATGGGTTTGAAATAGAGGCTCCCCCATTTCCTGCCTGTTGTCACCTGCAGTGCCACTCTGAACTCCAGGTTTTTCACCACTTACCGAGTGGGTGCTCGGTAAGTGGTGTCTGGCTGTCTTTCCTTGCTGCCTTGTCTGTCCGCCTCCCTCCAGCCATCCTGAGCAGGGGTGGCCCACTTGCTTCCCACCCCGAGGCCTGCCCTGGGGTTGGGCCTTGAACCGTGGGCTCAGACCTTCCAGGGTGGCACTTGCCAGTTGTCTCCTGGGGCTCACCTGCCCCAAGGCCTGCTCCTGGGACTGCAGCAGCTCCTGGGATCTCCTGGGACTGTGCTCCTGGGACCTCCTGAGACTGCGTCTTCTCTGGGATGCAGGAGCCCCGAGGTGGCCTTCCTGTCTCCCTAACCAGATGGGAGGGAGCAACCAGGCCCCAGGTGGGCTGGAGAATGGAAGCAAGGTTGATGGGCTGGGACAACGGTCCCAAGGCAGGGACTCAGGCACCTTTTTCCCCACCTAGAAGTCCTGCTCCCCTGGAGGGGCTGTGGCCAAATAAGATTTGGCAGGCAAATTGGACCTCTTTTTCCAACTGATTTACATTACAATTTTAGATGAGGATGCTTTTCTTTTCTCTCTCCACCTGGGCATTGGGCACAGGCCTGCTCCCTTTGGCTTTGACTTCTCTGCCCCTGTAGATTTGGTTCAAAGTGGTCAGCATATCTGAAATCTTCTGGGTGTAAGCCGGGTGCTTTATTTGAGCTACAAGCACCCCGTCATTAACGATGGTGCCCCCAGCATTATCCCCCACTTGCCTTCTCTTTCATGTTGTGATTTATGGTTCTCAAGGTCGTTCGGGCCTAGAAAACATTTGTTCCTCACAGAGCTGCACAGAGCAGGCATCAGGGCCTTTGTTTTCCCGGATAAGGAAACTCGGCTCAGAGCTGTAGCTGGAATTGCCCAAGTTGGACTGACATTGAAGCCCTGGCGCTGATAACGATATCGGTGTTAATTAGCTGACACTGTTCTGTGCCACTTAGCTGTGGACTCTTTTATTTAATTCTTTTTTTTTTTTTTTTTTTTTTTTTTTTACCGGGAGGCACCAGGGATCGAACCCTGGTCTCTCCATATGGTAGACGGACGCCGAACCTCTTGAGCCACGTCCGTTTCCCTAACTCTTACAGCAGTCTTGTGAGGAAGCACTGTGGTTGTTAGCTCCATTGAACAGATGAGCAAGCCAAGGGTCAGCAACTGAAGGGACTCAGTGCTCAGGGTCACTTAATTAGCCAGTGACAACGCCAGGACTCCCAAACTCACCCCACCTGTGCCCTTCTGCAGTACAGCTCAGGGAAACAGACGGATCCTTTTTTTCTCTAATTAAAAACAACAACAACAACAACAACAAACGCTTTTATTTTTGGAAAATTTAAAACATGCCAAGAACCCGAGAGAGTAAAATGAACTCTCATGTCCCTGCCACCAGCTTCAGCAGTTTCTAGCTTGCAGTCAATCTTGCTTCTCCCCAAACCCTGGGTTATTTTGAGGGGAATCCTTGTCATCCTATTGTTTCATTAGAAAATGCTTCAGTAGGTATCTTTTAAAAAAGTGTTTTTGATACAGATAAACACAATGTCATTATCATGTCTAACAAAATTAAGAAGAATTCCTTGATGTCAAGTGTCCAGTCAACATTCATGTTTCCCAGTTGTCTTGGAAACTATTTTTACTGCTCGCTTGTTTGCATCAGGCTCCACGCAAGCTCCCCACACTGTGTTTGCCACGGTGCTTCTTGGGGGTCTCTTGATCTCTTTTTAAATCAGGGCATCTGTCCTGCAGTTTTCCATCTTCTGGGTCTTGCTGATTTGCTTTTTCATGGTGTCTTTTGACGTGTTCCTTCATGCCCTGTATTTCCTGTAAATCCTGTCAAGTTCTGGTTAGACCTTGAGCTGCATAGTCTGATATGGCAGCCACCAGCCAAACGTGGCCACTGAGCACTTGGAACGTGGCTGGTGCACACTGAAGTGCACTGTAAGTGTGAAATGCACACTGGATTTTGAAGGCTTTGAACCAATTTAAAAGTACAAAACATCAATAATTTTTATATTGAATACATGTTGAATGATAACATGTTGGATATATTGGGTTAAATAAAATATAACACTAACATTCATTTATCTGTCTCTTTTTAAAATATGGCTAAAAAGAAAAAAACAACAACAAAAAGAAAATATGGCTAGAAGAAACGGAAACTTACCTGTGTGGTGGCTCGCATTGTATTTCTATTGGACAGGGCTGCTTTGGAAATTGGATGGGTTCAGGTTAAAATTTGGGATTTGGGGGCCTGAATGCTTCATAGGGGGTGCAGTGCACTCCCTCCTGCCTCACTCAGGGAGGCTCCTCTGGTCTGGGGTCTCTCTGGGGTCTCTCTGGAGTCAGGGATCTGCGGCTTCAAGTGCTGGGAGCCCGGCCCATCCGTCAGCACCTTCCCCACCAGCTTTCCTCTGCTAGTTTCAGCAGCCAGCCAGTGTCATTGCTCAGATTCATTCTTTCATAAAGGGTTGAACAGTGGAGACATCTTAAGTCTAACTCCCTTCTTCATTGAAGGATGGAGTAATTTTAAAGAGAGCTGCTTTTCATCGGTCACTAGGTTCTGTGTTAGTGAGTATAGGAAAGGCAGGAAATGCACTTTGTTCTTCCTCTTTACATCACATTTTAGCATAACGAGCTGATTTTGTGACTCTTCCAGAGATTAATGAGTTTGTTGTAGTTTTAGTATCAGTATGAATCCATGGCTTTAAATTTAAATTTGACTAGTTTCAATCCCTTGCAGTTCTTTATTATTATTATTTTTTGATGCCCCGCTCCAAGCGCCTTTCACTTAGATTTTATTTCCTTGGCCGACCCCTCTCTGTGAAGCTGGAAGTCCTTCCCTGGCTTTAGCTGGGTAGATTCCCCTTTTTCTAGATGGAGTTTCCTTAGAGTGGGACCTGCCTGCATTCATCGCGGTTCAGCAGATGCAGGATGTGGGGCTTCCCACCAAGGGGCTATTCATGGGTACCACCTTTCTCTCTGCCCTGGTGGCCGAGGCCCAGCAAGAAGCCGGGGAAGAGGAGCCAGGCCAGCGCTGGCTCGGGCCCCACGCATAGTAGGTATTCCGGAAACGGCTGTCGAGTGAATGAAGGGGCCGAAAGCTGATCCGTTCCACCACCTGGCCGGATTGGGCTCCTCTCCACCCTGGGATTCTCCGGGGAGCCCAGCTTGCAAACAGAGCTGGCCTTTGATTCTCGGTGTGCGTGGAGCTGCCCTCTCGGTATTTCTGGCCCAGCTGCTGTGCAGACCTTTGGGCACGGGCAACGGGGCAGGGGTTGGATTTGGACCCTTTCCAGAATGGAGCCGCCCCCCATTTCCAGGCTGAGCTGTTTTGCAAGAGGCACAGGCATAGCTCGAGCCAGCTCCTGACTTAGTAGCTGACTCCTTCCTGGTGTGAATTTTTAAAATTCCAGCTCTCTGAACCTCCGGGGTTGGTTTTCACCCCACTGACTTGCAACCTTTGCACTGTTGTCTTTGCTCAAACAATATTTGCTTTGCTTCCCGCAGCCCTGGCCGGGCAGTCCCGTCCCCACGGCCCGACGCAGTAATTGGGGTGAAGGAAGGTGCTGTGCATAGGCCCCCAAACAGGCTGTGAGGTTTCTGTTGTGGTTGCTGCTGATGGTTAAAAAAACGACACAAACACTGCCAGCTTTGTTGATGTCCAGAGAATCTTCGTCCCCAAAATAATGTGTTTGTTTAGGGAGAATGACTTCATATTTACTATATGAGAGGCTGGAATCCGGTGACACTTCTGGTCTATTTGAGGAATAGATTTGCATCTTTGGTCTTGTTACGAAGAGGGCAGGTGCTCCCAGCCTATGCACTTGGGGGTGGAGGGTGGGCAGGGAAGGGGAGAAGGACCAAGAAAACTTCCCCTTTGAGGGGGAGCGTGTGACCTCCTCCAGAAGATCCGGGTGAGAGAAGGTTCCAGAAATGGCAAGAGGAAGGAGGAAGGGGCAGCTTGATTTGACCTTAAGAACAAGGCTGTCCTCAGGTGGTCAGGAGTGTGAGTTCTGGAATTAGACCATCTAGATCCAATGCAGGTAGCCACTTACTAGTCTGTGACCTTGGACAAGTTGCTTGACCTCATTGAGCCTCAATTTCTTCATCTTCAAAACGGGGATATTGTGATGATTAAGTGGGACAGTCCATGTAAAGCCTCTAGCTTAGTTTTTGGCACATCGGGGACACTTTGTACTAGAGAGCTCTGGCGTAGCCGTTCGTTGCGGCAGCTCAGAGCGCAAGTCCTGGCTGCACCACTTAGAAACTGTGAGTCCCTGGGTTAGTTTCCAAACCTCTGTCTCCTCGTATATAAAATAGTTCCTGTTTCCCAGGGTTGTTATGAAGATGGAATGATTTAGATAGAAAATCCCTGGGATGGTGCCTGGCTCATATATATGCTCTAGTAAGAGCTGGCCACTCTTGCTTTGGCACTATCGATGTCAATAGCTGTCAAATACGGCCACCGCAGACCCCGACGGAGCCCTTGGTGTCGGTACAGAAGATTCAACGAGCAGCTAACCAGAATGGCATGGTTTGAAGGCCATGAACTCGTCAGATCTCCCCACCACTCTTGGAGGAGGTTGTATCCTTCTCATTTTCCAGAGCTGGAGCCTGAGGCTCGGGGTACCCACGGCCACACAGCTGGCCAGTGGCAGAGCTGGGCTCCAACGCCAGGCTGGGTAGACCCAAAGCCCCGAATCCTTTCCCTGTGCCAGGCTGCCTTCTCCCAGCTACCCCAGAAGCAGAGAGAAACTCCTGGGAGCCGATCATCTATTATGTGCAAGGATATGCCAAGGTTTTACGGATTGACTGGGCAGGTGAGACCAAAACCTCTCACCTGTGCTACGGATTGACTGGGCAGGTGAGACCAAAACCTCTCACCTGTGCTACCGATTGACTGGGCAGGTGAGACCAAAACCTCTCACCTGTGCTACGGATTGACTGGGCAGGTGAGACCAAAACCTCTCACCTGTGCTACGGATTGACTGGGCAGGTGAGACCAAAACCTCTCACCTGTGCTTGGAGGCCTCCACGTGACTCAGAGTTCAAGGGACCACGCTCACCTCCTGCTTCTCATCCGTCAGCGTTTGGGGTCCCTCATGCTTCAAAATGTGGAAATCCAATTGGGTGGTGGGAGAGGGGCTGTGGGGCAGGGGTGCATCCGCCCTTGGCTTCCAGGGCCAATCAGGCAGGCACCACTTGGCTTCAGAGAACACAGTTATCGACTTACTATGGAGTGCTTGGGAGTTCGGGGCCGGATGGAGGCTAGTAGGAGGCTCATTTAGTCCATCAGGGTATAGCATTGATAGCTGTCAGGAAACCGTGGGGAGGGGTCCTGAAACCATCACCTGCTTAGTTTATGCTCCTAGCCAGTGTGTTCTGCTCTGGCACCACTCCAGGTCTTAGAGGCTGGTCGATATGCCTGCCTGGGCCCGTCTGCCCGTGGTCCATTCCTTGTCCTTCCTCTGCTCCGCAGGGCGTGGGGCGGGGCGGGGCGGGGGCCGAGGGCAGGCTGCGTGTCCCAGGATCCCACATCACTGGGCTTAGCCAATGGCAGGCACTGGTGGGAGGCTGGAGGGCAGGAGGGAGGGAGAAGCCAGAGGATTTCTCCCCCTCTCTCCGGAAGTCTCTTTGACAGCTGCCTTGACTCCTCCGGGGCCCTGTTGCCCATTGGACAGGCGCGCGGTCCTGTCTTCTTTTGGGTGCTCCCAGCCCCTGGGCTTCAGTAAGGCCCCCTCCTCCCCGATCCCTCCGGTCCGTAGGTGGCGGCGGCTTCCTGCTGTTGCCAGTCCCTGGGTTGCCTCTTTGGGCCCTGTTTGGCCCCTCAGCTCTTCTCTACCCAGCGTAATCCTTTCCTTGCATTGAAATTCCTCTGTTACACTCTCACGGGGCTCCTGTCTCCTGTTCAGACCTCCACTGGTCCAGCAGATGGAGATGGGCCCAGCTTTTGCGTGATTTCTAGCTAGTCCAGGTCTAAGCCACGAACGCTTTTTCCCTTTGCACAAAATTCCACATTTTCCTCCTCCCTCCCCTCCCCCAGGACCTCACCCTCTTATGCCTCTCCTTTTGGAAGTTGCTCTCTTGGGTTTTTCATCTCATCCCACTTTCTCATTCTCGGTTCCCTTGGGCACCTTCTGAAATAGAAAGCGAGTCATGCTGCTCCTGGGTTTTAAACCTTCTTCCTGCTCCCCAGCGTCCTTCCCGGCACAATCTCAATTTTACTGAACGTCTTTCTTTTCCTAAACGAGCCAGACTTTGTTCCCCTTTTGCTTTTTGCCTGTGTGTGCCATCTTCCAGCCCTGGCACTCTCCCTCGCCGTCCTTTCTCTTGGCCAGCTCCACTGTCAGGACTCACGAGGCCTTCTCTGTTCTCCCCTGCCCCGGTGACTCTCTGCGATGCCCCAGGCACCCTGTGCTCCCTGCTGTTACGCGGCTCAGTCGGCCACAACCAAACTGTAGGCTTCACGGGGACTCGCTCTTGACTGTGTCCTGGCACACAGCAGCAGGTGTCAGAGCGCCCAGGGGTCTGCCCTAAAGAAATTCTCCCACCTATGCGCAGAGACGTGCCCAAGAGTATGCCAGGAGCAGAGTGAAAAACTAGAGACAGCCTCAGAATTCATCAGTGAAGGCATAGGTCAGTACATTTTGGTCCATTTATTGTGCTGCAGCAGTGAACTAGAATGAAGTCTATCTAAAATGCATTGCTGTGGAAAGATGTCCAAGATATGTGATTATCCAAGACTTCTTTTTATACGAAAGCATCAAACAAAATGTCTTTTTTAATGTGGACATAAATGCCTAGAAAAATGACTGCAAGGAAATGCCCCAGAGTGGCCATGGGGATTATCTCTGGGGAGGAGAGTGGGATTGAATCCAGGTGAAGGGGACTTCATTGCTTTTTATTCTTCATACTTCTGTATTGTTTGAATTTTTATGATAGCACAGTATTCCTTAGTTAGCTGCATAATTGCAAAATAAATAATGAGCTATTAAGAGAAAGAAAAAAACCCGGACTTCAACCAGTCTGTCCTAGGAATCTCCAAACACACTAGGGAAGTTAGAAACATTTCATCCAGAAGATATGTGAAGCAACGGCAGTTCTCTTGAGAATGCGTTGGAAATGATCCCATCCTTTGGGAATGCCGTTTTTGGAGTTAGATGTTCCCTGGAGGATTGGAAGACACAGCGTGGCACTAAGCTGGCAGTGCCCGAAAACATCTATTTTAAATAATGACCTCCCACCATGACAATGGGAACCTTTTCTAGTCCAAGGGTTTTTCTAGGAAAATTAACACTAGTAGATTTATGGAATTTCTTTGCAGGCAAAGTAAATGAAAGGAGTCCTTTTGGCTGCCGCCACCTCCTCCGTGATTGGTTGTATGTGTATTGGGTGTGGGAGAGGGGGCAGGTATGCAGCTATTTGTGGATTCGCCATTCTTTGGAAAGCTTGGGTCAGTGGGATGCTAATTCCCAAGTCATCTTTGAGACTCCCATGGATAAAGCATATAGATGACCTCATCCCCATGTTTCCCATTTGGCTCTCTCTGTGATCAAAGAATAGTTGAGCACAGAAAGTCTGTCATGATTTTGAAAAAACCTGTCAGCCTTTTGGCTGTCCTCGGTACTTGTGGACACTGCAGAGTTAGGAGGTGGAGAGAGATGTCAGGATCAGGAGTGAAAACAATGATCTTTTCATGGTGGAGGGAAATTCGGGAATATCCTGACCTGGTTGAGAAAGAATGCTGGGACAGGAATGGGAGAAACTATCTACTGTAGTCTTTGAGGTATCCCAGCTGGGCTGTACCCCACTGTGAGAGATCCAAAGGTCAGCTGTGGATACGGGAAGAAACATGCTGAGCACCACAATGGACCAGCCATGGTGCTGGGCTCTTGGCTCTCATTTTTTGCTTCATTTCACAACCAGCCCTAGGAGGTAGGCACTGGCACCCCACCTTGGGCATTGGCATCCCTCCTTGGGCACTGGCATCCCTCCTTGGGCACTGGCACCCCACCTTGGGCACTGGCACCCTACCTTGGGCACTGGCATCCCACATTGGGCACTGGCATCCCACCTTGGGCACTGGCATCCCTCCTTGGGCACTGGCATCCCTCCTTGGGCACTGGCACCCCACCTTGGGCACTGGCACCCTACCTTGGGCACTGGCATCCCACCTTGGGCACTGGCATCCTACCTTGGGCATTGGCATCCCTCCTTGGGCACTGGCTTCTCACCCTTGGGCACTGGCATCTCACTTTGGGCATTGGAATCTCAGCTTGAATGTTAGCCCATGATGTAACTGTCAACCTGCTCCTTATGTTCTGTGTCTTCTGGTATTAAGAAACTGAAAATAAAATCACCATGATCATTGATCTTGCCACTAAACTGGGCCGCCTTCTTTTTGAGAGCAGAGCTTGGGTCCCCCCAGAGAAAGCCCTACCCCCTGAATTCAGACCTCATACAGTATAGGAAGTGGTTTCTCTGGTCTCTTTCCCCACCCAGGAACACCGTCCCTGGGCTTTCCACACCACGGGGCAGTTGGAGAAACGGCCTGTACGTGAGAGAGAGAAAGGGCTTTGACTTTTAAACCAGACAGATCTGGATTTGAATCCTAAGTCTGCTACTTCCTGCCTGTATGACCTGGTGTAAATCATTGAACCTTGCTTATCCTCGGTTTCTTCAGCTGTCAAATGGGGTGGTTTTGAAGCTCAGGTTTTAGGATAAACAAAAAGAAATGGCCAGTATTCTACCACTTTTTAACTTACAAAATGGCAATTTCATATGGTTCAACCCAAGCATCATGAAAATGCCTTCGTGAGGGACTGAAACCTGCTAGACTCTCCGCGAATGGCGTCGAGGGCTGTGTCGTCTTAGACTGCAGTGAGTGCTCAGTGGGTTCTGAAATCACTGCCTCGGCATGAAGGAGGAAGAATGAAAATTGTAACTCCCTGGGAAGGTCCGGTCTATACTGAAGGAGGCTGTTAATGAAAACAGCGATTATTCCAGATTAGTGCCTGGGCCTGTGGGAACACAGCTGTGGGTGGTAACGTGACTGCTCCTGTGAACTGAGCAGGAGTCGTTTCAAGCAGTTTCATGGGGTGACGGGAACAGCCGAGAGTGGTGGGAGGCCTCGGGAGGCTGTGGTTTGAGGCCAGGGTCTGATATTTGTGTTTCACCTGCCCAGGTAGTCAAGAAACAGTGTAGTAAAGTGGCTGAGAGCCCAGACTCTGGAGCCTAGCTGGCTGGGTTTGACTCCCTGGTCCACTTCTGACTTGCTGTGTACTTGCTGTGTGTCCTTAGACAAGTTACATACTCTCTCTGCCTCTCACTTTGCTCACTTGTAACAGTTTCTGCTTTGTAGACTCCCTGTATGACACAAATGAGATGCTCCAAGTGAAATAAATAGCACAATGCCTAGCACAAAATAAGCACTCTTTATGCAGTAGCCATGGATGCCTATTAAAATGATGCTTATTAAAAATCAATATTAGTTATTACTTATAAGTGGAGCCTGATTCATGGGACAATTAATTGGAAATGATACAGTTGACCAGAATTTCTCAAGGCCTGTGTGGCAGATTCAGACAGCCCTGCCTGGTCTGCTGTGTGACCTTGGACAAGCCACTTAACCTCTCTGAACCTCATTCATTAGTAAAAATGTGGGCAGAAAGTGGGAAATCAGATTTCATGAGAAGGATTGTTTTAAGGATGAAATCAGACTGCTGCTTCTGGAAGAGCTAACCCAGTGCCTGGCTTGCCGTGGGGGATGAATCAATGTGAGCTTGTCGCTTTAAAAGTGGGGAACCCACTCGGTTTCACATCCTGCCTTCTTCAATTCAGCTGTGGCCATGTGTTGAAAGAAATCCCACTGGGACCCTTATCTGATGCGTTTTGCCCTGGAGATTTTTGCAGCCCAGGAACACACTTAGAAAGAATTTAATTTTTGCGTAAATTAATTATTGAGAAGCGGGGGGAGGGCTTTTAAACCCAGAAATTAATGGCTTCTGAAGGCTTTTCTCTGTCACCTCCCGGTCCCCGTGACTGGGGACTGCAGGGCCCTTTCCGCCCCAGTCTTGCAGCAAGCCTCCCTGAGTGTCCTCTGCATCATTGCTTGCTGAGCGGATGGTACTGTGCAGTTGCCATGGCAGCAGCAGGATGTGGTTCCTATGGTGATGGTCGGCAGCGGCAGGAAGACAGCAGAGGTTTTAGTTATCTGGTGGCCCTTCACTCGCCGCCCCCCTCGGCAGCGGAACACGAGCCACCCCCACTGCTGCTCTGTAAAACGGTGAGGCCTGAGGCTGGCCGCATCCCCGAAATGCCACCGAAGGTTCTCGGAAGGACAGGGCTGCACGGCGGGGATTTTGCTTCTAAGAAAGCAGGGGGCCGAGTGTCCCCAGGGGCACCTCAGCTAGTGGGTGGTGGGGTTAGGCACGGATTCTGAGTCTGGCAGGCAGACCCCCGCCCCCCGCTTGCTCCCTGCCGTGAATTGTTTTCTCATCCAAGGCCTGGTTTATTTGCAGGCAGATGTGGGATGATCAACTAACAGAGAAACCCAATGGTTTTTTAAAACTCCTGTTAAACGTTGGCTCCAGGTTTCAAAATGGCCACCGTTTGCCGGGGGAATCCACTGGCTTTTCGAGGATGTGATCCTCTTCTTCATTTGGGGCTTGGCTGAGATGAGGGGTAGGGATAAAGTATCTGGAATGTTTCTCTTCCTTTTTGACACCTGAAACCCTCTAGATAAAAATTCTTAGTAGAAAGGCGAGTGTATGATACAATGATGTGTAGTGGACAGAAAGTTGTTTCTTCTGTACTTAGAAAGGAGGGAAGGAAAGTGTATAAGCAGGTTTCAGGGGACACTGATGGAATGGAAGGGCAAATCTAAAATTTAGGAGGTAAGTGTGGGTGGGCATGGAGGCTGCTGGCAGCACTGGACGTGCTGTCCATTTACACCCGGTACGGCTGCCCTAGAGAAAGGAGATGGCCAGGGTCTTTGCCTTTAGCTGGAATCCTGTGAACCCAGCATGGCAGAATCGATTTGCTCATGCTGATCAGCTGCTCAGACTGGCGATCGATGATGTCACGGGTTTCTCAGCACGTGATTGGTGGGTTGGACCCTCATCTGCGCCTTCTGCCCGGTGGCTGTACCTGGACTGGAAACGGGTGGAGTGGTTAGTGCTGCTGCCTCTGCTGAGGGCCGGGATCTCCTCCAGGTGTGTGGCCTGCAAGGCGGGTCAGTGCCGGCCCAGGGCCAGCCATGAGGGATTTTTGAGAATAAAAATAAATACATACATAATTTAGGGTGCCCAATCAACGGGGTGTATTGTTTGGCTGCACAAAGATATCAGGATGATTCCCAGGTTGGCTAATAAATAAACAAACCAGCAAACAGGAAACAGGCTCATATCAAAAAACCACATTTCAACCACTCCACATTGACCATTGTTAACATTTTATCCTTTTTGCTTTGCCTTTTTAAGTAAAAGAAATAAAACATTACTGGAAAAGTTACAATCACCTTGACATTTACTTCTAGGCCACCTGCTTGCTTCTGGTGCCCCTTGTTATATAAATTTGGTGAGGCTCTGCCCATCTCATTTTAAATGCTTTTACACCCCCTCATCCCCTCATGTGTAGCGTAAACAATGTGTAGCTTTGTGTGTGTGTTAAAACGTGCCATTCTCCCTTGGGAGATCTGTTCCCATTGATTCAGACCAGTGCAGTCCGTTTCTTTCCGTGGCTACAGAGTGACTCTGTGCTTGTCACCTCTTTCCATCTGGTGCCTTCTGGATGGAAACAGTCACCCATTTTGGAGATGGGGCCTCGAGCCCACGGCCACACGGCTGCGATGTGGGGGGCTTCCTTGACGATGCTCAGGCCTGCCTGGCCCTGGCCACACGGCTGACGACCCCAGGTCTGCGAGGCTGTGATGCCTGCCTAATTTAGGTCAGTGCCCCTCTCCCCGGAAGGGCATCCTGGCCGACCTCTGTCTGGAAGAGAACAGGACAGCAGCGCTTTGGCGAATGCTACGCCCATTTCCTTGACCACCCCTGGGCCGCTGGTCAGAGGCTCCTCAGAGTTACAGACCCAGCCCCGGGCATGAGAGCCGCTCGGCCGGGCACCCTCCAGCCGTCTCCTGAGCTGAGTCACCCCCAGGCAACCTTGACCTTTTGCTTGGGCACAGTGCCCTCCAGCAGGGCCACTAGCTGTCACACTGACCTCATCCCCCAGCGCCCTCTGAACATTGGTGCCTCTTTAACCAAAACGAGCCTTTCGTGTGCTGGGTGCTGGCAGAAACCTGCAGCTACTGGTTTCTTGCTCTGTTGTGCTCCTGAGTCATAGGTGTTTTCGCCAGGTGGCTGAGTGTACGTGTGGCAGTGGTGGAGTGTGCTCACATATACCTAGGAGTAGATTTCCTGTCTCTTTGCCTGGGGCTCCCTTGGAGCCC
The DNA here is from genome assembly GCA_026826555.1 of Tolypeutes matacus. Lineage (NCBI taxonomy): Eukaryota > Metazoa > Chordata > Mammalia > Cingulata > Chlamyphoridae > Tolypeutes > Tolypeutes matacus. Next base: position 6,493,389 of record JAKSZT010010873.1, on the reverse strand, counting down.
ACCTCTATTTGAGGCTCAGAGTAGGATACTCTGCCCTATACGATTCCAGGGTTATCACAATACCCATCTGTAGACCTGAAAGACCAGACCCTACAAATGCCACCATCTATCCCTTATAAGCGAAGCGGCTCTGGAGTTGGATGAAACTTGATGCTTTCAGTCTCTGAGCAAGGATTTATTTATTTATTCATTCTTTTTTTGTTTGAGCAAGTGTTTATTGAGCCTTCTCTGTGAGGGGCTCTGGGGACAACAGGACAGTTGGAACAGAGATGTGTCCTCCTGGTGGAGCCTGCAGTTTGGTGTCAGGGGCAGTCTGAATACGAAAGAGACAGGCATATGGATGGCACAAAGTTGGAGCCCCCTGTCAGCCCGGCTCCGCCACGTCCTAGCTAGGGGGCCTGGGGGACGTCAGGTACGTTGTCCGCAGGGCAGCTGCCCATCACCTCTGACCTCCTGGGGCCACCCGCCGTTGAGTGTGGCCTTGTCCGCGTGGTGCTCATCACCTTCCCGGCAGGTGTTGCCCACTAGGTGGTGGCTGCAGTGGTGACCATAACCTCCTTCTGCAGATGTGGAAATGGAGGTCAGAGGGTGAAGCCACTTGCCTACGTAGTCAGCTCGGATGTGGTCTCCCGGTGGCTTGGGCCCTCTGCAGAGTTGCCAGGCAGCTCAGCCTCCTGCTGCAGGGCACGCTGCTCCTCTCCTTGGCTGTTCTAGCATCACAGCAAAGTAAAAGAGTGAAAAGAAAGCTCCCAGCTTCTGGGAGTTCTTAACCTGGGTCCGTGGATAGAATTCAGGGGATCTTTGAACTTGGATGGGTAAAAAACAACTTCCACCTTTCAGGTCACTGAAATTTAGCTTTTCCTTCAATGTAGGCGACAAACCACAGTGGTATTAGCGAACCTGTGATTTTATTCACCAATAGAAATCACAGATGTTTTCATATCCCATTACTGTGGTCATAGATATCTCATTTATGTTCATCAGTACCCCAAAATTATGGTTATTAGACCTACAGCTAGATCTTGTTATTTAATGCATCAATAAAGAAGACATCTATTACTCAACCACAAAAATTTAAAAATATTTAGATAACTACTTCACTATGATTGGTTTCCTTTGGAATCCTATGAATTTATTTCATACATTTAAACATATTACTCTGAGAAGGGGTCCACAGGCTTCACCAGCCTGCCAAGAGGCCCAAGGCTCAAAAACAGGTCCGGACCTGCGTCATCTTTTCCACAGCGCCGTGAGTGCACACGCTCCCTCGTGCCCTCAAGGTGCCCCTGGGAGGGCCGCGATGCAGGCTTTGCGTGACTGCTTCCAGGCTGCTCCATGGAGGAGAACCGAAGCGTCTCTGCGAGGTCCTGGTGGGTTTGGGGTCCTGGGCCTTTGCTGCTTTCCGGCCTTCCCCTCTCCCTCCAAAATAAGAAGAGAAGTTTCCCTTTATAATGACCAGATGTACGTTCCCAGTTTCTGCACTGGCTCTGGGCGTGTTTCAGGTCTGTCTGGACTCCCACCTGGAGCTCACGGGGCGTGAGCGTTGCAGCGTGGGGCCTGGCCTCACTGGAGGAGCCAAGCCTGGGGTGACAGTGCAGCTGAGAGAACACAAACAGGCTTGAACAGGGAGGTGTTCTCTTGGTTTCCTCCTAGTTCAGAAAGTCTCTCTCTCCAGCTCATCTGCCCAAAGTGGGATAGAGAAGGGGAAGTGCTGGGCAACAAGGTGATGGAGAAGAGCTAGGTTTGTGGGGCAGCGCTCTGGCTTGGCAAAGTGGCTGTGGGGGGGGAGGCTAGGCTGAGGGTCTTGAGAAACTTTGGCTGCGTGGCCTGCAGGTCAGAAATCTCATTTAGCATTAGCAACAATAGCAGTAATAATTACTTGGCCTGATGGATGGGTGAAGGGATGGACAGATACAGAAAAAGGCAAGAAGAGTAAAATGTTAATTGTAGCATCTAGGTGATGGGTGTATGAGTGTTCACTGCAAGAGCCTTTCAGCAGGTTTTCATCTTTCTTTCACTTCAAGTGTTACTGCTGTAAAAATGTACGCAGCCAAAATGAAGAGCTCGGTGACGTTTGTCACATCACATGTAGCACCCAGGCCGTCAGTTAGGACCCTGCTCTCACCCAGAGGCTACCCTCAGGCTCCTCCCAGTAGCCACCCTCTTGCCCCTCCCCAAGGTGAGCTCCCCTCATCTAGGTCTGTCGTCTGGTTTTCCTTCAGTTCCAGCTTTACGGAAATCAAATCACACAGTGTGGTTCTGTGTGTGGCTTCTTTGGTTCAGTAGTATGTTTGTAAGATTGATCCTTAGGTTGTATATAGCTGAAAATGAACGTACAGATTCATTTTCATTGCTAGATAAAATATCTTAAGAATAGACCTTTCTACTGAGGATGGGCATTTGGGTTGTATCAACTCTTTGACTTTTTCGAATAATGTTACTAGGAATACTCTTGCATATGCCCTTTGGGGGAATATGTACATACGATTTTGTTGGCTCATATTGTTAGGAAGGAATTACTAGTCATAGGGAATGTATTGGTTTAACTTTTGTAGGTGCCAAATTTTTTTTTTCGAAGTCGTTATACCACTTCCAGTGGCTGTATAAGATTTCTGATGGTGTCACATTCATGCCAATATTTGTTATCAGCCTTTTCAATTTTAGCCATTGTGATGGGTGTATATCAGTATTCAACTTTTTTGTGTTTGACAACTTCCATAACAACATGTTGGAAAATAAAGCATTTACACTCATGTAATGACTTCATAAAAAATGGTATTTTAAAGGAAAATGGTTGAAATTGGCATGTGTCTGGCCTTGGGATGAAGACACATATCTTCACTTTGGGCAACTTCTAGGCCAGCCCCACCTTCTCAGACCCTGTGTCTCCCAACTTTGCCGTGAGCTCCCTGCTAAGCCCTGGATAGTTTGAAAAGCCAGATGTAGAAAAAATTGAGCCCCTGCGTGAGGCTGGGAGTGCTTTGAAGCTCTGCCCATTCATGAACTGGGAGCTAGGACCTGGTTTCTGGTCTGGAGGAAGTTCTCCTGACACCCAAAGGTTCCCAGAGAGATACACTTTTGAGTCAACTTGGGAAATTTAAATAGTTTATTAACTTTTTGCTAATTCTGTTTGACCTTGTACCTATTACTCTGGGTCATTGTTCTGAGGTCCCAGCTACCTGCTCACTGGGTATTCCCTCTCTGACTTAGCACAAAGTATGCACAACTCTTAAGAGCTTATTCCTTACATTAACCACTACTTAGCTGAGTTTTCCAAGCATAGACTATAGTCCTAATCCATACCCTTTCCCTCCCTCCCTCTTTTCCTCCTTCCTTCCTTTCATTCAACAAATATTTATTGAGCGTGTACATTTATTCCAGGCAGTCACCCATTCTCTTCCCCACTGCTTCCGCCCATCTACCAATCCATCTGTCCATCCATCCTTTCATCTGTCCATCTAGCACTTATTGAGTACTCATTGTAAATCATGACCTGGGCTAGAGACAGATGAATGAACTGTGGTCCTTGGCTTTGAGGGCCTCCTCCCTAGGAAAAGAAGTTGGGTAAACAGATGCAATACAGACTGACAGGTATGATGACATAACTAAGGGGGAGCAAGAGAGATGTTTCTGGACCAGGTTAGGGGGATCAAGAAGAGTTTCCTGGAGGTCATGATACTGAAGCTGAGTTTTGAAGATTTCTTGGGTTGGGCCCACTGAGAGAGGATAGTGCGGGAGAGTGGGCAAATGGTTTCCCTGATGGAGGGAGATTCAGAGAATGTCCTACCTGCTCTCTGGGTATTCCCTTTCTGACTTAGCACAAAGGGTGCCCAAGTCTTGAGCTTATTCCTCACATCGGCCACCGCTTAGCTGAGTTCTCCCAGCATAGACCACAGCCCTAAGTATGCCCTTTTAGCAGGGCAGATCAGGTGGGGCCCTATGAGCCTGCCAAGGAGTGTGTGTTAATGAAGCTGAGGGGCACTGGAAAGTCTTTTACAAAGGGTGTGGTTGGCTGAATAAGCCACCCCCCCATCCCCAAAGACATCGAGGTCCTTATTTAAGTCATAAGTTTGTGGTACTTGGTTACAACGGCAATAGCCAGAGCAATTAGGCAACAAAAAGAAAGAAAAGGCATCCAAATTGGAAAGCAAGAAGTAGTGCTTTTGCTATTTGCAGATGACATGATCCTATATATAGAAAATCTTGAAAAATCCACAACAGAGCTCCTAGAGCTAATAAATGAATTTGACAAAGTAGTAGCGTACAAGAACCACACCCAAAAACTAGTAATGTTTCTATTCACTAGTAATAAGCAACTGGAAGAAGAAGTCAAGAAAAAAATTCCATTCACAATAGAAACTGAAAGAATAAATCTAATCAAGGATATAAAGGATATATACACAGAAAACTACAACATTGCTAAAAGAAATCAAGAGAGACGTAAGTAAATGGAAGGACACTCCATGTTCATGGCTTGTAAGAGTAAATATGGTTAAGGTGTCGATTCTACCCAGAGTGATTTACAGATTCAATGCAATCCCAATAAAAATTTTAACAGCTTTCTTCAAAGATATGGGAAAGCCAATCATCAAATTTATATGGAAGGATAAGGGGTCCTGAATAGCCAAAGCCATCTTGAAAAAGAACAATGGTGGAGGACTCACACTTCTTGATCTTAGAATGTATTACAAAGCCACAGTAATCAAAACAGCATGGTACTGGTACAAGGACAAACATATAGACCAATGAAACTGAATTGAGAGCTCAGAAATCATCCCTCACATTTAGGACCAACTGAACAAAGACCAATCAATTGGGAAAGAATAGTCTGTTCCACAAATGATGCTGGGAACACTGGATCTCCATTTACAAAAGAATGAAGGTGGACCCCTACTTCGCACTATGTACAAAAATCGACTCAAAATGGGCCAAAGACATAAGAGTCAGAACTATCAAACACCTAGAAGAAAACATAGAGAAGCATCTTCAGGACCTTGTAGTAGGCAATGGTTTCCTAGATTTTATACCCAAAGCACAAGCAACAAAAGAAAAAATAGATACATGGCACCTCATCAAAATTAAAAACTTTTGCACCTCAAAGGACTTCATCATGAAAGTAAAACAACAACCTACACAGTGGAGGAAGATATTTGGAATATCCAGTTAGGATTTACTATCCAGAATATATTAAAAAATCTGTCAGCTCAACTACAAAGAGACAAACAACCCAACTTAAAAATGGACAAAAGACTTGAATAGACGTTTCTCCAAAGAAGGTATACAAATGGCTAAAAAGTATGTGAAACAATGCTCCTCATTAGCCACTAGGGAAATGTAAATCAAAACCACAATGAGGTACCACTTTCCACCCACTAAAATGGCCACCATTAAAATGGAAAATTACAAGTGTTGGAGAGGATGGGGAGAAATAGGAAGACTCATTCATTGCTGGTGAGAATGTAAAATAGTGCAGCTGCTGTGGAAGACAGTTTGGCAATTCTTCAGAAAGTTATGTATAGAATTACCATATGACCCAGTAATCCTAGGTTTATACGCAAAAGAATTGAAAGCAGGGACTTCAACAGATATTGCCTACTATGTTCATAGCAGCAGCATTCATAGTTGCCAAAAGATGGATGCAACCCAGGCAACTGAAATGGAGAAATAAAATGTGGTATGTACACCCAATGGAATATCATTCAGCTGTAAAAAGGAATGGAGTTACCTTGAGGACATCACGCTGGGTAAAATAAGCCAGACACAAAAGGGCAAATAGTGTATTGTCTCACTGAAATGATATAATTAGAATAAGCATACTCACAGAGCCGAATTAGAATATGGGTTACCTGGGGACAGGGTGGGGGCAGGGAATGGGGCGCTAAGGCTAACAATGTACAGAGTTTCTATTGGGGATGATGGAAAACTTTTTTTTTTTTTTTTTTTAAGATTTTATTTATTTATTCATTTATCCCCCCCTTGCTGCTTGTGCTCGCTGGGTCAGCTAACCACGCCGTGCAGGCGGGCTTGCCTTCACCAGGAGGCCCCGGGAACCAAACCCGGGGCTTCCCATATGGTAAACGGGAGCCCTACTGATTGAGCCACAGCCGCTTCCCGATGGAAAACTTTTGGTAATGGGTGGTGGTGATGGCTGTACAACTTTGTGGATGTAATTGGCAGCACTAAATCAATGTTTAATATGGTTAAAGGGAAGTTTTTTGGTTGTGTATATGCTGCTAGAATAAAATTTTAAAAAATACCCATAGAACTGCACAACACAAACCCTAGGTTAAACCATGGACTGTAGTTAATAGTACAGTGATAAAAATATACTCTCATCAGTTGTGACAAATGTCCCACACCAGATGCAGGGTGTTAATAATGGGGTGGTATGTGGGAATCCTGTCTTTTATGCAGGATTGTTCTGTAACCCCACAACTCCTTTAATAACAATAATAAAAATAGGACATCTTCCAATCTGGTTATCTTTGTAGATCAATTATTGTTACCATTAAGGTCAGGGGAGAAAAATGAACCTCATTTAGGATCAGGCAAAATCACCTGCTTACCTGGGTCCCATGCATTATGACATTTGAGGCCTCTTACTGCAGGATTCTGAGAATAACTCATCTCAGGCAAATACGGTATGAACAGGGCCTCCCTTTTGGGGGAAAAATAAAATCCCAGTAAAGACTTGGCTCCCTCTGGGACCTTGATGGATTTCCCGTTACTCACTTCTCCCTCGGTTGAGCAGGAAGGTGGGGTGTTTAGTGCGTATCACTGTAACCTGTACTTTCCTGAAGTCAAACAGATTTCTCTCGGTGGGAGGATTCATCGTCTGTGGGGTCGGCGCAGCCCGTCTGACTCGGTGACTCACCCAGCACCCTCTGCAGCTGACGCTCCTGACAGTTCATTCGCGTCTCTTGCCTCCTGCTCACAAAAGCCTGCTTCATTCTTCAGCGCCACCCTCCCCCCGGCAGAGAGGAGCCTCTCCCGCCCCCCTCCCACGTCTCTCTGAGCTTGGGGCCTGCACACACGGCTGCTACCTCCACGACTTCTGTGTCACCGGGAAACGGGGATGTCGCCTAGCGATGGAACAGCAGCCTCCTCCAGGCACCGTCCACGGAAGGCCTCTGCTTGCCAGGCGCTGTGCTGACCTCTCTTACATACATTTTCTTATTTAATCACTACAGCCCCTGTGTTTAGTCAGCCAAGGGGCTGCTGAGGCAAAGTACCAGAAATCTGTTGGCTTTTATAAAGGGGATTTATTTGGGGTAGAAGCCCACAGTCACCAGGCCATAACGCATAAGTTACTTCCCTCACCAAAGTCTATGGCCACGCGTTAGAGCAAGATGGCTGCCAAGGCTCAGGCTTCCTGGGTTCCTCTCTTCCCCGGGCTCGTTTCTCTCTGGGCTCAGCTGCTCTGCTGTCTCCACAAGGCCACCTGTAGACTATCAGGCAAATGGCTCGTCTCTCTTCCCAAGGCCTCTGCCTGTGTTTAATGGAGACTTCTCTTCTTCCTCACCTGTCTGCTTCTGTGTGTGTTTACTTCCTGGGCTCCAGTACCAAAACTCCAAACTCCCTTCTCTGCAGTGCTGTTTCTCTGTGAGTCCCTGCCCACCAAGGAGGCAGGGATGCAACGCCCTACTGATGTGGCCCAACAAAGCCTTAATCATTACTTAATCAAGGAAAAGTGAAACCTTGGAATCCAATATAATCTAATATGCCCAGAGGGACAGACCATTTACAAACATAATCCAATATCTATTTTTGGAATTCATAAACAATATCAAACTGCCACACCCTGCATTAAAAAAAAAAATGTGCATTTCCCCAAGGTCCCAGGGTTAGTCATCGGAAAAGCTAAACCCTGCACCCAGCACTTCTGCCCACTCGTTGCCCAGTCACCATCCACTGCTGAACTTTGGGCGTCAGCCGTTGACTGATATGCCCGCTCGTACTGATATTCTCTGGGACGGTCACCTGTCACGGATCTGCTACCCTACCCTTTTTCGTCTTTTCCTCTCCACCCTCATGCTTAGCACTGGCAAAGAAGAGTTAGGAGTTGGGACCCCTTAAGGCATCTCAGCGACATGCCTAAATTGTGTGAGGCAGCCTGGGACATTCCCCGAGGAGCGAGCCTAGATCTGCTCTCAGACCTTTGCTTGGAGAACTGGGTTCACTGGGTGCGAGAAACATTCCCTTTTCTTTCAAGTTAACTAATTTCAAGAGGTCAAAGAGTTTGTTGGGGCTTTTTCCAGACTGGCTAATTCAAATCATGCCATAGCCAGGAAAGAGAAAAAATAAATAGAGACTATTGCCTAAGAGACATTTTTTCTTGTTGCAAATTGCCAGTTGGGGCTAGTTGTTGATTATTTCACCTCTGTTGCCATTTGTATTTAGAAATGGCTCATAAATTTGCTTACGTGGGTCTGGGTTGCCCTCTAAATGGAAACAATTACACTGCAAATAGTTCTGAAACCAAGCTGTGATTTGAAAGCTTCCATTTCATAGGGTGCCTACTGTGTGTCAGACAGGAAGCTTCCTGGTTGGTTCTGTCATTTGCACAATCTCGTGAGTTCGGTTTTATAGATAAGGGGACCAAGGTGGAGGGCAGCAAAAAGCCCAAAATGCCTCACACAGCTCATGAGCGATTGTGCTGGGTTTCAGGCTGCAGCCAGAGGGCTCAGGACTCTGTGCTGCCCTGCTTCTCTACACGCTAACTGCATGCAACTTCATAATTCAGTGGCGGAGAAAGCAAATGCAGGGTGTTCCCATGTGGATCTGTGTTTGGCAGGTTTGTGTGTATGTATGTGTGCACGTGTGTTACACGTGCTTGTGCAGGGGTGGATGCGTAGGTGCACAACAGTCTTCTAGAAAGTTGACGGTCACTAATTTTGAAGAATTTCCTGAATGACCTCTTCTGCCAGGCCAATAAATTGAGCCCAACAGATAAATCACTGGGCTCATTTGTGGTCTCTTCAAGTACCTTCTAAATCCTGCAAATAGCTCTGCCCATCCCCAGGGACTGGGCTGGCTCCTGTGAGCTGCAGGAGGCTGAGCCAGGAGAACCTTCCCCCGGGGATGGAGGAAGCAGGAGAAGCTTTGGGAGGCTGTTGCAGAGGAGGGGGCGGTGGGGTCCCACCTGGAGCCAGGGGAGAGCTGCCATCCCAGGACCTTCTCCCTGTGAGCAGCAGAAGGGCAGCGGAGCGCCTTGGCGTGGATGGACACATCTTCCCAGGCCGTGTGTGGGTCTCTGTACTCTGTCGTCGTGCCCTGCCCGGTAGGCTCGGTGAAGACCGGGTGACCTCAGGCCAACCATGTCGCCTCCGGCCACTGTGGGATGGCGGTGGGCGAGCGCACAGCACACTGTCGCCACGTGGTGGGCCCCCTTTGGGGCTCCACCTCAGGGAGCCCCCATGGTCCCTCACCTGGGAGGCTGTTCGCCTAAAGAGCACACGCCCGCTCCCTCGCTCCCTCCCCAGCTTGACTCAGCTTCACCTTCTCAGCCTCTGCTTGGCCATCCCTTCTAAAACGGGGCGTCTCCCCTAAGGTTGCGTTTTTCATTCCCTGACTTTTTTTTTTTTTTCTCCTTAGTGCATATCACAATCGAACTGGCTAGGTTTTTTCCTATTATTTTGTTTTTCTCCTCACATTAGAAAGGCAATTTTTTTGTCCTTTGGGCCCGTCCCTCCCCCCTCACCCCCGATTTATTATATCCCCAGCATTTACACCAGGGCTGGCTGGTAACTGTGAGCTGCTTGCTGAATTTTTTTTTTTTTTTAATATTTTAAAATTTTTTTTATCCCCCTCCCCGCCGTTGTTTACACTTGCTGTCTGCTCTCTGTGTCTTTTCGTTGTGTGCACTCTGTGTTCTCTGTGTCTCCTTGTTTTCTTTTTAGGAGGCACTAGGAACTGAACCCAGGACCTCCCATATGGGACAGAGGCTCCCAATCACTTGAGCCACATCCACTCCCTGCTTCTTGTATTCCTCATTGTCTCTTAATTGTGTCATCTCATGTGTCAGCTCGCTGCACCAGCCTGTTGCGTTAGCTCTCTGTCTTGCTTGTCTTCTTCAGGAGGCACTAGGAACCAAACTGGGGAACCTCCCATGAGGTAGGCGGGTGCCCAACAGCTTGAGCCACATCCGCTTCCTGTAGCTGAATATTTGTTGAATGATTTTTTAAAATGAATGAATGGATCAGCGTACCTTCTCAGAGCATCCGTTTGCTTCTTGGAGTGAAGTTTGTCTGCTAGGTATGTTGTGAGTGCTCACTAAAGGATAGCTCTGAAGAGTTCCATCGTTATTTATTGTATTTGTGATGATGCTGTGCCTTATTAAAACGAAGCACGGCCAGTGTCTGAGTCGGTGCCCGGCAGCAGGGAGGTCTTGTCTGAAGGAGGAGGCAGGCAGAACCCCTCCTTTCCCCGCCACCATTATTATCTTGACCCTGAAGGCAGCCAAGGGCCCTGGATGGAGAAGGAAGATCCAAGAGAGGAGCGTTTTCTTTTTTCTGCTGCCTGATTCAAGGGGTCTTAAGGCTCCTGCTGCCCCCTCCCCTGTTGGGCCTGGTGGCCTGTGGCCAGGACCCTCAGGAATGCACCTGTTGGGCCAGCCAGGCCCCACATGCCCCATTGGAGTGGGCGCCCAGCTCTCTGAAGGTGTGGGGACTTAGCTTGTGCTCCTCCATCAGCACCTGTGGAATTAAATCTCATTTACTCCCCTCCTTTCTTGTGTTCGTGAACTCTGCATTTCTTTCGCAAGTTATTTTGCCTTTTGAGAAAAAATTGTGGTAGATTCCTTTAAAAAAGCACGTAAGGATTTCTATTTTAATATAGAAAAACAATTGCTTCTTTTACAAATATGTATATAGCAATTATTCTCCCTTGCTTTTTATTTTTTTTTTATTTTAAGGTATTAGACTTTTAATTTCTCTCTGGTCAGATCCTCTGCCTTTATTATTTAACTTATTCCAAATCTCAGGACCACACAAACATTCCCCATTGTTTTTTGGTTTTGTTATTTTACATGTAAATGTAAAATTAATCTAGAATTAATTTTTGGCATAAGGTGGGAGGCAGTATTTAATGGTTTTTTCTTTCCCTCCAAAAAATTAACTAATTGTCTAGCATCATTCACAGAATAATGCTTCTTTATCCAGTTTTAAAATATCACTATTATTGTATACTATTTTAAATATATATATTGACGTCTGTGCCTAGATTTTCTGTTAGTTACCACTGATTTACTGCTCTGTCAGTGTGCTGTTTTAGTGATTCTAGATTCGGAGTTTTTGTTTGTTTGTTTGTTTTTTAATACTTTATTGGGAAATTCATATAATGTAAAACTATCCATTTTTAAGTGTCCAATTCAATGATATTTTACACATTCACAATGTTGTGCAACCATCACCTCTATCTAGTACCAAAACATTTTCATCACTCCAAAATAAAACCCTGTGCTCGTTGAGCAGTCACTCCCCATTCCCTCCCATCCCCCACCCTCGGCCCCTGGCAACTACCAGTCTGCTTTCTGTTTCTACAGGTTTATCTATTCTGGATATTACCTATAAATGGAATCACCCAATATGTGGTCTTTTGTATCTGGCTTCTTTCACTTAGTAGTATTCATCAGGATTCATCCATGCTGTAGCATGGGTCAGAATGCCGTTCCTTTTCACGGCTGAGTAATATTCCACTGCATGGATAGACCACATTTTGTTTATCCATTCATCTGTCAGTGGACACTTGGGTTGTTTCTGCCTCCTAATCTTGCGAGTAAGATTCATATTGTTTTAAAGTTGAGCCCCTTCATTTTAAAGATGAAGGCACAGGAGGGTCGAGTACCTTGTCCAAGGTCCCAAACCTTGGCCTTCTCCTAGGTGTTGTCTCAGACTCCTCCCTTGCTTCCTATACTGTTATTGCCTCTGCCTACAGGAGCTCCAGCTTCTCAGCAAATCACTAGTATGCTTGTTTTTTTTTTTTTTTTTTTTTTTTTTTTAATTTATCCCCCCATCTCCCTTTATATTTGCTAGCTGTCTGCTCTCTGTGTCTGTTCATTGTGTGCTTTCTGTGTTTCTCATCTTCTTTTTAGGAGGCACCGGAAACCAAACCCAGGACCTCCCATGGGAGGGAGGTACCCAATCGCTTGAGCCACATCCACTCCCTGCTTGTTGTATCTCTCATTGTGTTTCCTCATTGCGTCATCTTGCTGTGCCAGCCCACTGTCTTGCTCGTCTTCTTTAGGAGGCACCGGGAACCAAACCTGGGACCTCCCATTGGTAAGTGGGTGCCTCCCATTCGTAAGAACTTGAGCCACATCCGCTTTCCCATGCTTGTTTTTTATTATATCACCCTTCGCTCTAAGTGGAGCTAATTGTGAGTGGCTTCCACCTAAAGTTATTAGCCAGAACTGAGCAGACATTTGATTGGCTTACAACCTGCCTGGCACCTTACTCTAGCAAATATTGTTATTTTCAGTCATGTCACAGACTTTCTGTAAGGTATATCCTCACTTCACAGCATTTACCTTTGAGCAGAATCATCAGTAATTCCTATAGCCATATAATCTTTGAATTTCCAGAACATTCCCAACTGCAAATAGTAGTCGTCCACCTTACCACCACCCCTGATAAAAAGTTTTACAGTTAAACCTTGAAGGACCCTAGGTCCGTTCATGGGTCCCAGGCTTTTGGAAAAAATCGTTCACTTGTACTCTAAGGTCAGAGGGTCTTGGATTCCCCCTCCCCCAGAGACTCGTGTCTCCCAAGGGTCCAGAGAAGCTCAGCAGTAAGGGCCCCCATGCCTGCGGTGTCCCATGATGAGGACTTCTGGGCCAACACCTTCCCTGTTTGCAGTGTAAGCCCTGAAGCCAGGGGCCTGGAGCAGCCACCACCCCACGGCCCCCTTTCGTGTCTGCCAAGCAGCCCTAACCAGCCAGTAGAGCCTGATTTCCCAGTGAAGACTTTGAAATCAGATAAATGTTCATGACTGGGGGAGACCTGGGTGCTGTGAAAGGGCAGTCACTGGTTCTTTGAGCCTGCCTGGAGGGTGACGAGAGGAGCTTGGAAGTGCTTTCCAGTCCTCCTGCGGAAACAGGTGGGGAATGGGCAGCCGCCATCTCGCCTCGCGCAGGGGTGGCCGGTGGCACCTGCAAGCCTGTCCCTGCCTGGGATCTTGAATGGGGAGGTGAGCCCAGGTTGTGTTCCTGTTAACTGTCAGGCTGAACCCATCTTTCAGCATTGCTCTCGGGGGCTACAGCCATTGTGGTCTTGAGTCGGGAACGAGTCGAGAATAAGCTTGCTGCCAGAGGAAGGTGCTTTGTTGTCAGAGAGCATGGTCAGTCACAAGTGTGATTGCTGAGCTTCTCCACAGAGAAGCCCTGTCGGCTAATAGCCTTCAGTTGACATGGGGTATTCAAGCACACCAGAAACAACAGAGAGAGAGTACAATTAGGGATGGACTCTGTGCTCCACAGGGTTGGGACTGTGTTGAGAAGGATTCTGAGGCTGCCTTTGGGCTCAGCAAGACCAAGGGCTGACACCTGTTTTCATGACAAGGGGAGGAGCAGTGATGACTTTTAAGAGCAATAGGGATCTGGAGAGGCACAGAATACAGCTAGAGACTAGAAAGACACTTCCCACAATAGAGGCACTAGGTCAGGCAGCATAGAGAAAAGTTAGCTACTTTCGTTTAGTTTTATGATGAAGAAATATTATTGTAAAATACACAAAGTGTAGGGAAAAAAAAAATATCAGAATTCTGCTATCCAGAGTAATAAATGCTGTTATTTGGGGCTATTTTTCCAAGTCTTTTTCTAAATCTCTGCATGTTTTAACATTTTCCAAATACACAAAATTTTGTATCCTGTTTTCATTTTTAACAGGTTCTGCTATTTACACACCTTCCCAACACCTTAGGGCAAGGTTTTTGAAACATGCAAGCCCAGGGATGCAATGTGGTACCTTTCTCATCAGTCATTCACTCTGAGGCGTTATAAATTGATCCTCTGGATTAGAATATTCCCTTATAGTTTATCTTAAATGCCATTCTGGAGTTGGCGTCACCCCAGTGCTTGTGCACGTTAGGTGAACGGGGCTAGAATTTATTTAGGGCAAGAGGCCACGAGAGAATTGGCGTGAGTGGAGACCGTCACGGTGGGTTGTGAACACTTTCCAGGTTCCTCCCATTTTACAGGTGATGAAACCGAGGCACACATTTTTTTGGTCAGTGTTACTGAAACATAGCACACGTTTGGAAGTGCACGTAGGTAGTGTGCGGCTCTGTCAAGTTTTGCAAGCTGAACACACCTGTCTAACCAGTACGCATATCAAGAAGTGGAACACGATCACCCCTGAGACCTCCTGGGCCCCTGGCCAGTCCCCACCTCCCCAGGAGTACGCGCCCTCCTGACTGTTGGCTTGGAGTAGTTGTACCTGTTTCTGAACTTCAGGTAAAGGGATCATTCAGCGTGTGCGATTCCGTCTGGTGTCTTCTTGTGTGACGACTGTGCGAGGCTCGCAGACTTTAAGAGGAACTCGCAGGTGCCCTCAGCATCGGGGTTAGAACTGGGATGTGGGCTCCAGTCCGCCCCACCCTCTCCTCTGTCCTCCCGTTCCTGGAGCACGTGGGGAGGGCGAGTTTGCCGACGGCGTTGGGGCAGCCTGAGAAAGGAACTTGGATAGAAATGGTCAGGCCACATCTGGGGGTTTCTTGAAAGTTCAGTGGAGAAAGTGGACACGGGTGCTCTGTGAGCTGCTCCTTTTGAGCAGGGGCATGGCCGCAGACACTGGGCGGAGAGGGTGGCCATGGCCAAAGGCGTGAGCAGGCATCCCAGCAGGGAGGGTCCTGAGCAACACACAGGGTAGAGTGAGTATAGGAGTCGGGGGGCCTGGGGGGAGTATTTGCCGAGAGCTTTCCCTGTGCTGGGAGCACTGTGCCCAGAACAGACAAACACACACACACAGTCTCATAGCATCCCCATCCTAACCTAGGAGGTAGATGCACTCATTGCACCCATTTTCAGATGGGAGAATTGCAGCTCAGGGGTGAAATGGCTTCCCCTAGCTAGGCAGCTGGTAAGGAGCAGAGGTGGGATACTGGCTCGGAAAGTCTTGTTCTCAAAGCTTCACTCCCAATCCCCACACCCCGTGACCTAAAGACATCCAGGGGTGGGGAGCCAGCAGTGGTGACTCCCGGTTGCAGGGGTTTGAGTGGCATAAATGCTGAGAAAAGTGCTGTAGCTGGCGAGAGGGGCTTGTTGGAGCAAAGTTGAGATGCTGCTGGAACCAGGTGAGTGTACTGTGAACGTGCTGTGGACTAGCTGGGTTTTTTTCCCCAGTGGATTTGCTTGGGGCCAATGTGAGCCTCCATATTCTTGCTTCATGAGCTGAGTGTGTTGATATCTGCAATGTTAGGAGAGCCTGGGTTGGGTAGGAAGTTGATTTGATTACGGTTTTATAAGATTTTCTTGGGTTGGTCTTGGTCCTGTGGATTTCTCTTGGATTCAGTAATTTTGGGGTAGAGACCTTTCCCCAACCCTTTAAGCCAAGTCACACAGATGTTCAGTCCACCCAAAAGAATGTGTTAGAATAGCCTCATTCCAAGAAAAGAGAAAAAGGTGTTAGGGTCAAAATAATACACGGTCTCTTTAACCAAGACTGTGTTTTTTATCTCGTGCAATAATGGGATTATCAGTTTTTTTCACTGACAAATTTATTCCTTTTAAGGTCATTAATTTTATCCGTATTCAATGGAAATTGTGCTCATTTTAAATTAAAATAAAAGTAACAGCGCCCTTCTGTTTTTGGAAACCTAATCTATTAAAGCTGATATAATCAGGCTGTTTACAAGTTCACTGTGGGTCAGAACAACAGTATTCACACACACACACACACACACACACACACAGGAGATTCGATTAGAAGCTCAGAGGAAGCAAGCACACTGATCGGATGTGATTACCGTGAATCCAGGCAGCCCTGGATTCTCAGTTCATTTGACTGTATTAGCTCGGGATATCCCTTTTGTGACGCAGAATCTTGCAGCAAAACAGTTGGGTGTAGCCGCCCGGGAGATAGAAATGCTTGTACCAGGGCTTTTCCAAGCAGGCATCTCGACTGCAGGGAAAAACATTTTGGGAATGCTTCCATAAACCCAGCAGTCCAAGGCTTTGGTGCAGGGTGGTGAAAGGATTCCGGCCGGGCCATATGTGTGGGTGGGTAGAAGGCCTGGCCGTTGGGGGCGGCCTGGAACACGTTTCCTGGGTGAAAACAAGAGCCAATTTGGAAGCACAGGCTGTCAGGTCAGTGCTTTCAGCTGGGAATGCAGGAAAGGCGCTGCATGGCGAAATCTCACTCCTCTGCTGGAAAATCCCATGATGGTCCCCTGGGAAAAATCCACAGGTCTTGACCTGGACCGCAGGGGCGTGCGGGAGGCCACCTGGCCTGACTTCAGCGCCAGTGGCTCTGCCTTCTCAGCACCTCGGCACACACGCCTTTCTCTTTGCTTGGACCCACCTTCTCTCCTACCTTACTTCACAACTCCCAATTCCCTGCCCACCCACAGCTTCAGTGCCACCTGCCAGGGGACTGACCTGCATGGCACCTCCCCTCCACCTGGGGTGGGATAGGTAAGTCTCTTTGTGGGCTTTAACAGCTGGAGCACAATAGACACGACATTATCATCGTCTCTTCTGTGCCGGGCCGTTGGGCGTGTGCGTGTGTGCGAATGTGTGCAGGCCACTGCCCACTGGTGACTAACAGACATTTGCCACACATGAGGCTGAAAGTAGTTCTCTAATTTGCAGACTAGGCCTCAGCCCCTTAGGAAGGTCCTTTGGTTCGCCTCCTTGGTGGATGAGCAGCATGTCCAACTAAATGGCTGCAGGAGGAGGTCATGGGTCCAGAGCCGCTGGCCACTGCGGCAGCTTAACGAGGACGTTGATCGCGTCGGGTCAAGCTAAACCTGCTGGTTTGGGGAATCCACTGAAGAGCTCCAGTGGTGAAGTGCTGTTCGCTTGCTCCCCTGGCTAAGGGGCGGGCAGGCATCTTTTTCTTTGAAAACTACTTAAGTGTTTCTTATTTTGATTTTTTTAAAAAGCTGTGTAGTTACCAGGCTCTGGGCTTATTTGTTTG
Source organism: Tolypeutes matacus (assembly GCA_026826555.1). Taxonomy (NCBI): domain Eukaryota; kingdom Metazoa; phylum Chordata; class Mammalia; order Cingulata; family Chlamyphoridae; genus Tolypeutes; species Tolypeutes matacus. The sequence continues at coordinate 6,476,257 of JAKSZT010010873.1, read as the reverse complement.
GGGTGCTGACTCTTCTGTTAAATCTAGGTGATTCAAAAAATAAAGCTTAGTTGCTTGCTGAATCTATGAATACTTTCTTCCCGTGAAAAATGATGCCCTACAGAAAAGTGTAAAGCTCTTCTTCCTCCAACACATCCCGTTCCTGCTGAACACGCCGTCCTTCCAGTATTTTTTCCATCCTTCCATTCTTTTTTCAGCGTCTTCACATTCAAAACAGGCAGCTCTGTAGAAAGCAAGTAGTATATTTTGGCATGAATTTCTTAAACATTGAAGGTATCATATTGATCGTATCTTTTTGCAATTTGCTTTTTCTCTCAACAGACATTGTGGAGCTGTGTCTGTGTTAGTGCAGTAGAACTGCACAAACTGGGCCAACTGTATACACTCCTCTAACTGTAAGTGGCGGAAGATTCCAGATTGCCTGGAATAACCAGCACCCTCCACTCCCTCTGCGAGTAGTGCTGCCGGCTCCACAGGCTCCTGGCTGTGCTCGGGCAACCCCGTGCGTTTTTCTTCCTGGGAGTCATGTTCTATGTTGACCAAGAGTCGGCTGTGTTTGCTCCCACACCCAATTATGCCAGTTGCACGCATTACTGTAATGACACAATTTATTTGAAGATTACATAAATTCATAGAATATGAATGTGGAAAGAGTGATTGTCTTTGATGAAGACTGAGTGGAATGCTTAGGAAAGCCCCATAGAGGTATCGCTGAATTAAAAAAAACGATAGCCGCTGTGGGTGGGAGAAGGGTAAACGAATGGCAGAGCCATGGTTGTACTTCCTCCGCCAGGTGCTACATTCAGTTCCACGCCAGGGTAGTCTCCCTGCCCCCGGACACCCCGGAACACGGTGCCAGAGCAAGGAGCCCCAGCACGCCTCCTGTGTGCAGGTCGAGTGCTTCTGGGGTGGAGGCTGACTTACAAAGGTGCTGGGTTTGGACATTCTTAGTCCCAGGTTCTCTTTAAGACTCCCAAGCTGGGGGCTCTTCGAAGGCAGGAAGTCGTCTTCTACCTGAGAAGAGGGTTAAAAGAGACACCAGACAGCAAATGCTCAGCGCTTCGGCCAGTGCCTAGCTCTCTTGGGTTCAGCAAGCATTTCTTGAGCCCCAGTTGGATGCCAGATGCTGTGCTAGGCGCCGGGGGGAGGCGATGAATAGCCAGAGGCATCTGAGCTTGAGAAACAGGTACAGGTATTCCATATCTGGAGAGAGGAGGCGGCAGGAGTGTGGTTTTCCCGACCTTGACTGGTGACACTATTCTCTGTCCCCAGCCTGGAAGAGCAGAGAGGAGGGACTTTTCGCACTGGGGCAGAGCATCTAGTAGGACTGTGGCTTCACCCTTTGGAGGGTGTGAATTCCCTGTCCCAGGTCTAGCGAAAGGTAAGCTCGGGCGTCCACCTGCGCAGTCGCCTGGGCGTCATGGGACCTGTGCTCACCTGCCCCTTGCTTGCTGTGTGGCCTTGGAGGAGCTGTGTCCCCTCTCTGGGCCTTGGGATACCCATCGGATAGGTGGGCTGGGTTGCCTTGGGCAATCCGAAGACAGAGTGGTCCGGAGAAGGCCCAGAAGGGTAAAAGCGCCTAAGCTTCGTGGCCACCTTTGCCCTGAGCAGAAATGATGCCCCTTCCCTCCCCGTCACGCCCGGCGGCCACATGACAGCCACGTGGCCCTCTCTCTTGGCCTCATGAGAACACTTGGAAACAATCACGTCCACCCCTGTGGATTGCTGCTTGTTTCTAAGCCGTCCCCACGGTGAAGGTTCAATGAGGCCCAGTTCGAGGCCGCTGTCCCCCTGGGCCTTGTTGAGGGTAAAGTGTGGGCTTCTCCAACAGAGCCATGGACCGAATGTGCTGGGAAGGAAGTCAGGGTCACGGTTTAAGAGTCTGAGCCCAGGAGCAAGACCCTCAGGTTCAAGTCCTGGCTTTTGCTCTGTGGCCATGGGCAAGTCACTTTCCCCCTCTGTGCTCGTTTCCCCATCTGTGGCTGTGGTGAAGATAAAACGAGCGAACATGAAGTGCTTGTAACAGTGCCCAGTTTCCAGAGCAGGTCCAACGAAGACGGGGTTCATTTTTGGGGACCAAGAGGAATTCCTACCTAGCTCAGATGGTCAGATCTTCCAAGAAAATAACTACCTTTGACTCCATTGTTTAAAAAGCAACACCCCCCCCCCCGCCAGCCCCAGCTATGACCTCTGAAGCCCCTTCCATTTCCATCTTCTTCTTGATCTCTAAAGGGTTTTCTGGACGAATTGCTGGTATGACCCATACTGTGGGGAAAAGGGTGTACCCTACTTAGGCGAATGCCAACTATTTTAAGGAACTTTTGCACATTTTTCTTTGCATCCACCTGGCACAAGAAACCGTTATTGTGAATGAGGCTCTTTGGGGTAACAGTTCTCCTTAGAAAACAGTCCATTAGCTCTGGAGAGAGAGGCAGCGGCAGGGGAAGCCGGGCAGCCGTGGTACCTCGTGAAGTCGCCCCGACCCCCGATTATTCCCTCAGGTGTTGCCCTCATCCTCTCTGAGCTCCTGCACACGTGGCTGGATTCCTGGAGACGGACTCAAGTGTTTGCCAGTGGTCTGTGTTGACACGTCCCATTTAAATGCGGGTGACGGAGAGGGAGGGGATTTCGTTCTAAAACAAGGCCAAGGCCGGGAAGTTATGCAACTGGAAAATGTTGGACTTTCATTGCCAAGTCTCTTTGATGCGATGTGTGGCCGACCCGACATACTGAGAGCATTACCATGGAGGAATTACCCGTAGGGCGCTCCTGCCCTCAGCAGGGGAGCATGTGTGTGCACACGTGTGCACGTGTGTGCAGGAAACCTCTTGTTTATAAATATTTCCTGCTCCGAACAGCCTGCACCTGGCCTCCCAGGCCTCCTCGTTGCTACGTCTGAGAGCCTGAGTGCTCCCATTTCAGCTCTGGTGCCAGGCCTCCCGGAGGGGTGTGTGTGTGTGTGTGTGTGTGTGTGCAGGGGGTGTGGAGGGGGGTGTGTTCTCCATCTCTGGAGTTGAGTAACTTTATGAGTGGTACTTCAAACCCTCTGTCATCCGCAGGTCAAAGTTCAACTCCTTATTTTCCTGGCAGACAAGGCCACGTTTGGCCCAGGCTCAATCTTTTCATTTTCATCTCCTGCCAGTTCCTTACCAGGCACTCTGTGCCCCAGCCACAAACAACATTTTGCTGTTTCCCAAAGAGCCCATAATCTTGGGCACTTCTGGACCTTTGAAGATGCTGTGCCCACAGGCCGGGGACCCCGTCTTTCTCCTCTTTCATGGCCCAGCCCAGATGGGTGTGAAACCCTTCCAGACCCCCAGCTCAAGCCCTCCCTCCCCTGGGCTCCCTTAGCCTGCCTCCCATCCTTGTGAATCACACTTAGCCCATGGACTGTAGTTGTTTATTGAGGGCCCCCCTCACCCCGGCAAACGCCATGCTACTTGAGAACAGGTTGAGCGTGCAGCTCGCCTTTCGAGCCCCAGAGCCAAGCACAGTGCCTGGCAGGGAGTCTGCGCTCAGTGCCCGTCAGAGCGAAGGGGCCTAAGTTTAGGTTCTGCAGGAAGATGCTTATGTTGTGTAGCTAAAAGAGACTTTGCAGATGACAACAATGTCGGTAATAATGTCACCTTTGTGTGTGGCACACTGACTCTGCAGGGCCCTGTACTCAGCCTGTGCTGCTGTGAATGCATTTGATCTGTGTAACTCTGTGGGGTGGGTACCAGCATTATCTGTCACTTGCAGATGGAGAAATGAGGCTCAGAGAGAAGTGGCTTGCTCGAGATTCCACAGTTAGTAGGTGGTGATCCAAGGCGCTCACCCGAAAACTGGGGCAGTTTACCACTTGACTGCTGCTCTGTCCTGGAAACCAAACCCTTCTTGGCATCATTTCCGTGTGCCGATGCCTTTTGAGCTCCAAATGAGCAACTCTTCTGGGCACAGGAACCACCCTGCCTGCCCTCCCATGTGCCCCAGGGTCTTTGCACAGGATTTCCACATGGGGTTGGGCAGTCTGGAGCTCAGCTGAACCCGAGCGCCTCTCCCTCCAGGCCCCTAGGAGAATCCCTACATTTGCTGCAGGCAGGGCTGCCCCTCTGGCTGGAGGCATGCCCTGTGGAGGCAGGAAACACCCGCTACGACCTGCCTTTGAAGGAAGTGGGACAGCGCAGCGGACTGGGAGCAAGACAGGCCGTGAGTGACAGCGCTGGCGAGCATCACAGCCGGCAGCCGGGGATGAAAGGCAGTTGATTGATACTAGACTCTCCTATGCATCCTCGTTTTCATGAGTTAGGATTTCCCCCACAACCTCCTGCAGGGACCCTGCCGCCTGGGCGGGGGAGGCAGGGAAGAAAGAGCAGCACAAGGGTCTGCGGAGACCGGCCCTGTCCTCGGAGTCAAGAGCACACAGACTTGCCCTGCTTCTTGCACGGTGTCTGGGAGGAGGGGAGAACACCCAAAGAAGGGCCTCGCTCGCTGGCAGTGGACACTCACGGTGGTGCCGGGTGTGGCGGAGCCAAGGGCACAGGGGGCGAGTGGTGGATTTAGTGGGAAGGAAGACTCGGATGCAAATACGTTCAGAAATTACCCTCTTGGACTGTTTTCTTTAGGCTTAGCAGAGAAGGGGAAGTGGTGCTGACGGACAGGCTCCTCATTCATTCATTCATTCATCAAATGCACTGGGGGCCTAAAGCCCAGCACGTACAGAACACTGGGGATAGAGGGGTGAGCAAAAACTGTGTTCTGCCCTCAGGAAGCTTCCAGCCTAGTGGGGAAGAGAGTCACAGGGTGGGGAGATCAAGTAGGACGGGAGCAGTGCCACTCACCCACATTCATGCGTCTATCGCCCATTCCTTGACCACTGAGCACTTCCCGTGCTCCCGGCGTTGTTCTCGGTGGCCACAAGCCACATGTGGCTATTTAAATTTAGTTAAAATTAAGGAAAATAGAAAATTCAGATCCTTGGGTGGCTGGCGGAGCCACATTTCTAGTGCTCCACAGCCCTATGTGGCCAGTGGCTCCCCTGTTGGATGGCACAGAACTAGAACATTTCCATCACTGCAGAAAGAAGTTCCATTGGGCCTGGACCCTGTGAGGTGCTGGCAAAGGCTCCCTGCCCACCGGGAGGTCACAGTCTCATGGTTTGGGAGAGACCATGGCTTGGGGAGGGGGCCCTGAGGGACGAGACTGGAGGTGAACAGAGACCAGGCCACAAGGGGCTTGCAGGGGCCCCTGCGTGTCTGCACCCTGACCCTCCCCAGACTCGCTGCCAGCCCTCCTGGCCCCCTAGTGTTTCCCCAGCACCTTGGCCCTGGGCATGCAGGGTGGGGGTGTCCCCCAGCCAGGGCTGGCCAGCCAGGAGGAGGGTCTGCTTTGCAGGGTGAGGGGTTGGGCACCTCGCTCCAAGGGGGAAGCCGGGCCTTGGAGACAGACTGCCCCTTTGAGGAAGATTTGGTGCGTGTAGCGGGTCGGTGGGCCCCAGGCCTGGGCCAAGCTTCTGCCCCACGTGCCGTGGGGGAAGAGGATGCACGCTGGGGGCAGGAGGACCTTGGGTTGGGTCAGCTCTGTTTACCGACTGCCATGGCCGCTCCGATCCCAGCTGCCTTCTCTGCACCATGGCAGCCGTGACGGCGTGGAAATGCTGTTGGATCAGTTTTGAGATGAGGATTCCAGCTGCCCTTGGTCGAGGGCTTAACCCTGAGCCAGGCATTGTGCTATGTACTTTATACACCAAGACTCCCCAGCCCCGGCACTGCTGGCTTTGGGCTGGGTAATTCTTGGTGGGGAAGGGGTCCTGTGCGCAGTAGGATGCTTCTCAGCCTTGACCACTGGCTGCCAGTGGCACCCCTCCCCCCACCTGTGAAAGTAAAATCGTCTCTAGACAGTTTTGCCAAATGGTTCCTGGGGGCAAATATGCCACCAGCTGAGAACCCCTGCTTTACCCACATCATCCCGCTTCATGCTCGTGGCAACCTGTTGTACAGGTGATGAACCAGCCGAGATCTGCACTTACCTGTGGGCGCTGGGGTTTGAACCCAGGTCTGCCTGGCCTGGGCCTGGGCTGTCAGCTGCTGGGCTGTTTTACTAGGGCCCAGGCCGAGGCCAGGCACATAGTAGGTGGTCAGGGACAGAGGGCTCTTTTGATGATCGCTCACGGGCTTATTTGATCATCAAACCAGTCTCAAGAGCTGGAAATGCCAGGATGAGCCAGGCAGGGCCCTGACCCCCCGCTGGGCTCCGACTTGCTGCCGTTTGACCGGGAGTGACCAGGTGACCAGCTGGAGGGTTTGCGGAGCCATTTGTGCTTCTTAAGCAATGATTAACCCGGCCCAGCCGATAAATCATTCAGTAGTCAGAACTTTACCCTGAAAAATGCCAGCCTTGCAAAGCAGCCATTGTTTCACATCTGCTGTTTCTTCATCAGACTTTTATTCCCAGCGAGGCCGGAGCAGGCCGAGGGCTATTGGGAAATTCTTCTCCAACGAGTTCTGCCACCTGTTCCTTGACAGCCCTGGTCTTCGGGGTGCCCCCAGCAAACTGTCCTCGTGGGGGAATCTTTCTTCTGTGTTCTGTGTGGGCTTGGGGGGGGGGGGGTTGAAGCAGTGGCCCCCGTGGTCCCGAGAGGAAGCTGAGCCCTCCTTGCTTATTTGCCTTTGGAAATTGCACCAGCAGTGATGAAATCACCCACTTAGCAGGGGGCGAGGCCTGGCCTTGGCTAAGCTGGAGTCTGGGCAGCTTGGGCAGGGCCTGGCCGCCCCGTGGGGCACGGGGTGCTGGGGCCCGCTTGCAGGGAGACTGTGTGGCCTCTTCGGCTCCACGTGGAGGACCCGAGTGTCTGTGCACATGTGTGTCCGTGTGTGTATGTCTGTGCATGTATGTGCAGGTGTGTCTGTGCATAGGTGTGTGCCTGTCAGTGCATGTGTTTGTGTGTGTCTGTGCGTGTGTGTCCACACCATGTCCGTGGTCACAGGCCTGAGATCCTGTGCGCAGGGCCCCGGCACGTGCTGATGTCTGCTCCCCTCCATCTCCCCGTCTCGCACACAGTGGGTACAGAGACACCGAGACTGATCCCCAGCCTTGGCACTGACTCGTTGTATGCCCCAAGTCCGGTCACACGTGTTGTCTGAGCCCCAGTGTCGCCATCAGTAACAGGAGAGGGAAAGACTGCCATCACGCGGAGTTGCAACAAGGACCAGGGCCCATGTGGGCGTGTGGCGGGGGCCTGGCTCGGGCAGGGAGGTCAGTTATTGGCATCTCCTTCCGGCCTTGTGCGCCTGGCAGGGAGAAGGGCCTTTTCTGCTGGCCCCCTGCTCTGCCCTCAGCTCTGAAACCTGGGCAGTGCCGGGCAGGACCGTGTAGGCATGTCTCTCTCCACCAGAGAATGTCTACGCGGCCTCCCCTTCCTGGCATGGCCAGGGTCACTGGCTTCAGTTGCCAGGAGAGGCCAGAACTCAGTGGGGCTGTTTGTGCTTCTGAGCTCACCTTGTCAGAGTTAGAATTTACTAGAAGACTGAAGTCAGGGGCTCGGAGAACTCTGACACAGGCCTGCTGGTGACCACTGCACTGTGATTCTTAAGTGAAGCTGCTGCCTTTTCCCCTGGTCCAGCCCCCAAAGCTCTCCACATTTTCTCAGGGGAGGACAAAGAAACTCTCACCCCCATCCCCACCAGCTCCACCACGTATAGCCAGAGGGTTCTGGGTAACCACAGGCAACCAAAACCCGAGAAAATGGGAGTCGGAGTCGTTTTTCTGCTTCACCACTGTTTTCTGATTAGTCACTGCTAGCTAATCAGCGAGCGACAAACGGGACAATAAAGCCCTGAAAATACCCGCCGTCCTCCTGGCCACAGACATGGCACGGCAGGCCCTGAGAACGGAAGGGTGAAGCGACCAAGCGGCGCTGGGCGTGTGGGTGGAGGGGGGCGAGCCTGCAGCTGAGTGCCCCCCGGCCTGGGTGGGGGCGTGCTTGTGGCGTGCGGGCGGTGGGGCTCCTGCTGCCAGCACCCGCGCCCTCTTCCCTTTTCCCTCCACACTGTCCGGAAGAAGAGGGTCCATTTCCGGGCGTTCAGTGACTAAGGCAAACTTCCCCCATCCGAGCTGGGAACTGTCAGGGGGACCCTGGAAATTGTAGGGGTCTGGGGCGAAGGTGGCCACGACCCCCTCCGGTGAACAGCTCTGTATCGGCGGGAGGGGTGTGGTCACGCCGCTGTGACAAATGGCCCCGTCCCAAGGCCTTCTGGCTCCTGCAGCATGTGTGGTAGGGACTCAGCTCCACAGAGGCTTTGGGGGAATCTCCCGCCTCTCCCAGCTTCCCGAGGCGGCCCACATTCCTTGGCTCTTGGCCTTCCATTGCTCCGGCCTCTGCTTCCATCAACAGATCTCCTCTCTGCCTCCTCCACCTCCCCTCAGAAGGTCCCTGGGACTCCCTCGGGCCCACCTGCTTTATCCAGGAGAATCTCCCCATCTCAGGGTCCTTAATCACACCTGCAGAGTCCCTTTGCCACGTCAGGTCCCAGGGCTTGGGAGCTGGCTGTCTTTGGGGGGCCGTGATTTTGCTTCTGCCTTGCAGCCTGGGCCAGCCCCCTCTCCTGCCTGGTCCCTTCGTTGCTCTCTTTTCCTCAGGCAGTGCTGGGGGCTGGGGATGGAGGTCAACGGGAGAGACAAGCCCCATCTAGAGGGGCTTCAAGGCTGGGGGATATGGGACCATTTTATCAGATAGCCCTGTCTCCTCGGGCCAGGGGGACAGGAAGGTGTCCTCCTTAGAAGTGACTCTTCATCCAAGATCGAGGACTCAGCAGCTGAGGAAAGGGAGTTGGGAAGTAACAGGTGTAAGTCGGGGCCAGGCACCAGGCCGCCACTGCCCCTGGTTTTGGCCACACTCCCTGTTTCTACAGGCCTCCCTTCCCTCTATCCAGCCTGCCTGAGGCCTGCTCCATTTTTCTGCTTTTCCACAAGGTGGGAGGGATGCTTTCCATTTCGTCCTGGTCCCCAGCATCGCCGTCCCTCCAGGAGCTGGCTGCGCGTGGCTGGAGGGAGGTGGGCAATGGGGCGCAGGGCCATGTTTGCAGGGGAGGCTCCCACCTTCAGAGCTGGCCCCCTCGGGCCAGAAAGGGTGGTGGCTTGACTCCTCGCATGGGGGACATGCATCCTCAACAAGCCCATGGCCTGTCCTGGTGCCAGCTTCCAACAGGGGAGGCGGCCGCGGGCCCCCCCGGCCCGCCGAGGGGCAGGGGAAACCTCTAAGCACCGCTGGAGATGAAAGCTGGGCGCGGTCCGCCAGCTCAGTCCCCTCCCCTCTCGGCCCCGTGAGATGCCATTCGTGGTCTTCTCTTTCCCGTGCCCTCGCCCCTTGCCAAAAGCCATAGCAGCGTGGCCAAGATTCCTCTTTTGGGTGGAAAAAAAAAATCAAAGAACGAGAGGCATCAGCTTTTAATTAGCAGAGAGAGACAAATGGCTGGCCGAGGGGCCACCGTCCGCTTCTGTCACCACTGCCCCCGCGGCTCCCTTTATGTCATGTGCCCACATTCCCTGGCGTTCTGGCACCCTTCTAGGCGCCCAAGCGCATATGCAAGTGTTTCCAGTGGGCTGTCGACAGAAGAGTAATTTTCCATGTCAGAACCAAACCCTCCCCAGGGAGATGGAGGCTGCCCAGCCGGCGGGAGCCACGTGGCCCCTGCACTTTCCATTCAACAGCAGCTCTATTAAATAATTATTAAGTTCATCGTTCAATGTCTGTCTCCCTTGCTAAACTCAACGAGGGCCCAGTTGGTGCCTAAGAATTGAATGCTGAATGGGACCTGCCTTTCCAAGAAGAATTTTTTTAAACCTCTGACTCCACAAATGCCAGCTGTGTAGTTGAACATTCGGAGAAAATATTCTCCTCTTCTAAAGGTGTTTCGGCCTATTATTCCCTGAGCTCATTTCATGCATAGGGAAGAGGCTAAGGGCCAGGGAGGTTCACAGAAAGCCCCGGAGTCAGAGTGATGTACAGTGGTTGAGCAATGACAACTGTGGCACGTGTGCCACCACCTCCCATGTTTGTGCCCAGGGCAGGCAGCAATAATCAATTCCCTTGCTTGCTTGTTGAGCCCAGATGCAGCCTCAGAATCCTTCACGATGCACCACTCCAGGAAGCCACTCCCAGGAGCTAGGACCTTTGCAGAGGCCTGAATTGGCAGATAGCCCTGTCCAGCATAATTCAGCACATACTTTAATTTTCCTCCTAATCGCCACTTTCTGGCTCAGGACTGTCGCTTCCCACCCTCATTTTCTTCAGTCACCAGTCTCGACAGGTGCCGTTCTTTCCGCGGCCTTCTCACTGGCCGTGGGACTCCGGGCAGGTCACCTCATCCTCCTCTGGGCCCCAGTTCCTCGTCTGTAGAATGGGCACCGTCCTCACTTCTAGGCTGCCGCAGGATCCGGCCAGGTGGTAGAGCACTTTGCATAGTGCCTGCCGGCGCAGAGGAGGCATTCAATGTGTGGTAGCAATTTTAAAATATATTTCTCTTCCCCCGCGTCCTCAGCAAATTGAAGCCCCAGCAGCAGGTGGACATTGGGCTGCAGGGCATCCCGCCTGGCCCCTGGCCCCTGGCCCCTGGCCAGCCCTCCTCCATGCGCCTCTGGTGGGAAGCCCCTCCCCGCCCACCTCAGGCCTCACACCTCCACGACGGCTCTTCCCCGCCCCGGGACCACCCTACACTCAGGTCTGCAGCCCCAGAGGAGAAACCTCAGGGAGACGAGAGCCTGTCGTTGCCCCCCGACCCCCAGAGATCCACAAGAAGCAGTTCCGATGCCGTCTTCATTGTAATAAGCAGCAGACTTCACCCAGAGAGGAGACACGTGCGGAAGCAGACCAGAGCAAGGCACCCAGTGACCCTTCTCCCCAGTGCGGGTCACGGCGGCTCTGGGGATATCAGGATCCCTCGGGCCTTAGTGGGAAAGTTTTCTCCTTCCTGATGTAGCTTCAGGGAGCAGAACGGCACCTTGGGGGTGCCACACGGAGGGGCTGACCTGCCGTCTGGTCCCTTGCCCCCACCCACACCCTTGGTAACATCATTGCCAGACCTCCCGGGGACGTGGGTCTCAGGCGCACCTGAGAGGGGCCTCGCGGGTCCCAGGTGGCCCACGAGGAAAGGGGAGTGGTTGGAGCAGGCGCCGAGCCCCTTCGAGGCTCAGCTTGCTGGGGGTGCGGCACGGCACCCATCAGCTGGCAGGTGCCGAGAGCCTGGAGCCTTTTCCTGCGGTTTCCGCCACCAATTCCCGTTCCTGCCCGGCTTTCTTTGTGGCGGCACGTGCCTGACATCCCAGGTGCCTCCGTGCCCACAGTTCCATTTGAGGAGCCCAGCGACCTGGCCACGTACCTATCCCTTCCCCTTCCGTGGGAGAGAACTGAGGCTCTCAGGCCGAGCGGCTCACCCGAGGCCGCATACTTCCAAGTGCAGGGCTGAGACGTGCACCTGCTCCCCAGACCCCTGCGAGGTGCAGCGGGACTGCACCGCCTCCCCTGAATACATAGTGAACCTTTGCCAGAACTTTCCATAGATGAGTAAATAAAATTGGTTGTAGGGAAGAAACTCACAAGCTAAGAAGAGGCCAGAAATGAGAAATCTGGGAGTTAGTTTTGATGTGGGTCAGCATTGAAAGGTCTGCCCTTTCCTCCAGCCCTGTGGCCTTAGAGCAAATGTCTCTGCCTTGTAGACCCTCTGGCCTCTCCTGCAGGGGTCCAAGACCGCGTCTTGCTTGGATGCATCTGCCCATACATCGCAGAGTTGATGGAGCTGGGCGCCAGCTCCTTGCTGTCAGAGCTCTTTACAGTCTGCCCTGATCCCTGCTCAGGGCTCATTCTCCCCGAGCCTCAGTTTCCCCATTGCTAAAGTGGGACGATAATAACACCTGCCTGTGGGGGCACTGGGCAGTGACAGCTCAAGGAGGTAACCTGGGCTCACAGTCAGTGCTTAGGAAGTAGGAGCTAGCTCCTCGGGCTGTCAGCCACTGCTCGTCAGCTTGAGTATGGTCCCTGCCAAATGGAATCACAGTCTTCTCTGTTTCCAGTCTTTGTTTCTCTGAAAGCTGCAGACCCAACAATGACTGGGCTAGTCCATCAGTTTCTGAGTCCCACAGGGAAGGGGCTTCCTGTGGACCCCGTAAGCCTTGAGGGGTCCTGCTGGCAGAGGCATCCTGTTGGGGTAAGGACTTGGGTTCTGGCATCACAGCACCAAGGTTGCTACCTGTGAGACTTTGGGCAAGTCCCACCCCCCGCCTGAGCCTCAGTTTCCCCTTCTGTAAGATGGGGAGTTATAATAACACCTCTCTCTTGGCTCTTGCCGGAACTGAGCAAAACCCTGTCAAGGGCTTAGCACCATGCCTGGCTCATCGTGGATGCTCGATGGGCTGTTACCAGCAGTGTCATTACATCTTGGTGGATGTTGTTGCTGTCATTTCTGGGGGGCACGGGGGGGGGTGACTGGGGGGGCTGCTCGTGGGAGCCATCCTCTGGGAAAATGAGCCTCTCCCTTTCTCTGCCTTTGCTTCACAAAGCCCTGTTCCGCCTGAGCCACGGAGCAGTGTCAGTAAGGCCAGAGGCGTCCCAGAGGGCCAGGACGGGGCTGGGGTGGGCCCAGCCCAGAGCCAGGACCCCCTTAGTGCCAGCTGCCCACCGCAGGTCACCAGCCCTGCCGCTGAGGCAGCACTCGCTGCGTCTGGAGGCACCTGCTTTGGGCTCTCCACCTGGGGCCGACTCCTGAGCCACCACCGGGCAGAGGCCTCAAGAGGAGGAGCAGGCCACTCACCTGGCCGCAGGTGCCCTCTGCTTGCCACTGCGGGGCCTCCATGGCGAGCTGTGCTCGCTGGTGCTGGGGCTGCCTCAGTGGGCGAGGCAGATGCTGCCCAGTGGGGTGGAAGGTCGGGCGGGGGAGGCAAGCCTTGAACTGGTTATTACAAGGCGGGGGCTTGTTTCAAAAGCGGATTCACATCGGCAAAACCCAAATTGAGGGACACTCTGCAGAAACCGTGACCAAGGTCAGCAGTGACAGGGAAAGCATGAGAAACCCTCACAGATCAGAGGCTGCCAGGGCAACGTGCCGACTAAATGCCACCTGGTGTCCTGGAGGGGATGCTGGGACAGCGAAGGACACTGGAGAAAATGGTGAGGTCCAAATGAAGCATCCGGTTTTGCTAATAGTGATGGACCAATATTGGTTTCACAGTTGAGACAATTGCTCCTTGGTCACGTACCATATCAGCGTTAGGGGAAACTGGGTGAGGGGTATTCTGGAATTCTTTGTACTATCTTTGCAACTTTTCTATAAATCTAAAATGATTCTAAAATTAAAAGTGCCTTTTTAAGACAGAGGGGAGGTGTCTGTTTTGGGGGAAAGCAGTCCGAGAGGGCTTCTAAGACGAAGTGATGGTGAATGTGAGACTGAGGGATGGTAGGAGCCTGCTGGGGGAAGCATGGTGGGAAGAGTGTGCTGTGCAGGAGGAACAGCATATGAGACAGCTCAGAGTTCAGTAAGGTCTTGGCACATCTAAGATCCTGAAAGAACTGAATCCCCGTTGTGGCCATTGCTGCTCCGCCCAAGGCAGTACTTTCAGTGTCTGGAGCTTTTCCTTCAGAAATAGTTTAAAAGTGAAGACTTTTAGAAGTGCATTTCGCCCTCAGAAAAGAATTAAGTTACTTCTCTGTGCTCTTAAAAAGTTCACTGTTCTTTAGCTTTTGTGCGTGTGAGTGAAATGTCTGTTCATTTAAAAAATTTTAACCTTTATAGCAAAGAGCATAAAAAATGCCTGCTAATAGGAGATAAAGCAAAACAAAGCGAGTAAGGCTCCCTTGCAGTCTGTTCGCCCAGAGATGAGCACCTTAATATCTGGGGGTACATTCTCCCTGGCAGTTTCCATCTTTCACCTTTTTTCTCTTGAAGATTCTGTTCATTCTTCTGAATAACCCCCCTTGTGTAAAGCCTAGGGGACTCCTTAGGGTCGTGGCTCGTGTGGGCTTCACTGGGCAGAAGGATGGGCAGCCCCCCAGGAGGTTCCTTCTGAACTGGGCTCAAAGGTTGGGAGAAACCAAGCTGCTGGGGGCGGGGTGGGGGGCTCACGCTGGAGGGATGGGGAGCCGGGTTTGAGCAGGCATTCTCACCCTGGGGCGAGTTTGCCCCTCAGGAGACAACTGACAGTGTCGGGGGGCATTCTGGGTGGGAGTGGCTGCTCCTGGCGTAGTGGGTGGCAGCCAGGGCTGCTGCTCAACATCCTACAGTGCAGGGGATGCCCCCCCCAACAAAATTATCCGGCCCCAGGGTCAACAGTGCCGAGGCCGAGAAGCCCTGGAAGAGAGTCAGCGAAGGGCAGGGGAGGCAGGGACTGGGGGTGCAGAGGTAGAGGCGGCCGGCCAGGCAGGCTGCTGAGGATTGTCCCAAGAACGTTCCGGAAGAATAAAAATAATAACAGCAGCAGTCTATCTTTCCTGCATGCCTCTCGATGTGCCAGGGCCCCCCAGGAAGCTCCTTTCTTGCATCATCTCATTTAAATCCACCACCACCCCAAGCTGGGCACACAGTAGGCCCTCAGGGCCCCGAGCTCTTCTTCCCTCCCGCCTCCAGACCCTGGTCCTCGGGTCCTGGCTCTGATTCCCTTCAGCTTTTGTTCCCCCACCTGAGGTACTTTGTCCTCTTTAAGGAGAGGCGCAAACACTGGCTGTTGAGCCCAGAAGATAAGACCGCTGTGTAAACAGTCCCTCCCGGTGGACCCCGTGTTACCCCGTGTTTGTGAATGACTGGCGTTGCCTGGCAACCAGGCCTGCGAGTCCCGTCTGCTGACCCAGCGCCACCGGGACTTCCTTCTTCTGTGTGGGGTTCCCAGCTTCCTGGCACTCACAGCGAGGACGCTGGGCAGAGCAGAAGGAGCAGGCGCCATTTCTTTGTTTGTTTTTCTCATGCGTGAAATACAGGATTCGAATGTACCCCCCTATTCTTCACACCTTGCGTTGCTGTGATGGATGGATGCACATTTTAATAACTGTGCTGTTAGCTGTAGACCGTGCTTTCAATTAGGGTTCACTGTCTTGTGCAGTTCCATGGATTTTTAAAGAAAATTTTTTGTTCTAGTAGCATATATACAATCTAAAATTTCCCCCTTTAACCACTTTCAAATACATCATTCAGTGCTGTTAATTACACTCAGTGTTGTGCTGCCATCACCACCTTGCATTACCAAACCTGTCCACCGTCCCAAATGGCAGCTCTGCACATATTAAGCCTTAACTCCCCATTCCCTATCCCCACGCGTCCCCTGGTAACCTGTGTTCTAAATTCTTACTCTCTGAGTTTGCTTTCTCCGCTTCCTATTGGTGAGATCACACAGTATTTGTCCATGCTTTGTTTGGTTTGGTTTTTGTTTAAAAGGAGAGTGCCAAGTCTGGTTGGACTCACCAGGGGATTTTGCCGTCAGATCCTGCAGTGGTTGGTTGGGGTTGGGGCAAGAATAATGACAAAAGAATTATGGACTACAGCAGCCACAGTGGCATCATCTATGAGCATCTACTGTGTGTGGGATATTTTACTCTTGATTCTTCCATTTGCCTTTATTGAGGACCTACTGTGTGCCCACTGCTGTTCTAGGTAAAGGGTCCAGCAGCAGGCAAGAGAAGCAAAGCCTCTGTTATTGTCAGGATTCCTGTGTACTGGCAGGAGGAGCAGAAGAAACAAGTAAATAAACAGGTGTTTGAAGAGACATCAAGGCAGGAGAGGAGAGGGGTGGGGGACTTAGGGTCTCCTTTCTCAGGGTCTGGGAAGACATTTGCACTAAGAGAAATGTGCACTGAACTAAGAGAACCAGTTATGTAGATATTTAGAGCAGGTTTTGCTGGGGAGGAAATAGGAAGTGCAAAGGCCCTGGGGCAAGAACAGGCTTGGCCGGTTTGAGGAACTGCAAAGAAGCCATTGTGGCTGGAACAGTGTGTGAAGGAGAGAGTGGTAGGAGCTGAGGACGGGGAGATGGGGGTGGGGGGTGGTCACGGAGGGCCTGAGGCCGCTGCTGGGGACTTGGGATCTTCTTGAGTGAGAGGGGAGCCTTTGGGCGGGGCGGGGGGTGGGGGCTTGAGCAGAGGAAGAATTTTTTCTGACTTCAGTTTTTAACAGATTCCCCCAGTTGCTGGGTGGAGAATAAGTCTAAACCTTTGCTATCCAATAAGGTCGCCACTAGCCACCTGCAGTGAATCGAAACGAAATAAGGTTGAAAATTCAGTTCCTTAGTCACAATAACCACATCTCAAGCCCTCACTAGCAGGTGCAGATATCAAACATTTTTACCACGAGAGAAAGTTCTCTGGCCAGCCTAGTCTAAAGAGGGGCAAGAGTGGAAGCAGGGGCCGCTGCGGGGGCTGTGGCACCAAGCCGGTGAGGGGGATGCAATGCCTGGGCAGGTGGCAGCGTTGGGGGCAGCGAGGAATGGTCGGGTTCCGGTTGCATTTTAAGTAGCCACGCCAGGACTTGCCACTGGGTGCACGGTGGGAGGAGGGCGCTGAGGGCAGCTGCAGGCTTGCGGGACAGAGCCCCTGGAGGGCGACGAGGACGCAGGTGATAATCCCAACTGTGATAGGGTGTGGTCTGGGCATCGGACACAGGCGGGGTCTCCTCAGATCCTCAGCCAGCTGCGGCCCCAAGGAGCGGGGGCGTGCACCCATGGTCCCGGCGGATAGTACGAGGGACGGGGTTCGGTGTGGGCCCTTCTCGGCCCTGAGGCCTGGCCGCGTGCACTGGGAGCGCCTCCTTGGTGGCTGTCTTGTCCCATCGGCCACCTGTGAGGTGCTGGACCCTCCCATCCCCACGCGGAAACGGGGCGCTGCCCAAGCTTGGTGTGTGTCCAGCTGCAGGCCTCGCAGCCGAGGGCGCCGCGCGCTGGGCTGTGGCCTGAAAACGGCGCACGAGCAAAGCAAGGCTGCCCTGGGCTGCTCTCCTCCCCTCCTGCGGCCCCCTGCCCGGCCCCCAGTACAGGGTTCCGTTCAGCATTCCTCCTGCACGCCAGGTTTCACAGCAGTCCTGGGAGGGCGCTGCGGCTCGGAGGTCACAGTTGATGAGTAGTTAGCAGCTGGTAAGAGGCTGCATTTGAACTCAGGGCTGTCTGAATCGGAAGCCCTTGCCCTTTACTGCCAAATCCACCTCCTGGAGCTAAGGAGGATGTGGCATTAGTGAACTGCACCTCCTGGCAAAGTTACGCAGATTTTTAAAAATGATGGTAAAATACATATAACCTAAAATTCGTCATTTTGACCATTTTTAAGTGTATGATTCAGTGGCCTTAATTACATTCCCAATGTTGTACAGTCGTCACCACTGTGTCCAAAACTTTTTCACCACCCAAACTGAAACCCCATACCCATTAAGCAATAGTTCCTCTCCCCGCCCGCCCCCTCGCGTGACTCTGTGCAAGTCACAATTCTATGGCTGCGGTTTCCTTGGCTTTAAAGTGGAAGCGATGATTATGGTCCCTTGCTCTTCAAAGACCCGAGCCGTCAGCCTCACCTGGGACCTTGTCAGAAGTGCAGGATCTCAGGCCCCACCCAAACCCGCTGCATTATAAACCCCAGGTAACTCAGATGCACGTCGAAGTTGAGGAGCCCAGGTGTAGCATAAGCCTGGCCATTCAGGTACCGCGTTGAGCGCCGAGGCTGCGGCTCAGAAAGCTCGCCGCTGCTGTCGGTAGGCACCTTCTCACATCGCTCCTAGCTGTGTACCCTTGGGCGGCCCAAACCTCTCTCAAGCACTTTATCTTCCCTATGGGGCTTCCTAATGCAGAGATGAGGCGCCCTGGGAAACAGATCGATTCCTAGGAAAGCTTCTGCCTGCAGCCTGCAGCCTGTCCCTGCTAAGGCTCGGCGCTGTCCTGGCCATCTGCAGCACTTTGCAAATTTTTAGAAATTTAAACTTTCATTGCTGACCACAAGCCAGAGGCCAGCCTCCAGCTGCAGCCTGGCCGTCTCCTGCCGAGGATGTCTGGGCCCGGCCTCTGGAGCCGGTCATCCTCTGGCAGAAAAAGCCAGAGCCCAGGGCAGCCCAGTAAGGCAGCCGGCCACCCGGCCAGCAGAGCCGGGGCTTTAATTGGTCAAATAAGCCTCTTGGGGCTGAAGAGAAGGCAGTCCTCACGCAGGCCTAGGAGGGGTGCTGTGAATGAAGACTCCATTTGCCCTGCGGCCTTCCTCACGCCTTCTTGGGGGAGCTTCCTTCAGATTGGTGAAGGCCTCCAGAGACTCAGTTTCATAGTGTCCGTATCTCTTGGAGCAGAGATGAGATCTCAGAGCTCTGAGAGAGGGATGGGGTCTCATGGACCATGGTTTCCCGCCCCTGCTCCACGTGGGGGACCCAGAAGAATGAAGAAGGGGCAAGGCTGTCATGCCAGCATTCTGACAGACTCGAGCGGGGTTCTGCAGCTGCTGCCGGCCAACGGCCGGGCCCCTTCTATTTTGAAGCACGCCCAGGAGACTCTGGCTGGTGGTCCTGCAGGTCGCACCTGGAGAAATCGGGTGCTGCGGGAAGTGTCTGCGAGTCGGGTGCATAGTAGGTGCGAGGTCAACATGCCATGTGTGGCGACATGTACGCAGCGCCGAATAAAACATGCCCGGCTGGTGGGTGAGTGCAGGGAGCATGAGTCCATGGAGGAGAATTCGCAGGAAGGAAAGTGTCCTCGGGGCAGTGAATGGGTGGATGCCTGTAGGCCACTGGGCGAGGCCTCCCCTGGTAACCAGAGGCCGCACAGTCAGTGGTGGCAGGGGCAGCTCAGAGGGCAGTTTTAAGGTGTTTCTCTCTGTTGTGCTTTGCAGATACCGCTTCTTTCACAAATTGAAGGTTTGTGGCAGTCGTGCATGGTGCAAGACTGTTGGCGCCGGTTTTCCAACAGCGTGTGCTCGCCTCGTGTCTCTGTGTCGCATTTGGGTAGTTCTCACAATATTTCAAACCTTTTCATTATTATTACATCTGTTATGGTGATCTCTCATCTCTGGTGTTACTATAATAATTGTTTGGAGCGGCACAAACCACACCCATATAAGATGGCAGACTTTAATCGATAAATCAATAAATGGCTGTTCCCCCATTTCTCTCCCTCTCCTCTGGCCTCCCTATTCCCTGAGGCACAACAATATTGAAATTAGACCAATTAATAACCCTACAATGGCTTCTAAGTTATCAAGTGAAAGGAAGAGTCGCATGTCTCACACTTTATATCAAAAGCTAGAAATGACTGAGCTTAGTGAGGAAGGCATGTCAGAAGCCAAGACAGGCTGCAAGCTAGGCCTCCTGTGTCAAACAGTTAGCCAAGTTGTGAATATAAAGGAAAAGTTCTTGAAGGAAATTCAAGGTGTTACTCCAGCGAGCACACGAATGCTAAGAAAGTGAAACAGCCTTATTGCTGATCTGGAGAAAGTTTTTAGTGGTCTGAATGGAGGATCAAAGCAGCCGCAAAGTTCCCTGAAGCCAAAGCCTAATGCCGAGCAAGGCCCTAATGCTCTTCAATTTTATGGAGGCTGAGAGAGGTGAGGAAGTTGCAGAAGAAAAGTGGGAAGCTAGCAGAGGTTGGTTCACGAGGTTTAAGGAAAGAAGCCGTCTCTGTAACATGAAAGTGCAAGGTGAAGCAGCAAGTGCCGACGTGGAAGTTGCAGCAAGTTATCCAGAAGATCGGCTAAGATCATTGATGAAGGTGGCTGCACTAAGCAACAGATTTTCAGTGTAGATGAAACAGCCTTCTATTGGAAGAAGATGCCATCAAAGACTTTCATAGCCAGAGAGAAATCAATGCCTGGCTTCAAAGCTTCAAGGGACAGACTGACTCTTGTTAGGGGCTAATACAGCTGGTGACTTTAAGATGAAGCCACCCCCAGCTAGACTAACAAAGAAAAAAAGAGAGAAGATGCAAATAAATACAATCAGAAATGAAAGGGGGGAAATTACAAATGACCTCACAGAAATAAAAAGAATCATAAGAGGATATTATGAGAAACTATATGCCAACGAACTAGACAACCAAGATGAAATGGACAAATTTCTAGAAACACATAACCCACCTACACTGACACAAGAAATACAAGAACTTAACAAACCAATCACAATTAAGGAGATTGAATCCATCATCAAAATCTCCCAGCAAAGAAAAGTCCAGGACCAGATGGCTTCGCAGGTGAATTCTACCAAGCATTTAGAAAAGAATTAACACCAATCCTGTTTAATCTTCCAAAAAATTGAAGAGGAGGGAAAATTACCCAACACATTTTATGAAGCCAACATCATCCTAATACCAAAGCCAGATAAAGATTCTACAAGAAAAGAAAATTACAGGCCAGTCTCTCTAATGAACATAGATGCAAAAATTCTCAACAAAATACTTGCAAATCGAATCCAACAGCATATCAAAAGACTAATACATCACGACCAAGTGGGATTTATTCCTGGTTTGCAAGGCTGGTTCAACATAAGAAAATCAATCAATATAATACACCACATTAACAAATTGAACAAAAAGCCCCACACGATCATCTCAATAGATGCAGAAAAGGCATTCTATAAAATCCAGCATCTTTTTTTGATAAAAACACTTCAAAAAATAGGAATAAAAGGAAAATTCCTCAATATGATAAAAAGCATATATGAAAAACCCACAGCCAACATCATACTCAATGGGGAAAGGTTGAAAGCTTTCCCTTTAAGATTGGGAACAAGACAAGGATGCCCACTGTCACCACTGTTATTCAACATTGTAGTAGAAGTTCTACCTAGGGCAATAAGACAAGAAAAAAAAATTAAAGGCGTCCAAATAGGAAAAGAGGAAGTAAAACTCTCACTGTTTGCGGATGACATGATCCTGTACGTAGAAAATCCTGAAGTATCCACGACAAAACTACTTGAACTAATAAATGAGTTCAGCAAAGTGGTAGGATACAAGATCAACAAGTAAAAATCAGTAATGTTTTTGTACACTAGTACTTAACAACCTGAGGAGGAAATCAGGGGGGAAATTCCATTTTCAATAGCAACAAAAAGACTCAAATACATAGGAGTTAATTTAACCAAAAAAGTACAGGACTTATATGCAGAAAACTACAAAACAATGCTAAAAGAAATTTAAAAAGACCTAAACGAATGGAAAGACATTCCGTGTTCATGGATTGGAAGAATAAACATCGTGAAGATGTCAATCTTGCCCAAACTGATTTATAGATTCAATGCAATACCAATCAAAGTCCCAACAGCTTACTTCACAGAATTAGAGAAGGCAATTACCAAATTCATCTGGAAGGGTAAGTGCACCCGAATAGCCAAAAGTATTAGAAGAGTGACGTGGGAGGAATTTCACTGCCTGACCTTGAAACATAGTACAAAGCTACAGTGGTCAAAACAGCATGAGATAGTCAGTGGAATAGAATTGAGAACCCAGAAATAAACCTTCACCTGTACAGTCAACTTTTTTTTGACAAACCTACCAAGCCCACACTAACGGGAAAAAACAGTCTCTTCAACAAATGGTGTTGGGAGAACTGGATATCTATAACCAAAAGAATGAAAGAGAACCCCTATCTCACCCCCTATACAAGAATCAACTCAAAATGGATCAAAGATCTAAATATAAAAGCCAGGACCATAAAACTACTAGAAGAAAATGTAGAGAAACATCTTCAAGACCTTGTAGTAGGTGGTAGTTTCTTGGACCTTACACCCAAAGCACGTGCAACAAAAGAAAAATTAGATAAATGGGACCGTCTCAAAATTAAACACTATTGCTCCTCACAGGACTTTGTCAAAAGGGTGAAAAGGCAGCCAACTCAATGGGAAAAAATATTTGGAAATCACATATCTGATAAGGATTTAATATCCAGAGATGTTACAACTCAACAATAAAAAGACAAATGAGTCAATTAAAAAGTGGGCACAAGACTTGAATAGACATTTCTCCAAAGAAGACTACAAATGGCAAAAAAACACATGAAGAAATGCTCAACATCACTCATGATTAGGGAAATGCAAATCAAAAGTACAATGATCTATCATTTCACACCTCTCAGAATGGCCACTATTAAAAAGACAGAGAACTACAAGTGTTGGAGAGGATGTGGAGAGATAGGAACACTTCTTCACTGTTGGTGGGAATGCAGGATGGTACAACCACTGTGGAGGACTGTTTGGCAGTTCCTAAAGAAGTTGAATATAGACTTGCCACGTGACCCTGCAATACCACTACTGGGTATGTACCCAGAAGAACTGAGAGCAGTGACACGAACAGACATCTGCACGCTGATCTTCATAGCCACATAATTCACCATTGCCAAAAGTTGGAAACAACCCAGGTGTCCTTCAACAGACGAATGGATAAACAAACTGTGGTCTATTCACACGATGGAATATTATGCAGCTGTAAGAAGAAATGAAGCCGTAAAGCATATGACAACATGGATGAACCTGGAGGACATTATGTTGAATGAAGCAAGCCAGACACAAAAGGACCAATACTGTATGAATGCGTTACTGTGAACCAAATATATTGTGTAACATATTGTTTGATTCAAAAAAAATTTTATATGTATCCAGTACATTTAATTGAGAAATGTATATATTTATTCATCTGTATTGACTTTTTAGTTTTTAATTGTTTATATTTTCAATTATTAAATGTACAAAATAAAGTAAAAAATAAATAAATAAATAAAAACAACAACAACAACAAAAGATGAAGCCAGTGTGCATTTTTGCCATTCCGAAAATCCTAGGGCCCTTAAGAATGATGCTAAATCTCCTGTGCCTGTGCTCTATAAATGGCACAACAAAGCCTGGATGGCCGCACATCTGTTTACAACATGGCTTACTGACTGTTTTACGCCCACTGTTGAGACTACTGCACAGAAAAAAAAAAGATTCCTTTCTAAGTATGACTGCTCATTGACAATGCCCCTGGTGACCCAGGAGCTCTGATAGAGATGTGCAACGAGACCAATGCTTTGTTTTCATGTCTGCTAACACAACATCCATTCTGCAGCCCGTGGATCAAGGAGTCATTTCGACTTTCAGGTCTTATCATTCACAAAATACATTTTGTATGTCTACAGCTGCCAAAGATAGGGATTCCTTTGATGGATCTGAACAACGTAAATTGACAACCTTCTGGAAAGGATTCTCCGTTCTGGAGGCCATTAAGAGCATTCGTCATTCATGGGAGGAGGCCAAAATATCAACATCACCAGAAGTTTGGAAGAAGTTGGCTCCAACGCTCTTGGATGACTTTGAGGGTCACGGCTTCAGTGGGGGAAGTAACTGCAGATGTGGTGGAAGTAGCGAGAGAAGTAGGATTAGAAGTGGAGTCTGAAGACATGACTGAATTGCTGTAATCTCATGGTAAAACTTTGAACGGAGGAGGAATTGCTTCTTATGGATGAGCCAAGAAAGTGGTTTCTTGAGATGGAATCTCCTCCTGGTGAAGATGCTGTGGACACTGTTGAAATGTCAACAAAAGATTTGGAACATTACATGCACATAAAGCAGCGGCAGGGTTTAAGGACTGACTTCAATTTTGACAGAACCACTCTGGGTAAAATGCTACCAAAGAGCACTGCATGCCACAGAGAAATCTTTTGTGAAAAGAAGGGTCAGTTGATGCAACGGACTTCACCCCAGCCTTCGGCAGCCACCACCCTGATCAGCCAGTGGCCAGCAACCTCGAGGCAAGACCCTCCACCGGCACAAAATTATGACTCGCTGAAGGCTCAGGTGATGGGTAGCATTTTATTTTTCTTTTTAGTAACATAGCATTTTAAAATTCAGGTATGGACATTGTTTTTTTAGACATAATGGTATTACACACTTAATAGAGTACAAGATTGTCTAAGTATGACCTTTATATGCACTGGGAAAACAAAAAATCCGTGAGACTCGCTTTATTGCAGCGCCCGCTTTGTCGTGGCAGTCTGGTCTGTGATATCTCCGCGATATGCCTGCGGCTGCCTGCACCCACCGTCCCCAGGAAGACTTCCGCTGCTTCCTGCCTCTGATTCCCTAAGACGTCTTCTGGACCTCAGCACACCATCTTCTGTGTTTCCGCTTATCTTCCTTTTGGAATGGGGGCCCCTTCGGGACCTGCCGGCTCCCACCCAGCCTTTCCTCAGCCTGTATCTGGGCCAGGAGCACAGGGGGTGGGCACAGAGGTCTCAGGAGGGGACGCGTCACCTCCCCCTTTCCTCCAGGTTTCAGGATGAGGACCTGGGAGTGTGTTCTCTGGACCCTCCCAGCCCATCAGGAAGCTTCAGGCGAGAAACTCGGGACTGGGGACATAGTTGGTTCTTTGAGGCCGAGATGGGGCAGTGAGGGACGCGGGAGACTTGGGTTGTCCTTTGTTTGGAC
This sequence comes from Tolypeutes matacus, assembly GCA_026826555.1. Lineage (NCBI taxonomy): Eukaryota > Metazoa > Chordata > Mammalia > Cingulata > Chlamyphoridae > Tolypeutes > Tolypeutes matacus. The sequence goes on along the minus strand of JAKSZT010010873.1, from coordinate 6,451,895 downwards.
AAGCGAGGCTTCTGCCACTCTGTCTCAGACCCTCCGGGGGAGACAAAGGCGCTTCACATCGGAGACTACCCTCTCCCCAAGAAGGAGGGCGCGCCGGGGTGGCGGGACGCGTTTGGTTCCAGATGAAATTATGTGCTTGGGGTTTGGGTGGACTTAGCCCTCATTCATGCGGCTCTGTTTGCTCAGCCCGCCAGGCCTTGCACCTGGGCTCTCGGCCTCCGGGGAACCGATTGCAGCCGCCCTCTTCTTCCAGGGAGGGAAGGAGCCTACCCTCCCGGCGCCCTCTGGCGTCTCCTCAGGCAGGCACCGCTCCCAGCACCTGTCGGCAGGAGCCTGGGAGCAGAGGCCGTGGGAGCCGGGCCCTCACAGAGCTGGGCTCGCAGCCCCCTCTGCCCCCCGCCGGCTCTGTGCCCCTGGTCTGCTCCTATACCTCTCCGTCTCCTCATCTGCAAAACGAGGCTTCTGTTGCCTGCCTGCCAGGCAGCTCTTGGCAAAGATCGGGTATGAGTTCTTTCATGCCTGTCCTAGGACCAGAATTGTACTCCCAAGTATATTCCCAAGAGAATCGAGTGCTTCGTCCACCCAAAGTCACAGGTGTTCAGAGCCGCTTTGGTAGCAATAGCCCCAACCTGGAAACAACCCGAGTTTCCTTCAGTAGTGGAAAGAATAAATAAATTGTGGCATGATCACGCAATGGAATACTACGCAGCAATGAAAAATAACCACCACCATGGATGAATCCCACAGACATTGTGTTGAGCAAAATAAGCCAGATGCAAACGAGTACATTTTGATGATTCCGTTTATATGAAGTTCAAGAACCTACGGTGATAGAGGCCAGAAGAGTGGTGCTAGAGGATCACTGACAAATGCGGCATGAGGGAGCCTTCCAGAGTGCAGGGTGCTGACCACGGGATGTTTACACCTATGAGCATTCACCAAGCTGTGGGCTAGCCACCAGGGCCCGTGGCCCCGCACCCTCCTGCCCAGAGGAGACACCCTCCAGCCGTATCCGTTCTGTAGAGGCTCATGGGAGCAATCCCAGAATAAAATTCCAGGGCTTGCCATCTGCCAAGGCAGCGTCCCCTGAAGCCCGCGCTGCCCTCGAGGCGCTGCAGAGTCCTTCCTTGTGCGTCCTTTCACCGGTTGCTGTGTGGTGCTGGGGGCACTGTTGCTGCAGAGCAGAGCCTGCTTCTTTCCGTCCTTGGATGGGGCACGAGGAGCTGGTGGGTGGCGGCTCTGCCTGCACGTATTTGCCTTTCCCGAACCCAGGGAAAGTGTGGCCCCTGAAGCCTCAGCCTCATGATTGGGGGAAGGAGGCAGGCTTGTATCAGAAGACCTCTTGCTGCACAGCTTTGGGCAGGGGGCCGCGCCTTCCACATGTGGGTGCTGTGAAGATGGCCTGAGAGGCAGGGAGTGAGGGGTACCTGGCCCCTCGCCTGGCTAGGGGCAGTCAAGCAGAGTCCCCTTGCTCTGGTCCTTGCTCCGATGCCCCCTTACCACCGGTACCTTCCTCCTCTGCCTCTCCACGCCCTCCCCCTGCCTGCCATGTGTTCTCCCCGGAACCGATCACCACCTGGAATTGTGTTCATTTGGGCCTCCATGCATTGCTCTGCCCCAGTCAACTCCCTGAGGGCAGGGGTTTTTATCTGGTTGACTGCTGTGTCCCCAGCACTTGGCACATACTAGGTACCTAGTCAATATGTGTTGACTTGATTTGGCCCTAACTTGGTATTGGTTTCTAGAAGGTTCCCCATGTCTTCTCATGCTCCAGACTCTCTTTGGAATGGAATTGAATGGAATAGGCTCATCCCAGGGATGCGGGGAGCTGTGTGCTGAGTGATCACGACAGTTAGACGAGATTTTTCTTTTTAAAGCGGGAAGTAACTGTATAGAGAAGAGGCCTGTTTTACGTATATGGAGACTGGTGGGGGTGGGGACTTGCCTTCTAGAACATCTTTGATGAATAGTTCCCAGGTTGAGGTCCTCTGGGTTGTTCTTCTGTCCGTGGGGCCGTGGTGTGGTCAGCAGAGTCTGCCCCTCCCTCTGATTTCCGGCCTCTTCCCACTTGCTCCATGCGAGCACGCCTGCCCTCTGCCCGCTCTGTGAGAGCCCTGCGGCCCGTGGGCCTCGTGTCTCTGTGTGTGTCCCGTCTCACGCGGCTCGGCCCAGGGCGAGGGCACCATGCCCCGGGCGTGAGTCATTCTGTCCCTGTGCCAGGCAGGAGCTCCAGGGGACAGGGCAGGGACCCCACAGAGGGAAGGCAGGACGGGGAGGAGGCCCAGGCAGGGCCCTGGCTGGCCTGGGAGGGAGGGGGGAGAGCAGGAACTTCTGTCTGTTTCTCGCTTTCAAGCCAGTGGCCAGGGATCCAGATCACAGATCAACAACAGCACTGAATGCTTGGCTCTTTCTCTTCAGGAAGGAGACAGACCACAGAGAAAAGGAGGAATGAATCAGGCAAATGAAAAAGCAGCCCTTGAGCAGGAAAAAACAGACTGACCTCCCAGCCTCACCGTAAACCAGTTTGGAAGGCTAATGATAAACTTGCAAAATGCAGCTGCATTTTGTGACAAAGGGTTAAATAACCTTAATATCTAAAACGTGTAGATGAATCAATTAAAAATGGCCACTTCAAGGGAAAAATGCGCAAAGACACAAAAGGTGAAATGCACAGGCCAATAAGTGAGTGAAAAAAAATCAACCTCTCAATAATCAAAGAGATGTATAGTAAAAAGAAAATGTGATACAGTTTTTTGCGTGAGAAGCTTAGCAGAGAATCGAGTGTGATAGTGCATTTGACAAGGCGGGTGTTGCTGCTCCTTTCAGTTCTGCGCGTGTCAACCCCCTCCTCTAAATTGGCTTCTCTTGGGTGACCCCATCCTCTTGTCCTTTACTGTAGCCACAGAGAGTATCAGTAGCTCTGAGGGCATTTTGGGTATCTCGTCTAATTCTGGACAACCTACTTGGGGATCTTATTGCTCCGTTTTGCAGATGAGAAAACCGAGGCCCAGATGGTGCAGTCACTTGCACCGTAGGTCAGGGAGCTGGGATTTGAACTCAGAGGTAACTAGACCCCAAGCCCACGCTGTCCTACCTGCCCCCTCCTGGCCCTCTCAGAGCTAGATGTTACAGGCTGGGGGCCTGGTGACCCTGGCACCGCCTGGCTGCAGTTGGGCCTTCCTGCGGCCGGGCCTGCAGGGGCCGGCTGGACGGCACCGCCCTGGCCAGGAGGTGGGTGGGCTGCTGAGGAGCATCCACTTCCTGACTGGGCGATGCTCGGCACTTTTGCTCACTGGGACAATCATCCCAGTGGGGTGATCTGTACCCTTGCGTGGGCGCGCAGGTTTCTCATTAAGCCTGGGAACTCTGAAAGCAGTACACACCCCCACATGTGCATACACACCCCACACACGTACACACATGTACACACATACCCCATGCAACCATCATGCAGACCCACACACACCTCTCACCCTCACCTGCTGCATGCATACACACTCCACCTCTCCACACCCACGCACACACCCACAACCACATACATGTACACACACACTGTGCACACAGACCCACACTCAGAGCAGTACGCTGGTGAGTCTGCTTCCTAGGGGGGACAGATTTGTTTGCAGTGTTTGCTGATCACCGCAGTGTAATTGCCGCCACTTCGGCCGATTTCGTGCTACTCCGATGACGCCACCGAATGCAGGGCTGGGAAAGAGCTCAGCCGGCTCTGGTGGGCTGCCGTGAGCCCGGGAGAGCACAGGCTGGTTTGAGTCTCAGCCCTGCCCCTTCCTGGCCGGGTGACCTAATCTGAGACTCTGTGTCCTCATCTGTAAAGTGGAGACGATGCTCCTTTGTAGGGCTGCCCCAAGGACTCAATGGAACGATGTGTGTGAGGTGCTTGGTACTGCTCCTCTCGTCGTCCTGCAGACATTTCATCCACCCACTCGTCTGTCCATCCATCCATCCGTCCATCCACTCAGCTTTCACTCACTCCTTCAGCCAGTCAGTGTCTCTTCCTTGAGGGCGCCCTGTGTACCAGGCCTGCTGGAATCTTCCTTTGCCCCCCTCTGCCTTGAGAACCAGCAGAGGCGGATCTCTGACTCACCACCAGACCCTTCTGCAGAGGGCCCTGGGCAGACCCTCACTTGTGCTCTCCCCTGTTAGAAGTCCACGTTCGTGTGGCTGCCTGGCTTTGTGCAGCTAACAGGGGAGCTGGGAGGTCCGTGCTTGGTGCTGGGTGTCTGCTGTGCTCGAGCCCTGAGAGGCACAGGCTGCGACACGCATGCCTGTCAGTGTCCCACCCTCGGGTCCCGTGGTCGGTCCAGAGGGCGTCAGCCTGGTGCTTCAGGTGCGACGGCCCTGGCCCGGGCTCTGGGGTCACTGAGGCCTGGGCTTGGACCCCGACCCTGCCAGTTCCCGCTAGATGGCTGCAGGCAAACCACTGCCTTGCTCGGAGCCTCAGTTTCCCCTTCTGTAAAATACGTGTTGATTCTGAGGGGCCAAATGTGGAAGGCCCCTTTCCGGCGGCTCACTGTGTTTTCTGTGACTAACTGCTGCATCGGGGTGGGCTGCCTGGGCCCTGGGCCAGGGACCCCGCCCCACCTGGGACTGAGAACTTCTCATCAATCTCCTTTGTCCTTGAGGCTCCTGCAAGGGTGCTCAGAGGAGAGACGTGGGGGAGGGATGAGGGCAAGGGTTTTCCCTGGTGACAGCGCTCCACCTGCTTGAGCAGGTTTCTTTGGAGCTGGAAGAACACGTCCCTTGCTCCCCGTCCTCTGTCTCTCGGGCCTTTCAGCCTCCTCCTCGGGCTCCCTCCAAGGCCTCCAGTTTGGCTCAGCCCAGTAAGCAGACCACCATTTCTCGAGCCCTACTATGTGCCGGCCGCCCCACGTGTGTGGCTTCCAGTCCCTTGCCCACACCCTGCACGGTGGTTCTCACAATTCCCATTCCATGAGTGACAACTAGAGTGGGGATGCTGGCGTCACTCGCCTGCTGCCACGGCGACGAGGCTGTGAGGGAACCTGCCTCTGCAGCCTGCTTTGTCTCGCTTCAGATGCCGAGCTCTGCCCGGCCTCCCAGCCTCGCCGCCAGCACTGCATTGCGGCAGTGCGCTTTGGTGAAGAGGTAGGGACAATCTTGGTCGTGCCCAAAAGGTCGCCCAAAGGGGCGCCCTTGGTGCAGAGAAGCGTGGGCTGGGCCCCCCCGCTCATCCCCTAGCTGGTCCACACCCTGGGCTCACCCCCTCCCGAGCCAGGAGCCTTTCCCTAGACGCCTGGCGGGGGGGTGGGGGGGGGAATCTGGGCAAAATCACAGTCGCTGCTTGCCACCAACTGCTCAGTGTCCTCCTTGCTGCGACCCCACCCCAGCCCCCTCAGCCATCAGGCTTGCTGGGAGAAAGGAGGCTGGGAAGAGAGTTACATCATCAGACCCTTGGTGGCCTCAGGCACGAGGGAGTCCTTGGCCCCTAGCCTCAGGCGCTGGCCCCTGCTGACTTTGATGGATTCTTCTGACCGGCCCTTGGGCCATTTCCCTCCTCATGCCTGGGCACTTGCGTGCTCTTCCCAAGGCTTCAGGGACCTTGGGCGCACCCTGTCCTGATGTCAGCCTCAAGCCCCATACTTCTGCCCGCCAAGTCGGCCTCCGTCTCGGGGGTGGGGTCTGCCCCAGGCCTGCTGGGAGCTGTGACTGGGCCCTGGAGGCTTGTCCTCTGGACAGTGGGCCCCGGAGGGAACCCACCCATTCAAAAGCAGGACCCGGGCTGACCTTGGAGAGCACACCGCCCCTTCCAGGTGCCATGGGGTGGGCTGCGTGGGGCCGGGATGTTAATAGGCCGTCTTGCGTTCTCTTGCAATGATTCCGAAGCACTCTTGTTCTCCTTCCTGGTCTTTGGGCACCCAAGCTCCCTGAGCACCTGCTGCAGGCAGGCCTTTGCCTCTTCTTCCCACGCCTGCCTGTCAGGTGGGCCTCGCTGTCCTTCTTTGACAGCCAAGGACACCGAGGCTGCTGGGGCTCCTTGCCCAAGGCAGCTCAGCCAGCCCATGGCAGAGCTGATGTAGCTCGTTTCAAGTCCCGCGCGCCTCTCCTGATGTCCGTGGCCCACAGTCCCGTACTCAGCGGCGGCCAAGGCCGAGGGCAGCCTGCCCAGCCACGGCTGTGAAACCGACCTGGCGCTTCTCGGGAAGGTGACCGCGCCGATGTGATTGCCCCGCGTCATCGGGGTGGCCGTTCAGTCCCAGCTTGCCCCAGATGTCCCCAGTTTTAGCCCTGAAAGTCCTGCTTCCATCCCCAGAAAACTGGCCAGGGCATCAGCCCACCTCACAATCCAAGCTTCTTTGAGTGTCAGTGAGTTTCAGAATGAGAGAGAAAGAAGTATAATGAAATAAAGTGACTCTGGACCCTGCTAGCAGGGCCACCATAGGAACAGCTGGGACCTTAAACAGAGTCCCTGGGGGAGAATTTTGTTTGTTTTTGTTTTTTGGTGTTTTTGTTTGTTTGTTTTTACAAAAGAAAGGCGCAGACTGCTATTCATCACCTGTTGGCCCAGGGGGAAGAATGGCCAACCCAAGTCTCACCTTTCATCATTGAAAAGAGAGGTTTTGGTGTGTTTTTTAAAAAATATGTGCAGTATGTTTGTTAATTTTCTTGACGATGGCCTGGTGGGCTGGGGGCTCTCAGATTTGAAGGAAGCTTCCTGTGTGCCATTGAGCATGGGGAGCCAAAGAAAAGTACTGTGTATACCCCACACCCAGCAGGAAACTTGACGTTTTCTTCTCCCAGGTTGGGCGCTTTGCTGAAGGTGACCCACGAGACAGAGGTCCTCAGGGCGGCGGGGGGTGGGGTCAGAAATGACTGTTTAATTCAAAGAAGCAATTGAATTGTCCACTCGTATGGTTTTGCCAGTACCTTCCATCTCCTGCAGCTGAGCACAGTGGATTGCCTATCTGTGCCGAAGGGCCCCCCAAGGACCCGTGGGTACCCCAGAGGCTTTACCACCTGCCAGCTTTCACTCCTCACAGTTGCTCAGCACCCCCACTTTCCAGAGGCACAAACTGGGGGGCGCCCACCCGCCCTGGGCTGCCTGGGGTCTGGGAGTAGGAGTGTGTCGAGGCGGCGGGAGGGGAGAGGATGGCTCTACCTGCGAGCCCTGTGATCACCTGATTTCCAGTCCTGTGCCCCTCAAGTGAGTGACCCCAGCTTTCCAAGCCTCGGTCTCCTCATCTGTAAAGTGGGCATCATGTCTGCGTTTACCTCCCCTGTTTCCAGCGCCTTTAGGTGAGCTGATGCGCATGACACGCTTAGCGCAGTGCTTGTCCTGCTCTTGGGCCTCAGGGCAGGGGGAGCGGGTGCATCCGGAGCAGGGCCCCGGGGTGCCTGGCTTCATCTGCCTTCCATTCTCTGCTGATTTTCTGGGGGTGCCATCTAACCCCCAGGTCCCAGGCTTGACCTCCAGAGTGTAGACCTGAGCTGTCCAATCTGGTAGCTACTGGCCACAAAGTGGCTGTTCAATTTTAAATTATGATGCAGTAAAGTTAAGCTTAAAACACCAGTTCCCTCCGTCGCAGTGGCCACACTTCAAGTGCTCAACGGCCACACGGGGCTAGCGGCTTCCATGTTGGAGAGCGTGGCTACCGAGTCAGCACAGAAGATTCTACAGGGCTGCGCTGGTGTGGACGGCTGGCGCTGCCCGCGAGGCCCAGGGGGAGCAGGGGGCCCGCCTGACTTCTGCCCCACCCCCAGCGTCCCGCCCCAGCCCGAGCGTCACCTCCAACCTCAGGTACGGCCAGCCTCCCCACCCGCCCTCTTTCCTTCCTGCCACCCCTGGCAACCCCATAGCCTGGCATGACCAGCCGTGTCACCCCAGGAGCCCCCCCGGCAGGTGGGAGGACACGTGGGGGCTGGCAGCTCACGCCATCGGCCGGCAGGACTGGGCGGCACTCGAGAGCCTGTGTCCGTGGTGGTGTCCGCATAGTCCGTCAGGAGAAGATGGTTTGGTCAACACTGGGAGCTGCTGGGGGCGTTTGTATTGGACAAGCTGGGAAGCCATCAGCCATTAGTGAAAAGGGGAGGCGGCAGGTGGGGCTTCCATTTGGCCTGAAATAAAGTCCCTCCCTTTTGCCCATTTTGTCACCCATCTGGGAGCAGGTTCCATATGCCAGACGCCGCGCTAGGTGCTGGGGTTGCAGGGGTGGCCTGCGGGGTCAGCTCCCGTCCCTGCTCCCTGGGGGCTCGTGAGCCGGAGGCGAGGCAGCTGCGTAAATGATCAGGTCACACCTCAGCTCCCTCAACCCTGGTAGCCAGCACCAGAGTGGACCAGACGTAGGTGTACATGGTGAGGACGGCCTCGTCGCTGCCGTGCTCTGGGCCGGGGGCAAAGCAGGTGCTTGGCAGGTGGACGCTGGAGGGGCATCCTTATGGGGCTTTGCTGCACACGAAGAGCCCTCCCAGTCCAACCTTGGGGCCCCCTGAGAGGGGATCCTGAGTGCCCCATTCTACAGAGGAGGTAATAAGTTGAAAGAGGCGTGCCCTGCCACTTCCGGAACATTCTCAGGCGAATCCATTGGTCTATAACACGATAACTAAGACAGCCTGAGCATTTGCTATGTGTTCTCCTGGCATGTGCTAAATGCTTTACCCGGATAATCTCATTTCACCTTCACATGGGGAAGGGGTCCGTTGTTTTACGAGGTGCCCATTATTGTCTCCATTCAGCAAAGGAGGAAACTGAGGCCCAGAGAAGTTAGGCAATCGAGGCAAAGTTGCGTAGCTGTGTGCTGAGGACCCTGGAGCTCCTCTGAGCATCCGGCAGTCTCAGGACGTTGCTGAGAAGCCAGCTTGGACGAACTCGACCTTGGCCACCCACCCCTTTTCTCACCCTCACCGCCGCCGGCGGAGACTACAGTCTCTTCCAGGGCTTTTCTAGGAAGCCCGGGATCAGGGAGGAGTGTGGCTGCAGGGAACAGAAAACATCCCCCGAGTCGAGCTGAGTCGAGCTGGTGGGTCCCAGGGGAAGAGCTGGGCCCCCGGGAAGGAAGGTCCCACCAGGCTGATTTCATCCATTAGTGCCGAGTAAACACGACATGGGCCCTGGAGGCTCCAGCCGGGACCTGGGGACTGCTCCTCTCCTTGACGTCCTTGGTCCCTCCAAGGATGCTTGAATTACTGCCTACATGACAGCAGTGAAGTCCAAAGACAAATCCAGAGCTGCCGCCATGCAAGGGCTGGGGGTGGTGAGCCGTTAAGAGTCCTGGGTTCAAGTCTCCCCCACCCTTCCCAGCTGTGGGCACTTGGGGCCCGACAGGGCAGAGTCCTGAGTGGGGCCTGAAGTCTCTGTTTTCTCATCTGTGAAATGGGCACCGTGACGCTGAATTCACTTATAATCTCTGTGACTTCCTCCCCTGCTCTCATCACGCACTTCCTCTTTCTTGAACCAGTTCTGGGACGTGAACACGATTTTTCTTATCCCTGAAATTTTTCCTGCCAGGTGAGCTTAGATGATTGTTTTCTGTGCTTTCTCTGAGGGCCAAAGGGAGGCTGTTAGAGGCACAGAAGGGGTCCTATAACTGAATGCCAACGGAAGAGAATTTGCCACCAGTTAGGTCCTCACCTGCCTGTGAAGGGAGGGAGAGCAGCAGGGGGTGAGACGGAAAGCGAGGCCAGCACCCAACTGTCGGGGGCCTTAGATAGCACCCCAAGGGATTTGGATTTTATCAATACCATCAGAGTTCCTTAAGAAGGAGAGCAAGCTTTTCCCTGCAGTTGAAAAATATTTCTTCTTCCCAAAGAGGAAACTTTGGCTGTCACCTCCACCCTCTCCCCAAGAAAAATCTTTCCCGGGCATTTCCTGGAATGGGTTTTGTTCTAGGATGTTAATCAATGTACAAAAATAACAGCAGCAAAACAAACAAGATGGTGTAGATGTAGAAATGGTGTAGACAGGATTCTTGGCTGCAGGACTTCTCAGTACCTTTGATCTGCTACTATGAGGGGAATATTAGAGAGACAGTTCTCCAAACGTATTTGTCCAGGGACACCTCCCCTCGCCACTTATTTATTTATTTATTTTTAATCTGAAAAACCTCCTGTGGAACTGCTGTTTCTTGGAAGCCACATTGGGGAGAACTGTCCTTGTGAAATTTTCCCCAACCTTTCCCCTGGTCCCTTCAGCCCAGAGAGTATGCCGCCTGCATGGGGTGGGCCGACGTGCAGGAGGTCGCTTCTGCTCTGTTGGGTGAGGACACTCTGGGCTGTCCCATGCAGGAGAAGTCATGCCAGGCTGTGTGCAGGCATCCTCTGTCGCTCTCTCTGGGTCCCTTACCTGCCACCTGCCTGCACTGGCTGCCGGGAGGTGCCATCGCAGACAATCCAGCATCCCTGCACACTGGTCCTCGGGGAGGGACGACGCAGAGAGAGGCCCTGCCTCGGGCCGTCAGGCTCCTCGCCCTGGCCTGTGAGGCCCACTGGCCTCTCTGGACACGTCTCTCTCAGTACAGAGTGCACTCAGCTAGTCCAGAAAAGCTGCTCCAGACCTGTTCAGCTGTGATGACTCCGGAAAGCAGTGCCCCTCTTCTGAGCCTCCGTTTTCATTTCCATAAAATCTTAGGTTCAGATAAAAATTCCAGATGGCCTCGGGGTAAGCACCCTGACCTGTGTGCCTCCGTTTCCCCTGCAGTGAAACAGGGATAGCGCCATCTGCTCTTAGGGCTCTTGCAGGGGTGACGGGGTCATCTCTTAGCGACAGGGAGGAAGATGAGGACGAGGGTCGGGTGGAGGTCAGCCGTGACATGAGCTTTGTCTGGACCCTCTGCGGTTCTTGCCAGCCCTCTGGCAGCCTGGGGGTGGGGGGGAGGCCTTTGTGCTGTGCCGAAGTCCACCCCTCTGACCTGCACCCTTTAGTCCTTGCTCTGACTTCCTGAGTCACCCACACAGCCAGTCCCCTTCTCCTCACCCCACCTCAGCCCCCCAAGACTTCAGAAGGCAATTTCCCACTCAAAAGCAATTCTGCCTCTCAGTGAAAATGGCTCACCTTGTGCCTCCTTCTGGAAGGAAACCAGCAGAAACTGGCGGGGCCAGTTCTTGGGTTCTCAATAGGAAGGTGGAAGGAACTGTGGCCTTCCGAGATCGTTCCTGAAGGGAGCAGGTGTGGGGAGGGGCCGAGTGGAGGCTCCCTTAGGCTTCACACATGGGGCCTCCTGGTAAAGACTGCATTTGAAAAGAGGGTTCTGCTGCTCTAAAAAGATCAAATGAAATGATACGAGAGATTTGCAAAGTACTAAGCTGGGGCAGACAGGGCTCAGTGGGTCTTTCTGAGGAACAAATATTTCCAGGAAAATCAAACCCATGTCTTTGGGCTCCAAGAGTTCCTTCCCTCTCAGGATCCCCGTGAGCAGGCAGGGAAGGGTGGGGGAGAGGGAGGGAGGGGCTCCTTACCTGCCCGTAGACACCCCTGCTTTATCGGCTCTCACACCCTATCTCCGACCTTTGGCCGCCACCTCTGCAGACTCACCAGCGGGTTGTCGGTCTCACTTTCCCTTCCTATCTCGACCTGGACATGGATGCTGCTCCCAGAACTTTGCACCCTCCACCCACCCGGGGCCACGGTCAGGCCCGTTGGGTGGGCGAGGACTCTGGGCTTAGCACTGCCCTTTTAAAAATTCACACCACAAAAAATGAACCATTTCAAAGAGAGCAATGCACGCAATTGTTACGGAACCACTATCTCTATCTAGTTCCAAAACATTTTGATCACCCCCTAAAGGGGACCCCGTGCCTCTTAAGAAGTCTCTCCCCATTCTCCTCTCCCCCGGCTCCTGGCAGTGCCACCCAGCTGCTTCCTGTCTCTATGGCTTTACCAATTGTGAAGATTTCATAGAAATGGCATTGTGCAACGCATGCCGTTTTGTGCCGGGCCTTTTCCACGTAGCGTCGTGTTTTCGAGCGCCATCATGCTGTGTAGCCTGTCTCTGGACTTCACTCCTCTTCATGGACGAGTACTTCGCCGTTGTGTGGTGGACCACATGCTGTTTCTCCAGTCATCTGTCCGTGAACTCCTGGTGGTTTCCGCCTCGTGGCTAGTGCAGAATGCTGCTGTGAACATGTGTGAACGTGTGTCTGTTTGAGTCGCTGTTTTCAATTCTTTGGGCTATATACCTAGGAGTGGAATTGTTGAAAACTGCCTTCTTTACTCTTCACAATATGCTCTGAGGCAGATGCAGATGGGGAAGCCGAGGCATAGAGCAATGCAGTCACTTGCCTCCAAGGTGCACCCAGGGAGTCTGAATCCAGAGCCAAATGTTTTCACTAAAGAGCCCACAGCTCTTTAGTTCTTGCCATTTTGCCATTTGCCTCTTTCCCGGAGGGCCTGGAAACCCCTCCCCAAGGGGCCACGTCCCATGTAGAGGAACATCCAAATGCACAGCCCAGTGTCCCTAGGAATTCCTCTCAGAATGTTTGATTCCAATTTGCCAGGTCAGTCCCCGTCCCTCTGAGCCTGATGGGGCCACCAGGATGCTTTTCAAAATCACTTATCAGGCTTGGCGGGAGCAGGACAGGTGGGGCGGGAATGGGGCGGGGTTCCCAAAAGGCAGGCAGTGGCCTTTAATCAGTTCCCTGGTGTTCAGTGGGAAGGTTTTTTCCATCTCAAGAACTCTGATCTTTGAGTCAGCAGTGGGCCTGGCTGCCAGTAAACAGAGGAACACCCCACTTTCCAGCAAACACCCTGATCCCAGCACAGCCCAGAACTTGGGAAGAACCGCCAGGGTGGTGGCTGGCACGCCTGGCACCCCGTGCTTCCTTGGAGGCACCTCGCTCACCCCTGGACACAGTTCCAACAAGTGTACTGCTTGGGTTTCCAAGACCAGGAAGTCAGGAGGCGGCAGGTGTCTTGCAGGGGCTTCTGTGCTGCCCTCAGAGAGCAGTAACATCTCACAGCCTGGAGAGAGGGAAAGAGAAGAAAGGTGGAAAGGAAAAGAAGCATGTGGAATGCACAGCCACAGGGGCGTTTTGTGCAGGGACCGGCAGCTCTCCACTGTTCAGTAGCTCCTGATGGCGGCAGTCTGCAGTAGGGGGTGCGGTGATGATGTCATCAGGAAAAGGGCAAAAGATATTCTGCCGCGTCTGCTTACAGCCAGGAAAGGGGACGTTTCTATTTAAAATTACTTAAATTTTTCTAAAGGTCCCTGGCGCTTGAAGGGCAAGCTCTGGCTCGTGTTGCCTCTGACCTTGGCCGCCTGGCTGGCCAGTGAAAGACGGACTTGTTCCCGAGGCTGCAGGCGGGTTTCTGCCAACCTCGAGGCTGTGTAGCCCCTTTGTCCCCCTGCGGACGGTGGGCAGCACTGGGAAAGTGCTGGGCCCTGAGTCTGTGCGAGTGCGGCCCCGTGTCCCTGGGGCTTCCCCAAGGTCGGGGCTCTTCTCCAGCTCTGGTCCCGGGAGGAGCAAAGGGGCCTCTGTTCGTTGACCCCATGTTGATCGGCCACCAATCTATTCTTGTAATTTTTGAGCAGCTATCCTCAGCTAAATCAGAATCCTTTCTCAAGTAGTGCCCGGGTTTGCTCCCTTTAAAAATAAATCCTTGGGAATACTTGTCCCTGCAGAAGGAGAGGGACTAACACTCAGCGAACGTTGTCAGAAGAGTTCCCAACAGTCAGGTCAAAGCTACGATGGAGAGGGGTCGCATCCCAGGAGGAGACCCGTTGTTTCTTCACCCCCTCTTTTCACGGTCACCTCTAGTTGAGACTTACTAGGGACGCCATTTCCTCTCTGGTCCCAAACTCTGTGTATCTCTGGGGAGGCACTTCAGGGTGTGTCCTTCCCAAGTGGGCTCTGGGAAAGACCGGAGCATCTGAAAACCTTTATGGAAGATACTGGATACAAGGCCAAAGGGGCTGGATTTTTTTCTGTATGCAAAGCAGTGTTATTAAAACGTATGGCGCAAAGAAATAACGCAATTGACCTGTCTCAGGAAGAAACCACCGGTGACAAAGTTTAGGATAGAGAGGAGTTTAGAGGGTAAGACTGGAGGCAGGAATCCCAGACAGGAGGCTTCTGCAATACTCCAGAAGGAAAAATGAGAGCGAGAGCTAGACTAGAAGGTGTGGGAAGGAGGGGATGGAGTAAAGGAGCAAGAGGTGTCTCGATCAGACCCTGTGAGCGACTAGAGTCGAGCATTGAGGGTGCCGACGACGACTGCAAGGGAAGGATTGAGTGCGGAAAACCTGGACACTTGGTTGCCTCAGTGTGGGCCCAGGAGGACAGCAGGGCGAGCCCAGTGGGTGGGGACCTTGAGCTGCTGGAGGACGTCAAGATGGCGGTACCCAGCAGCCAGTCACTGAAAAGTAAGCCCACCTCAGTGAAAGGCCATGATGGCGATTTTGACTGTTTTGTTTGACGTGCCCCCGGCACTTAGAACAGGCCAGGAGCCCTCGTGGCACCCAGGAAGTGCTCAGAAGTGTGTGATGAACGAGTACCCTGCGACTCTGAAGCTCAGGAAACAAATCTCTTTTTCATTAGAGAAGTTGTGAGTTAAAGGAAACAGAGTCTTCATACAGTTTTTAGATGATCTGAGCTGTGTGACAAGCAGTGTCTATTTCCTGTCTATATGTGGACAGAAGGAAACCACCCCTCCTTCTGGCAGGTCACCTAGAGTGGTCCCAGCGTTTTCTGTGGAGACTGAGGCAATTGAGCCAGCGCTAAGAGCCAGCAGAGCTGGGCTGGCGCAGCACCCAGTGGCCCGAGCTGGGTGCCTCCTGTGAGGGGGCGGATGCGCCGAGAGGAGCCGCTCGTCCTGTGTGGACCAGCCGGGCCTTGTCCCTCACCCCAGCTATTGGCAGTGGCCCAGAGGCCTGCAGATGCTTGTCTGTTCTGGAAATGCCCATTGAAGTTGCCCTCTGAGACCCTAGTTCCTCACCTCTCCATCCAGCAACGGGTGCTTCTCCCCAAGGATGGGGTCTTGGCTGAGAGGGAAACCTGTGGGGCCTGGTCAGGCCCCCGATAAGGAAGAACAGCGGCGTCCACCACGAGCCACTGCCACATCGTCGCCGCCATCACATTCTGCAGAGAAGTTCGCAGTAAACCATGGAATCTGCGGATGCCCCATGACGTAGCACCTCTTAGTCAACCCACCTCCCTGGACCTCAGAAGTTCCTCTGAGCCTCCACCAGGATGGGCTGGAGGGGACTCCACCTGTCCCACACCCAGATCTCCATCCAGCCTCTTGGCCTGGCCAAGGGCACGGGACAAAATGCCCCTTGTAGTGTGGCTTTCCCAAGCACATCCCAAACAGCCCAGCTCTCTGGTCTCATCCCCCAACCTCTTGCCTCGTAAGCTCCAAGCTGCAGGCACTCCCCCTTTCCGTCATCCCTCAAACATGCTTTTCTTTCTCCTTAGATGCCCTCCATTACCTTGGCCCAGCAAACTCCAAGTCATGTCTCAAGAGTCTACTTGGAGCAGTCCTCCTTCCATCTCCCCTGAAGAGTCAGTGTCCTTCTTGTGGCCTTTTTCTTGTCACATTCGAATCATGAACTCCATTCTCTTTGAGCTCCTGGAGGACAGAGCAAAGGGCTGGTGCCAAGGAATGTTGTTGAATGAATGAGTGATCGCGTGAGTCAACAAATGGCTTTCTCACACTCAGACTTCATCGCTCCCCATTCTGGCTTCTGTGATTTGTTATGTTTTATTCATTTGTGTCCCTGACTTTTGCCAAAAAAAGGATTTGGAGTGTGCGTGGGTCTAAACAGCTACTTGCAGTGGATGGTGTCGTCTGTCGATGTCCAGCCTGCCATCTTCAGGCTCTTACTCATCCAGGTTTGTTCAGAGATAGGATTCAGGAACCTGTTGGGTAAATGGGGTGGTGAATACTTTTCTACCAGGATTCTGATAGAATGCGGTGTAGAAATGCTTTTTAGGGAAGTGACAAAAAGCACATCGTGTCTTCAGTGTCCCTTAGAGGAAAGAGCCTGATAGACAGGCGAGGCATTCTGTTCCTTCATTAGAGGACGGTAGCTGGCTGTTACTATTATGGTAGCAACGCTGATAATAGAAAGAGGTGGTTAGTGAAGGCTCACCTCATTCAGAGGCATGTGGCAACAGCAGTCCTTGCAGTCCCTTGGCTCTCTATTTACAAGGCATGCTCAAGGGTACTGGCTTCCTTATGCCTCACCTGCTAGGGGAGTTGAACCCCTTGAGACCCCATGTTCCTCAGTTACCTGGTGAAAACCCAGGCACCTTGGCTTGCCTTTCAAGTCTTTCCATAATCTGGGTCTAGCACAGTTTTTCTGATTCATCTCTCTCAACGTCCATCTCTGCCTCATAAACTCCTATTCGCCCTTCAAAACCCAATTTGAATGTCCCCACAGTGAAATTAATCCCACCTTTCCCAGGGCTCCTGTGCCTCTATATCTGCACATATCATACTCATGGGATTCTAATGAGTTATAGATGTGTGTGACTCCCTAAGAGGTCTTAGAGGGAAGGGATTCCGGGCTACCTTTTTCCTTGCAGAAAATACTGACAAGTGAATGAGTCCGCGTCCGTGCGGGAGCTTGTCTTAGCTTCCTAAGGCTGCCATAGCTGGATGGCTCAAACCACAGAAACGGGTTGTCTCACAGCTCTGGAGGCCAGCAGGTGACATCAAGGTGTCTTTGTGGCCACGCTTCCTCTCGAGTCTCGAGGGAAGAATCGACCCCATGCCTCCCTCCTGGCCTCCGAGGTGGCTTGCCCACCACCCCTGGCATCCTCTGCCTCAGTTGTCACGTGGTGTCCTCTCTGCATAGGCCCCCCCCCAATCCAAGGGTAAAGGACAAGCTGAATGAAATAAAATCTCCCTGGATTGTTTGTCCCAATAGCAAGAGGATGCATGTGGACCACTTAGCACAATGTCTGGCACATAGGAGAAGTTCGGCAAACATCAGGCTGTGCAGTATTGAGCACCTACTGTGTGCAGTGGATAAACAACATCCCCACCTGCATGGAATCTCGTAGTGGGGGAGCCAGATGGAAAACAAGACAAAGAAGTAAAATTCCCAGGGTGTTAAATGATGAGTACAAAAATGTTAAGCAGATAAGAGAGGGGATGTGATGCTGGGGTGGCAGTGATGGATAGCATGGCTGTGTAGCTTCATAGTAGGGTAGACAGGATAATTTACCCATCACACAGAGATAATGCTGGGGAAACCTCGGGAACCACTGCTGGATTTATCCCATGTTAACCCCCCCTCTGCCCCCCAGAGGAAGCCACCAGCCAGGGACCTGCCATAAGCCTCTCCTAGCAAGGCCTTCCCCAGGCAGAAGTTAGAGATGCCTTCTACCTTTGTCACGTTTACCCAAAACCTCCTGTAGGGGTTTCCTTTGTGCTCAGGGAAACAGAAGAAAGGCCAGGGAAGAGGGGGTCTCCACCCCTCAAGGTGGCTCCGTGTGCTTCTTCTGGTCAGAAAGCAAAAACAGTGTAAGCCGCATTCTCTTTTTGCCTGAACAGAAAGTTAGAGGCAGCCAGACGAGCCTCTGTCGGGATCCTTGGCTGTCTCGGGGCCTGGAGGGGCTGGCTTGATCCTAGCTGCCTCGTCCCGTGACTCCTCAGTCCGGCTGGAGGCAGCCAGGGCAGAATCCCAGGCAGACGTACACGCCAGTGCTTGGAGAAGTAAAAAGTGGCATTCAGTTTACTCGGTGAATTCAAGTAAAAAGTGGCAGTCCTTCATTGTTCTTGTCTCAGGACTTACCAGGA
The DNA here is from genome assembly GCA_026826555.1 of Tolypeutes matacus. Taxonomy (NCBI): domain Eukaryota; kingdom Metazoa; phylum Chordata; class Mammalia; order Cingulata; family Chlamyphoridae; genus Tolypeutes; species Tolypeutes matacus. The sequence continues at coordinate 6,434,182 of JAKSZT010010873.1, read as the reverse complement.
GGGCGGCATGCTTCCACCGGGGTCTCCTAGGTGTGTGCGAAGGGACTTCACCCCTCCCATTACCCGTGGGCTGCTCATGCACAAACCAGGTGATTTTTCTCCAAGAAAGCCAGACCCCGGGCCAGAACCATCTCCTTGGCCCACACAGCCCTCTCTCCTGGCCGAAAAGGGACCAAGGTGAGCTTTCTAGGCACCATTAAAAATCTGCTCCCTAAAGTAGGACAGGGGCACAGAGCCTTGGTTCTGAAAGCCAGGCAGGGTACAGAAAGCTCTGGAGTGGGGACTCAGCCTAGATCCCCTCCCGGCTCTGCGGTTCCCGCCGGACGACCTCAGGCAGCTGCCTCTGCTTTGTCACCGGCCAAATGGTGGCAATCACAGTGTCTGCCTCCAAGGGCTCCAGGGATGGCCTCGCAACGCTCCGCGTCCGAGTCAAGCCCAGCAAGCTTGAGTGGAGGCTCCGACCCCACAGACACCCGAGGCAGGCGTCCTCCGGAGGCTCCCCATGTGTACCTGTGACACATACACCTTTTAACCACCGTCCGGCTGCTTTCCAGTAGAGCCCACCCACAGGCACCCCAGCTCTTAAAATTCTGCCTGCCCACCCAAAGCTACCTATGACACAAAAGCAGAGGTGACGCTGACCACATTTAACAGTGAGCACGGCGCAGGCACGTGGCAGTCGGGGCGGAGGCCAGTCGTAAACGGTGGCCCAGCTGCAGTCCACCTGCCCCGGCCCCTTCTTTTTCACTAACGTCCTCCCCTGTCCGTCCACACGCGTTTCCGATCAAAACCAACACACACTGAGTGCTCTTAGATTCCGGTCATGAGAGAGCAAAGGCATCGCTGGATCGTGGATGTTTGGGAGCTGAACTTCCCTTCAGCCCCACACCTATGGGGGGAGCCAGTATTTCCTTTTCTCTCCCAGGAAAGACCGGTTCACCTGCCCACGTTCTTGTGCCAGTGAAGGATCCCAACCCCCAATTCTGCGTCTTGAAGAGCTGGCGTTGGCCTAGAAAATGTTCAGGGCAGAGAGCTGACGGCGGTGACCTCCATGCGGTCACACACCTTCCTAAGCATGCCTGGCCGCCAGCCTCGGCATGCTCGAGCGGCTCTCGAGCCATTCCTTCCGGCCTCCATCAGTGCAGGCCGCACCTTCTGGGAAGGATGACTCCACGGAGACGTGCTGGGACCCGAGTCGGGTCTCAGGCTGGGCCTGCGTGGGCTGAACACGCAGTGTAGGCAAACCGCTCATTGTCTCGCAGCCGAGGGCAGCTCAGCCGCACAGGTTATGCTTCTGATTGGAGTTTTTTGTCTTCGCACACTTGTCCATTGTGCTGGGGCTCCTGGCGGCTTCCGCGGATGCCGAGTGGGTTCTGGGCAGGTCCTACGACTGCCCGAGGCTGGGAGCGGTGGGCAGAGCCGACTTCAGAGGCAGGAAGCGAAGCCAGCCTGGCGCACACTGTCCCTAAGTGCCTCTTCCTTCCACGCCCTCCTTCCCTTCTCCCTTCTTTTTCTGTGGCCGAGTGGATGCTCGCCGGACACTGGTCGTTGCAGGCACTGTGGAGGCACAGACACAGCAGTGGCTAACAGAGCTCAACAAGTGGGGATTTCACTCGGCTCCTGGCGAGTGACTCTGATGCAAAAGTAGAAGGGGAAAATCACAGGCCCGCCCACAGGGTTCTGACCCATGTGTGAAAAGGCCTCCCCTAGTCGCAGGCCCCATCATCAGATTTCCTTAAAAAGGGGCCCATCCTCCCTCCTTTCCTTCCCTCACCTTGTGGTGGAGGATGTGGTCAAACCCAGCCCCTGAGGTAACCTGGCTCACAAAGACAGTGTCCCCACATGGGCCGGGTTTTCGCCAGCTCAGAGAAGAGGTGCTGAGTCCCGGGGGGCTGGTGGAGAGCGAGGGCACGTTGGCTGCTGAGGCAGGGGGTGTCCATGGGGCAGAGGCCCCCACTCACCTCCCCCAAACGTGCACAGGGACATTCACAGCAGCCCCATTTCTTAGAGCCCCAAACTGGAAACAACCCACGTGTCCATAAAAAAATGGCGTCCATCCCTGCCGAGGACGGCAGCCATCCCTGCCGAGGACGGCAGCCATCCCTGCTGAGGCAGGCGGTCTGGCCCTGCCGAGGATGCCACAGCACTTTAACCAGCGTAGCCCTGTCTCGCAGGTGTTCTACTGAAACAAGAGGCTGGACGCAGCGTGCAGGGAGGTGGCGAGGGGCGCAGTGACCGGGAGGGGCAGGAGGGACAGGTGCTCGTGCTAGGCCTGGTGGTGGCTGCCTGGGGCATGCCCTTTTGCACTTGCCACACTGGGCTGTTGGTCTCGTAAGCCTTCACGAACTAAAGAAGGAATGAAGGAGGGTGATAAGAGGCAGGATGGACAGGGAGGGGGTGGGGGAGAAAGAAGAAACCCAAGAAGCTGAGAAGGCTGGGTGGTCAGGGGCTGTGGAATCCTTGCCCTCCACCCCCACCTCACCTAGCTTCCCATTCCCAGACCAGCCTCTTGCCCGCTCCTGGCTCCCGGGTCCCCTCTGGGGGGCACTCCCCACCCCCTGTGCTCCCGATGACCTGCTTACCACATGTGTTGTCATTACCAGGTCATAAACTGGGCGCCCCCAGGACGGGGTTTGGGTGAGTGGGCAAGACCAGGGCTTGGCCCCGAAGTCAGCAGCCCTGGCTCGACGTGGCCTTTCCAGCGCGCTGTGACGAGGCATGGGCAAAGCCCTCCGAGCCTCCCTTTCCCCTGGCCCTGTGGGGTCCTGGCAGAGCCTGGGGAAGACTGAAAGAGGCCGTGCACGGGACTGCCTGGCAGGGCGCCGGCGAAGCCCACGCTGGCCGCTGGCTGGCTGTTGCGGGGGCCGTGGGTGGCATCTTTACCTCGCAGCCCTCAAGAGCCTCGGCCACCTGCCTGAAGTGAGGTGCCCGTGGCTCCAAGGCCAAGCGCCACGCGTGGGGCCCAGACTTCCTCCCCCTTAAGTGCCGCGGAGGCGACTGTGGTCAGAAGGGTCTGATGTGGGAAATGAGCCTTTTGCTCTGTTATTAAACCTCTTGAGCCATTTGGCCATAAAAGGGGCAGCTGCCATGGGCGGACCCGTGATTAATGAGCCCAGGACGTGCCTCCTGACCGTGTCCGCGGAGCGGCCCATGGACAGCCTTGGCCAGCCCCAGTCTCCAGGCGCCACCCTGCCCACGCCGGGCAGCCGGGAGGGAGAGTGGCCGTCTCCCTCTCCCTGATGACCCCACAGCCCCCGAGCGAGCCTGGGAGAGAACTCCTGGGGCACCCGGGGGTGTTCCGTCTTGAAGATGACGGAGGAAGTTGGAGAACATCCGAGCAGAGCCCTTCTTCCCTCTCATTGAAGCGTGGAAAGACTTGCCTCCAGGTGCCAAGTGCCTACTGTGCGCTGGCACCACGCCAGGAACTGGACCCACTGGATGCCTCGCCTCACCCCGGCTGCCCAGCCCCTCACTCACGCCCTTTCCCCCTCGCGGCCACACTGCTGTGCCCTCTCGCACGATGAATAAGGGCACACCCACGTGCCAGGCTCACGAGACACGTCCCCCCGTTCCTACCACGTCGCCTACCACGAAATTCACTCCTTTAAAGTGGACAATTCAGTGGCCTTTGGTATATCCACAGAGTTATGCAACCATGACCACTAGATATTTCCAGAATGTTTTCATCACTCCCAAAAGCAGCCCTGGAGCTCCACTCCCCCCTCCCTCTAGCCCTCAGCAACCCCACATCTGCTTGTGTCTGTGGGTTTGCCTGTGCTGGGCGTTTCCCGTGCAGCCTTCAGTGCCTGGCTGCTTTCACTCTGCATGAGGACACCAAGGACCGTCCCTGTTGTGGCACGTGTCGGTGCCTCGTTCCTTTTATGGCTGAACAGTATCCTGTATGGCTAGACCACCTGTTTATCCCGCTGTCAGTGGGCACTCGGGCTGCTGCCACCTTTTGCAATGAATAATACTGCTATGACTGCTACGCACAAGTTTTTGTGTGGCCGTATCTCGTCCGTTCCCCGGGGTGTGTGCCTAGGAGTGGATTTGCTGGGTCACACGGTAATTCCGTGTTAATTTTGTGGGAAACTGGCCAGCTGTTTTCCACAGCGGCTGCACCATTTTACATTTCTACCAGCTGTATATGAGGGTCCCATTTTCTCTGCATCCTTGCCAACGCTTGTCATTGTCGGGCTTTTTGATTGTTGCCATCCTAGTGGGTGTGGATATCATCTCACTTTTACAAGGGAGGAAATGGAGGCTCAGAGAGGCCAAGTGACTTGCCTAAGGCCACACAGCCAGCAAATAGTGGGGCCAGGATTCCATTTTAGAACTGCAGAGTTTTTAAAAAATCTTTTTGCTGATGTATAACATACATGTAGAAAAGTGTATATGCTGGGTACCACTTGAGTTTTCACAAAGTGAACACACCGTGTCACTACCACCCAGAGGCCCCCTCAGGCCCCTTTCCAGTACTATCCGCCCCTCCCCCCAACACCCCCGATACAAAGGTAACCAGTAGGGTCACCAGCCCACCCTGGCTTGCCCAGGACTTTCCCAGCTTTAGCAGCAAACGCCTGGGAAACCCCTCAGTCCCCCGCACACACGTGGCCAGTCGCCCCAGTGACCACTATGCTGACTTCCCCTGGCTTGGGTGAAGTTTTGCGTATTTTTGAACTTTATATCCATGTAGTGATAGTGTGTATTCTTTTGTGTCTCGCTCCTTTTGCTGGATATCAGGTTTCCGTCATCCATCTATTTGTTGGGTGTCGTCGTAGATCATTCTTACTGCTCTGTGTTTTCCACTGAGCGACTGTTCTGTTGATGGACACCGGGGTAGTTTCCAACTGGGAGCTGCAATGAATTGTGCTCAGGGAACAGTTGTGTTCAGGTGCTGGAAGGAACATACACAGGCATTTCTGCCCAGGAGTGGAATTGCTGGGTTGCAAGGGATTCATATGTTCAGCTTTAGCAGATACTGTCACACAGTTTTCCAAAGTGGTTTAACGATTTAACCCCCGCCAGCCATTCGGGAGCGTTCCGGTTGCTCCGTATCCATGCCAGCACTTGGCATTATCTGTTTTTTTTTTTTTCCATCTGAGCCATCCTGCTGGAGGGGGTGTAGTGGCATCTCACTGAGGTGGACCCCTGATTTTGAACTCACAGGGCTGTTGTGGGCAAACCCAGGACATGATGTGTGAAAGTGTCGATTCTCTGCTCAGCTCTGTCCTGGTGTTGATAAGTGGTGCCCTGCCTGGCGCCTCCAGCAGTGGTCTTTCAAGGTGGCGGTGGGCAGGGCGGCGCAGCTGTGGGAGGCGGGCGCAGGGAGCCGTGGGGGCACTCCTCAGTCTCCGGGGAGCGCCAGGGTGGGAGCCACTTATCAAGACCGTTCAGGACTGAGCAGCAGTGCCATGGGAGGGTGCCCAGTGCCAGGGCCGCCACCAGCCCTGCTGAGCCTGGGCTCGGGCAGGGCCAGCCCCTCTGAGCCTGGCCGAGTGCCCCGGAGCTGTGAAGAACATCACACTCCAGGGACACGGGTTTCCATCCATCTGACCTGCCGTGTCTGTGGGTCATTGGTCTCCCTCCCACCTCGTCCGCTCCGTGATTACAGGGCTGCACCCACAGCTGTGTCCCTGGCACTGGGCTGTGCCCAGGAGGGGCTGCGTTTGTTGAATGACTACATGACTAATGCCCCCAAGGGGAGTCCTTGTCTGGGGAGGGGCACGACGTGAATGTTTCCCTTTAGTTCTGAATCTCAGTTTTCTCGTCTGTGAAATTAAGACTGTTATTAAGATTTACAATCTGGTTGTAAGGATGAAAAACTGTATTCGTTAAGAGAAGCTGTTTTCAGAATGGACACCTACTAGATAAACGTCGGGTGGTACCTAGAACTGTGCTCACCACATGTGGCTATTTAAGTTTAAATTAATGGAAACGAAATAAAATTTAGAAGGCCGTTCCTCCCTCCCAACAGCCACCTTTCAAGTGCTCGGTCTTCGCATTGGGCTGTTGCTGCTGTGTTGGATAGCCCAGATATTGCGCATTTCTGTCACACAGAAAGCTCTGCTGGGCAGTGCTAAGCTGGAGTTACCTGTCCTGCAGAAGAACCTAGACTGCTCCTCCCCACCCCGAGAAAATGAGATGAAAGAAAACACCATAAAACACAAGAGGAATCTAAGTTCCCGCTCAAAGCTCATTAGCCCTTCTTTCACACGTGATTTCAACAAGCTTGGCCATGTCGTTCCATAGGTCACAGCAGCAGAGCAGGAAGTAACCTTTTGGGGAAAGAGAGAGGGTCCCCCCGCAGCGGCATGAAGTCGCCGTCGGCATCAAGAAAACGATGGGAAAACCGTACAGAGCAGAAGTCAGGCCGGACCCGGCGGCGGTCAGCGTGGCAGCAGCTCGTGGGGGGTGGTAGCAACCGCCCCCAGCAGCGGTAAAATCACAGAACAAGGGGTGTGGGCGAGTCGCTCTGGGACTGGGGCCCAGAGCGGCCCGTCTAGCAGTAGATTGTTACCCGTGACTCGCTTCCGCTGTACAGGTTCCCCCCTGTGGGATTAAGAGAACGTCACAACATTTTTTTTTTTTTTTTTAATTTTATTTATTTTTTATTTTTTTATTTACCAGGAGGTACCGGGGATCGAACCCCGGTCTCTCCATATGGTAGACGGACGCCGAACCTCTTGAGCCACATCCGTTTCCCATGTCACAACATTTTGACGGGCCTTTCCCAGATGAGCATCCCGCGTTTCTGCCCTGGAGGCTGAGTCCAGCGGAGGTGTCCTGGGTGGCCGTGAGCCTCGGGGACCCCCGCGGGGCTGGTTCCGGCTCGTTCCCCCAGACACGCGTTTGTGTTGTGCGTGCGCCCGGGTGTGCAGGTTGGAATTCGACTGTGGCCAGACGGGTTTGGCAGAGCAAAGGTGTGCAGGACGCAGTCTCGGGGCTGCGACATGTGATCCCGAGTGCCTGAAAAGCTGGGCCTTCGGCATGTCCTCGCTTCCGCGTGCCTCGGCTGCTTCTTCCCCGTTGGGACAATGGGGACAAATACCTAAGGCAGGTGTTAACCGGGGCTCCTGCGCTCCCTGCCTGGCCAGGCCTGGGGGGCGGGTGTTGTGTAGGATGTGTCCTCCCATTGTCACGGGAAAAACTCCACGGTGCAGCCATGGGTGCGATTTCACACAAGTCAGCAGAACTGGGGTGAGCCCCCGGGACTCGCTGGGTGGGGCTGGAAGGGGCTTCCCGCGCCAGACCTGATATTTCTCCTTTGAAGCCCGGGAGGGGGTTGGGGGGCGGGAGCGAATCCTTCTTGGCTTCTTTGTGCCACTGGGATGGTAGTGCCTGGAACGGGGCAGTGCGGCGACGTGGTGACCCCGCAGGCGCGGGCGGCAGCCTCCGTGACAAACAGCTGCTGCTTTGGTCCCTTCCCTGGCTGGGAGGCTCCTCGGCTCCCCACACCCTCCAGCCTTGCCTCAATAAAAAATATACTGGAAGCACATAACAGCAGATTTGAACAGACAGAGTAAAGAATTAGTGGCGCGGAATATAATACATCTGAAATCACAGAGATAGTTGAACAGATAGATAAAAAGATAGAAAAATTCAGGAAGGACTCAGGGAAATGAATAACAACATGAAAGCCACAAAATATGCATTAAAGACCCCACAAATGGAGAAGAGAAGGGCAAGGGGGCAGAAAGGAGTAATGGAAGAAATAATGGCTGTAAATTTCCCAGCTCTTTTGAGGGACATGGATGTACATGTAGAAGCAGCACAGCACGCTCCAAACAGCATAAATCCCAACAGGTCTACCCCAAGACATATACTTATCAAAATGTGAATGAGAAACAGAGAATACAGAAAGCAACAAGAGATGAGATTAATGGGCTTTCTCCATCTGGGGACCAGGCCTTTCCCACGTGGGCCTTGGAGTAAGCTCAGGGCCTCGACTTGGAGGCTGCGGACGTCACAGTTCATAGTCACTTCTAGAGAAATCGCCACGGAAACCAGCAGGCCGGTTTGGGTACAGGGAGCCAGCTCCCCAGAAACGTAAGGAGAGGCGAAGGCCAGGACCAGGGACCTTGGGGGGCTGTTTCAGGGGTGGCCCCAGTGCCCCACCCACTCTGACCAGGCAGAAAGTCAGAGAAGGTGCCCGCCGTGGCCAGCTCTGAAGTCCTTTGGGGCCACACGGTGCCTGGCGGTCGGACCCTCGGGGTCCCGCTCTCTCTACCCCCCGCCCAGGCTTTGACGGGGACACTGGGAAGAAGCTTGGCTCGGAAGCAGAGGCGGGCTAGGGGTCCGCTCTCCCTGGTCTGGCAAGTGGAAAGACACCAAACAAGCCCCACCCATCCCCAAGGGCAAACGGACAAAGGAACAGTCCCCGGGCCCTTTCAGGTGGCTTCCCCGAGAGCCAGGATCCCCCCCCCCCAGCACCAGGCGGGCACCTTTAGGGCAAGCTGGAGGCCAAGGCTGAGGGCCCCTCCAGCTCAGCTGGGGGCTCCAGTTCTCTTTCATATCTCTTTAATGAGAGCAATTTGGCAACAACGTAAACTATGCGCTTACCCTTTGTCCCAGTGATTTCATTCCTGGGAATCTGACCTAAGGAAATAATCCTAAATACAGAGCAGAAAAGCATGTTTCCCAAGGCTGTTCATTGTGGAGTTGTTTCTAGGAGCAGAAAATGAAACAAGGACCCTCTCCAACAGGGGATGGGGGAGGAATATGATCAGATAAAAGAGTATTTTACAGCCACTGAAAGAATAGTCTTGAAGGTTATTGTTCAGAAAATGGGGTATGTTGTGTTTTGTTTTTTGAGTTACAAAATTATATATGCTATATGATTTTGACTCTAAAAAGTATGTATAAAAATTAATTGGGAAATAAATATACCAATGTGCTAATGGCAATCATAATGTGATTTTTATCTGATTTGGTTCTATTCGCCATTTTCCCAGTTATCATTAATATTCATGCATTGCCTTATTTAAAGTTAGTTATAATATATGTGCTGTAGAAGTCGTCCTTTCTCGCGTACCATCCGAGAGTTTTGACAGTTATGGACAGACAAGTCACCACCACCACAATCAGGATGTACAGTGTTTCTATCACCCCCAAAAGTTCCCCCATCCCGCTTTGTAATCAGTCCCTTTCCCACCTCAGCTGCTGGCAACCTCTGATCAGATTTCATTCCCCAGAGTTTTGGTTATCCCAGGATGGTCTATAAATGGAATCACGCATTTGTCGTGTGCTTTCCCACTTTTAGGAAAAAACCTTCAATCTACGTAATGTCCTCTTAGACCTCGTCGCACTGGGTTTCCTAGCTTCCCTCGAGAAGAGGAGAACTTAGCTTTTCTTTTATCGCATTCGACCCTCACCCCATGCAGGAATCTCCCGATCCTCACCTTCGAATTGCCGGAGAAGCCTCAGTTATCTGTAAACAGTACCTAGCGGGAAGGGCTTGGCGACACCTGAATCCTAAGCAATGTTTGGGGGGCCTCCACCAGCCACATGGCCCTTTGCAAGCCCCACGTGGCCGACTCAGGGGACAGGGGTGATGGTGGCGAAGATGTAGCAACGACAGACAGCATCAACGGTACCTTTAAAAAGAAATTTTTTTCTTCTTGAGTAGTTTTATGAAAATTGTGAAAATAACATTTCCCATACACCCCACGTGAGAGCTTCTCCATTGGTAACAACTCATATTGGAGTGATGCTTTTGTCACAACTAACGAACCAATTATCGATACATTATTATTGAAGTCCATACTTTATTTGGATTTCCCTGGTTTCTACCTACTGTCTTTTTCTGGTTCCAGGATCCCATACTATATTTTGTCATCATGTTTCCCTCGGCTCCTCTTGACTGGGACAGTTTCTCAGATTCTCCTTGCATTTGATGACCTTGGCAATTGTGAGAAGAGCTGGGGAGCTGTTTGGTAGAATCTCCGTCCACTGGGCTTTGCCTGGTGTTTCTCTCATGGTTAGGCTGGGCTGGTGTGTTTGGGGGAGGAAGACCTCAGAGCTACAGGGACTGTCTCCTAACAGTTAATTTTCGTTGAGCCCTTCATATATATGTTCCAGGTGAGGTGCTAAGCCCTTGACATACAGGATCTCCTTTAACCCTCCCGATAATCCTCCCTGTTACATTCTCATGTTACCACTGGGGGAGACAGGCTCAGAGAGGTGCAGTAACTTGCATTAGGTCACATAGTAAGTAGCACAAGTACAGGTCTCAATTCTGAAAAATGTGCTTTTAGCCAGTACTGCTTCAAATGGTGGGAAAGCAATGCATCTGCCTTTTTTTTTTTTTTTTTAAAGGAGGTACCAGAGTTTAAACCCAGGACCTCATACATGGGAGGCAGGCGCTCAACCATTGAGCTACATCTGCTTTTTAAAAACAGTATGTATTTATTTATGCCCAACCTTTCCCCAAAAATGCCTTTGTTGCAACTTATGATTAAGGTCACATTAAGAAAGCTAAAGCAGAGGTAGAAGAGCAGGGTCACGAGGAAGAGGGAGATGTGAGCTGTCGGCGAGCCCTCCCTTGTCTTAAATCGTACAGCGTGTTTCTGCCCGCCGAGCCCCGCTGCGTAGCAGGTCTCGGAGGGGGCTGTGGTGGGAAGCGGCAGCCTCGGGGTTTCTGCTTGTGTGCACAAGTTGTGATGCTAAAGGAACGAGGCTGGCCGTTTGCCAGGCTTGGACAATCGGGGCCTTTGCTTTGTGGTCACGATCCACCCTTGCGGCCCCGTGGCAGCGCTCACACTGCCTGGGCTTCCAGGAATGGACTTTCGTGTCTCTACTGCCGGGTGCAGATCGGGGCTTTTCCAGTCGCGCTGGACGACCACAGCTCTGCTCATTCCTCCGGCCTTTGTGCGCATCGGGGGGTTTGAGTGCCGGCAGGACCTCAGGAGGAGGAGAGGGTGGCATGGAAGGAAGGCCATCGGGGCACCCAGGGCCTGCCGCAGGTGGACTGCGTCCTGACAGGCCAGGAGCAGCTCCCAGGTAGTGAGGAGTGTTCATAGGTAGTACACAGGTGAGCTTCAAAAAAATAGTTTAGTGAAACACCCATTTACTAAGAAAACAACAAGCGCCTCCCAACACCAGGCACTGTTCAGGCGCTCGGAACAGAACCAAGTGAAAATTCCTGCTGCCACCGCCCTGCCATGCTAGCAGGGGCAGAGACAGTGAGCAAGAGACTCCCTCAAGATGCGAACGTGGGTCAGGAAAATAAGCACCCAACCACCCATCCAGCCCCCCAGGCCCCTGATTTCACTGACCCTGCCCAGGACAAGAGGTACCCTTAGGCCTGAGTCACTTATTGCAAAATATTGAGAACGTAATAGCACAAGCGATGCCGGTGCAGGGCAGCATGGCGAAGGGGAGACCCACGGGGTGAGTTGGGGAGGCGTTGATACCAAGGGAGCCTTCTCAGTGGGGACACTGGCCGCACGAGCTTGGTGGCCGGGGGGCCGGGCTGAGGTGGGGGGTGGTGAGAACTGGCGGGACGCCCTTGGCTCCCTCCTCCCCATACCCCTCCAGGTCCCAGCGCCAGCATCACCCCCCTGGACCTGTAGGGAGCCTCCCCCACTTCGACCCTCTCCCCCCGGGTCTGCTCTCCATGCACCTGCAGTAGTTCCCGGCCTCCCAGCCTGACCTGCAGGCCCCGGAGTGTCACCTCCTGCCAGTCCCACCCAGGGTGGCCTTCTGTTCCACTTCGCGCCGGCCCTGGGCCCTGGCCTGCTCTGTCCCTCCGTCGTTCTGCAGCCACCCCAGCCCCCAGCCTTTCCCGACCACCCATCTGAAGGAGCAACCGCCTGTTCCCACACCCCGTTTCGATCCTTTGTGCAGCGCTTACTGCTGTGCGAGTTTATTTATTTAGGCATCGTGTTTGTTTATGAGCCCCATGGGGCTCCATGTAGGAAGGATGTCACCTGTCTCGCTCCCCGCTGTATCCCCAGGGCCCAGCATGGGGCCCGGAACTCAAGAGATGCTCGATGAATGAATGAAAGCATCTGTCCATCAACTGTGTTAGCTCCTGAGCAGTCAACCCCAACCCCCACCCCCATATCTTACCTTTGGCGCACAGGATGGAAAGTTAAAAACCCAATGGAGGTATTATTTTTACACTATCCTGTAAGCTTGGAATGATTTCAAAATAAAAAGTTTTTTTAAAAAATGAAAAGAAAGCCCTAACAGAGACCCTAGATCCTGATGGTCTGGAGAGTCGATTTCCTGGGCCTCGCGCTTTGAGTTGCCTTCGCCTCTTGCTTGCAGCAGAGCAGAGTGCTCAGGAGCCTGAGGTCAGCCCTGGCCACGCCCAGCCGGGTGACCTTGGGCAAGTCAGTGACCTCCTGGACCGCCTCTGTGCAGCGGGGATGAAATGAGGTCCTGCTTGCCATGCGCCGAGGGGGGCTGCAGGTGCCTGTGAGTGCTTGGGAGCGCCGAACTCTTCCCTTCTCAGCTCTGCTCCACTCGCCGTGGCTTCTCCTGGCACCTGGCTTCTGGGGCCACAGTGACAAGGACAGTCCCAGGCCCCTGCCCCGTACCTTCTCTCCAGAGCAGCCAAGAGCAGTGAGTGACCGTGAATTTGCCTTACTGCACCCCCACCCCCAGCATCGGCCAATAATAGCTTTTATTGTTCTTGCCGCGTGCCAGGCAGTGCAGAAGGAGCCTGCGCTCTAGTCTGGGAGGCAGACGTTAAACAGGTAGCTACACAATATGAGGATCTAAACAACTAGACAGGGTCGGGATGAGCATGTGTTACGGGGGCCTGCAAGGGGGTGGGTGCCCCCCACTGATTCTGTTGAGCTGGGACCTAGAGAGTTGCCAAGGTGACAGCCAGGAGCGGGAGATGGGGCGTCCCGGTCAGAGGGAGCAGTGCATATAAAGGTCGAGACTGGAGGCAGAAGAAGACCAGAGTACGTGGGGCCCATGTACTGGGAGCATGGGTTGTGTGGTTGGGGCGCTGGGAGCCATTGAAGGATGTTGAGCTGAGGAACTGCCGTCTTGAAACATCGCTCTGGGGGGAAAGGGAGGCAGCGAAGCCGATGGGGAGGCTGTGGGCATCTTATGGGCAGGAGATGATGGTGGTCTGGAGATGGCGCAGGATGGAGGGATCCAGACTCCGTCCTGCATGGGCCCTGCAGGGAGTTCCCAATCTAGTCTCCCACTCTGCACACCCAAACACTGGGAGGAATTTCTGCCATGGCCCCCTCCCCTCCTAGCTGGACGCCGCCAGCTGTGAAAGGTGGAGCTTCCTTTTGTCCTGAGAGGTGCGGAGTGTCTGTGCCAATTCGGCTTGCTTGTCACCGGAGTGGGGACATTTTCAGGAACCTTCTTCTGAGGCTCGGATGTTACACTTGAACCTGTAACCAATGCACGTGTTTTTATTTATTTTTTGTTGCAGCCGACTGGGTACATGGAAAACTCCGTGTCCTACAGTGCTATTGAAGACGTTCAGCTGCTGTCCTGGGAGAATGCCCCGAAGTACTGTTTACAGCTCACAATTCCTGGGGGAACTGTCCTACTGCAGGTAGGAAAATAAACATGAGTAAGCAGTTTCTTCTCCCTTGTCCCCTCTCTCTCACCACCCCCTTTTCCCTCAGAGAGAGACAGCTAACTATCAGGGGGAAAGGCTTTTTAACATACAGTTTTTTTGTTCTTTAAGTATTACTAAGGTGTAAGCTGGGACTCGTGGATTGAACTCTTACTGTGTGCCAGGCTCAGCCTTGAAGCTTTTTTCCCTTAACAAGGTTTGCAGGTTTCTCCTAACAAACTCAAGAAACAGGTTTTATGATTTCCATTTTACAAATGAGGAAACTGAGACACACAGGCTAATTGTTAAGCCTTGGAAGCCTGTAAAGGAATGAGCCACAGACGCTACCCTTTTGCTATACTCCAAGTGAGGGGGTGTTTTACCTCTTTTTGACTTAAGTCATGAAACTTCCTTGAAAGTATGAGCTATTTCCTCAGAAAAATGACCAGGCTCATGGTTGGAAATGACAAGAATATGATTCAAACTAGCTGGGGCAACAATAGAACTTAATGCTATAACTGTATTAAACTAATTTAGAAGTCCAAAAGAGGACTTCAGGCAAAGCTGGATCCAGGGCCCAAACGATGTCATTGATACTCAGTGTCTCACTCCATCTTCTAGCTCTACTTCAGAGCATTAGCTTCACTGACACACACGGTCTCTCCCTGTGTGGGAAAGATGGGCTGCTGGCAGCCCCAAACCACATCCTTAAAGAAGTGGGAGCCTTTTTCTTCCCAGTGTCTTTATATAAAATATCCAGGAAGGTTCTGATTGGTTCTGCTGCAGTCCCCTGCACCCCTAGGGGAAATGCACTCCCCTGGATTACCTGGCCACCCCTGACCACAGGGAGCTGATGGCTGACCCGACCAGGACCACAGGGTGGGGGGCAAGTCCACAGAGAAAGGAGGAGTGCAGACGAAAATGAGTGGCCACTTGTAGCACAGGCATAAAACATGTTATACATAGCTTCAGTGGGATTTACCCCAAATTCCAGGCAGGGGCGCTAAGGCAGAAATTCTTCATTTAGAGAGCCCTTACACTCATCAGTGGAAGGAAGTTCAGCCTTGGCCTTTCTTTGAAGAGCTTTTCCTTCTAACCCTGTCATTCCAGGGAATCCTCTCAGCCCAAAGAGATGCTCTCTAAGTCTCTTTCTTGCAAAGTGGCCACTGGATTGTGTCACCACACTGGAGCGAAGAGTCACACAGTCCACCTCGGGGGAATGTTTGAGCTCACCACACTGAGTTTCACGGCCGAACACCAGTTAGAACAAATCCTGTTAAAACCATCCTGTTCTTCACTCTCTATGCCGAAATCACACAGTAGACTGTCCAGTTTTTCCTGTACCCCCTCCCTCACCATTTCCCTCTTCACCTCCAGCCAGCAAAGCTTTTACTCTCCCTCCCTGTTCCTTCTCTCACTCGTCTTTATTATTATAAAGAGCAACTCAGCCTTGCTGGACAGACCCCCTCCGCCCCCTGCCCCTTCTTGTCTGTGAAGGGGGCAATCAATCCCAGCCCCCCTTAGGTGGCGGGAGGTGCAGGGACGGGAGACCGGTGGGCAGCAGCAGGACCCTGTGGCAAGCCGAGAGGGAGAGGGAAACCTGTGGGAATTCCACGGAATGCTGTTCATGCCATTACAAGGTGCTGAGCCTCTCCCCTGAGCTGGGGAAGAAAGGTGAATACACCGGTGGCCCCATCCTTGAAGAGTTCCTTGTCCCTCTGGGGAGACAGGCAGAGCCATAAACAAAAGACTGCTGAGATCATGGCTAGAAGAGAGGCCTGTCCCAGAGGGCAGGGCCCAGAGGAAGGAGTGACTCAGTCGTCCTGGGAGTGCCAGAGAAGGCTCCCCGTGGATGGTGACATTAGAGCTAGGCATAGAGGGATGAGGAGGAGTCTGCCAGGACAAGGGGAGGGGGCACCATCCTAGGCAAAGGGAATGGTGGGTGCCAAGCGTGAACGTGTCGGGGGCAGTATTTGCTATGGCCAGAGGAGAGGGTGAGGCAAGCTTCAGGGCTGTGTGGGAAGCATCCAGAGTTCTAGGATCATGGCCAGATCACGAAGGCCTTATGAAGCCACGTGCTATGTTCTGAGGGTAATAAGGAGCCATTGAAAGTTCTTAAGGGGTAGCAGGGACGCAGCAGGTTCATCATGTGCTTGAGAGGGCTCACCGTGGTGACAGGCAAGAGAGGACTGGGTCTGTGAGTGGCAGAGAGCCACACTGGGGAAGGCAGGAGGGAGGGAAGCACTTGAACTAGTCCAGAAGAGGAGGTGGGGCCCCCAGTGCTTGTCCCACCTGTGGGGCTCCCCTGCTCTGCCAGCAGGAGGGCTCTTTGCTTCTTGGGCTGGAAGGGGCCTCCCCTCCAGCCAAGGAAGGCCAGAGCAGCAGAATATCCTCTCCCTGCGCCCCACCCTGGGGACAGAGGGCCAGCGACGCTGCTGCTGATGCAGGTCCTGGAATGTCCCTTTAACCCAGGCCGTGGCCACGGGCCCAGCTGCGATGACTCGCTCCACCGGGGCCTCACGTCAGAGCTCCCCCTGCCGTGCTGACGAGCCGCGGGCGGGCGTCTGGCTGTCCAGCATCCTGCTCATTTGCTGCCCCTGCCCCAGTGCTGCCCCTGCTCCAGTGCACAGGGCCACCTCGTCCCGGGAGCCAGAGGCTGGAGTGGGAGAGGAGGAGGAGGAGGCCGCTGTCCCCGGAGCTGGATGCTCAGCTCGGGCGGGGGAAGCGGGTGCGGCCTGCCACCCCCACCACCCCGGGGAGCCCAGGTGGGTGCAGCCCCCACCCCAGCCCACTGTCAGCCTGTCTTCCTGTCATCCCCATCAGACCGGGGGGGGGCAGGCCCTGGCGGGCTCCTGCCATGCTTGCTTCTCATCCCCTCCTCCCCTCTTCCTCCCGGAGAAGTCTCCCATGATTCATGGGGTAGGGGGGGCTCGTAGCTGTCTCCGAGACGGGTTCTGGTCTGGGTGGCCCGTGTGGCTCTGGGGAGGCCGGGGGCCACCCCGAACGCCTAGGGGGTGCCCCAGAGGTGCTGGGCAGGGCTTCCTTCAGAGTTTCTGGTCTAGCTGCTGTCATTGGCGTTGAGCTTGTCCTGGTAGAGCGTGCAGCCCCCACGGCCCTGGGGCCAGAACTTCCCTGCCGGGGGCAGAGGGACAGAGGCAGCAGGTGTGCTGACTTGTCAAGGCCGATCTGAAGAGCTTCATCGGATTGCCTCCAGGCGGCAGAGGTTAGAATGCCCAGTACAGGAGCCCTAGCCACGCGTGCTTGTTTACATTTCAATTTAATTTATCAAATCAAATTGAAAATTCAGCTCTTCATAGCATCAGCCACGTGCAGCTGGTGCCACTGAACTGGGCAGTGCAGGTCTACAACATTCCATCATTACAGAATATTCTTCGGGATGGTGCTGGACCCTTGAAACTTCATTTTGACCTCATACTCCAAGCCCTGGATGCCGTCCCGGGGGGCGGGGGGCATCACAGGGCATTCTTTAGTGTTCCAGCAAACCTGCAAACCTGCTGCATGCTGGACAGCTCTTCTCTGCGGGGGGCGATGTCAGGGGCTCCAGGTCATTCCCACCCACAGAGGGACCCATGTCCCTTCCCTGCCATCTCCCTCTGGCTCTCCTTATCTCTATCTCTCCCTGTCTCTCTGGCTCTCCCCAGTTCTCCCTGGCTCTCCCTGGCTCTCCCTGGCATGCTCTTTCAGTCCCCATATCTGTCTGCTTTCCTCTGTCTCTCTCCGACACTGCTCCCCCCTCTTTCTCTCCTCTCTTTATCTCTCGCTGTCCTCCACTCTCAGTGTGTCTCCATGCCTCCCTTGGATTTTCTTTTTCTCTGGATATCTGTCTCCAGACTTCCCGTCTGTCTCCATCTCCCCACCTTTCTCTCGCTGTGTGTCTACCTCTCTCTCTCTCTGTTTCTCCCTCTTCTCCTCTCCATCCTCCCTCTTCTCTCGTGGCCTCTCTCCCAGGGGTCTGCTTTGTTAGAATTTGAATCAGTGCCTCACCTAGATCTCAGGAGCTGTCCCGTCTATGTTTAGGGGAGGGATAAGAGATGCTTTTAGGCAAACATGCCTTCTCCCCAGCTCAGAGACACTAAGCAATCTGCCAGCAGTTTGAATCGCCAGAGGGACGTGCCCAGCCTTTCAGCATGAGTCCAATTGGCGTGTTTCCAGATGCTCTGTGATTGGCGTAAGCACCCCCCGTGCCATGTGGTTAGAATCCCTGGCTGCAAAAAGGACATGTGGATCTTGCTTCTTCCTTTACTACCCTTTCTGCTAATGTTTCTTTGTGAGGGGCTAACTGCATATAGGTGTGGGAGGCACTCCTTCCCAGCTGGAGGAGGGGGCCGCAGGTGTTAAAGAACTACATGGTGGCAGACCATCTTCTGGGGATTTCTGCCTCACCAGTGGGTTTCCACCCATCCAAAAACAGGGACAGACCTCACTGCTCATAAAACAGGGTTTCAGGCAAGGGGACACTCCTTTTCGAAAGTGGGCTCTTCTCATTGACATTCTGGAAGTCCGGGGCAGGAGGGCAACTGCTTACCCCAGACTTTGGCAGCAGGGACAGGGTGGAGTTCCCGTCTTACTGGAATCAGGTGCTTTATTTTCCCCTAAGAAGTCAGTCTGGAGAAGGAAAACTGGAGAACTGGCACCCACAGTGCCCCCTGGGCTGTTTTCCTCACCTTTTGAGACAATGCAACAATGAGAGAAAAATTGGCAACTTTCAAAGAGGAAATTAGGCAGCATTTGCCTGGAACGGGGCCCTTTCAGTTGCTATGGGAAGTCAGAACGGCCTGGGGTTGGGATAGGGCCTCTTTGTCTTTCCTGAGGGCTGGGTCGGCCTGCCCAGGCTGCCCATGTCGCAGGGAAACTAGTACGTAAACAGACCTCTCCCCCGCAGCCCAGAGTTGCAGCTCGACCGGCGTTCCCTCTGCTAGACGTCCTTCGTCTAAGCTAGACAAACCCGAGGAAGGAGCCGCTTATGGCCTACCTTCGTCACCACCTCTGCTCTGTCAGTGCAAGAGGGGTACGGCTGTGAGAGGTGGGTGGCTGCCCCACGGGTCACCACCACCGCCTCCGAAGGAAAATTCGGGCCCACCCAATTTTGTGAGGGGGCCTTGGCAGCCGCAGCGGGGCGCCATATCCTTCCTCCTCTCTTCTGGCTGCAGGGCGGCTGCCGGAGGGGAAGAATGCTGTTAGGTTTCCCAGCCCAACTCCAAGGAGTCCAAAAGAGCTCAGTGCCCCTCTCTCATGTCCCGGGATTGGGGAGCAGGGAGAGCAGACTCTGGGGCCAGACAGGCCCGAGTGCCCACCCAGCCCTGCCACGCACCCTGTAACCCCGGGCAGCAGGAAGAGCCTCTCCAGGCCTCATTTGCTTTATTTGTGGGCTGGGCTGTCACACCTGTCTCCTTCGGTAGTTGTGAAGATGAGAGGTATCATATGTGAAATGCTTAGCATGGTGTTTGGCACATAGAAGGTGTTCAAGAAAAGGCTCCACGATTATTCTAGAGCCTTATTAGTTCAATACAATTTGCAGTAGAGAGGGTATCAAGACTGAAGAGTTCTTTTGAAGTTCTGTTGTGTATGAAACTTTCTTCAATGAGCAGAACAGGTATAGTGATGCACCATCCATGCTTCAGTCTGACCATGGATCCATCCGTCCATTTATTCATCTGTTCATCCATCCGTGGATCCATACATCCATCCATTCATCCATGCATCCATCTACTCATTCATTCACTCAACAAGTCCATCAGGCACTCATTAAACAAACATTTTTCTGGGTTCTGTGGTACATAAGGCCGACTTGGTCTCTGACCTCACAGAGCCCACTGCCTGGGAAGGGAAGACCCACGACGACGGGACAGTGTGATAGACGAGGGGCCTGCTGCTGTGGAACACTGGCAAGGGCGCCTGGTTTGGCCCCTGTTGGGAAGAGGGAAAGCCCCAGTGTGAAAGGAGAAACGGCACTTTGGGTCCAGCCGGCAGGGTAAACAGGAGGTTGCCGGGCAATGGCGGGAGCTGGGGTGAAGGTGGCGCATTCTTGGTGAAGTGTACACTGTGTGTGAAAGCCAGACAGAGAACAAGGAGTTGGGAAATGGGAGAGGCTCGGCGGGATTGAGGCTTAGAGGAAAAGGAGGGAAGCGGTGAGTCACAGGCAGGCAAGTGGCCAGGAGATGCAGGGCCTCGAAGATTGCAGAGGGGTCCCCCAAATGGATTTATTGGAATGTGTCAGGACCACCAGAGCTAGGAAAATTTAGCCTGCTGTTGTGTGAGCCCGTGGAGCCTTTCTTGGCAAGCCGGCAGCGATGCCCATCCCACAGCCCCCACCCATCACCACCCCCTGGAGAAGTGTCTGGCGTCACCAGACAAGCACTTGGTACCTGGCAGAAGCATCCACAGAAGCCACCTTGTGCCCAGCAGCTCAGTGGCCCAGGCTGAGTCCTGAACAGGGGGTAAGAGAGAGCAGCACTTAACTCCTGGAGGGGACCAGAGCCTGTGGACATGCCTGTCTCCTCCCATCCCCGGCCAAACCTGGAAAGGTTGCTGAATGCTGTAGGAAGCAGGGGACAGGAAGTCAAAGAGAGAAATGGGCAGGTGGATTTTTTACAGGGCCTTGTACTGGGGTGTCGTCATGCTTCCTTTTCACGACTAAACTTGGGGCAGGGATTATTCTTTCCGTTTTCCATATGAGTAACTGAGGCGTCAAGTGACTCCCCCAATTTCATGCAGCTAGTAGAGCTGCATCTCTCCAAGCCTCGGTTTCTGCATCTGTAAATTGGGAATAAAAACAACACCTAGATTTCAAAGCTGCCATGAGGACTGGTGTGATGTTGTACGGTGCCTGGAACGTGGGAAGCCCTGAAAAAAACGTTAGCTGCCGTTGCTGTTTCTAATTCATCTGTTTATTTATTTGGACATTTATTGAGTATCTGGTACATGCCCTTCGTCTGAGATCATACTGAGATAAGAGATGATCTTATCTTAGCCCCACGTTACTGATAATAAGAACAAATATGTCGGGAAGCGGCTGTGGCTCAATCAGTAGGGCTCCCGTTTACCATATGGGAGGCCCCGGGTTCGGTTCCCGGGGCCTCCTGGTGAGGGCAGGCCCGCCCGCACTGCGTGGTTAGCTGACCCAGCGAGCACAAGCAGCAAGGGGGAGATAAATGAATAAGTAAATAAAATCTTAAAAAAAAAAAAAAAAAAGGAACAAATATGTGGTTGGCAGAATAAGACATCCACGTTCTGACCCCTGAAACCTGCGGCTGTTACCTTACATGGCAGAAGGGCCTTTGCGGACGTGATCAAGGTGAGCGTCTTGAGGTGGGGAGATTAGGCCAGCTTATCCGGTGGGCCCAGTGTGATCACGAGGCCCTTGATCGCGAATTCAGTGCAGAGGAGATGTGAGCGTGCAAGCAGAGCTCGGAACGGGGGAGTGACAGGGAGTGTCCACTGCTGGCTGAGGAATGGAGGGGCCTCCTAGAAGCCGAAACGGGCAAAGAAGCTGCTTTTCCCTGGAGCCTCCGAAAGGAACACCTTGATTGTAGCCCAGTGAAACCCACTTCAGACCTGTGACCTGCAGAGCTGCAAGATGACACACTTGTGCTGTTTTAAACCAGTGCATTTGTGGCAACTTGTTACAGCCACAATAGAAAATGAATACAATGTCAAATACTCTTATTCATAAAGTAGTAGGCACAAAAGATTTTACGTATGTTAACTAGCTTAGTTCAAAATTCCCTATTGGTAGGTGTTGTTGTAATTCCCATTTCTCAGGCGAGGAAAAGATGCTCAAAGAAATTAAACGAGTAATCCAAGATCACACAGCGAGAAAGTTTCATAAACAGTGGCGTGTCAGTAAAGTTTTAACAGCGGGCTCTCCAGGGAAAGAAAGCTTTGATTTGAAGCATTTGCCAATTTCTGTGGTATATATACTCTTTTTTTTTTTAAGATTTTATTTATTTATTCATTAATCCCCCCCTTGCTGCTTGTGCTCGCTGGGTCAGCTAACCACTCCACACGGGCGGGCCTGCCTTTACCAGGAGGCCCTGGGAACCGAACCCGGGGCCTCCCATATGGTAAATGGGAGCCCCACTGATTGAGCCACAGCCGCTTCCCTAAATACTCTTTTTATAACCGATTTCAAGCTACTGACATGATGCTTCAAAATGCAGAGTTGGGAAGAGATGAGCACAATTTTTTGTCATGAACCAACCCATGGTGCCTCCAGTACGCCACTGGTTATAATAGGATTTAAAGTTGGGTCTAGCAGGCAAGGAACAGGCCTTATTTATCTTTATATTTTTTTATCTCCCATAGCACTTCGGTTAGGGTCTGGGCACAGTAAGTGCTTAGAATATGTTGAGAATTATTTGGCAATAAAAGAGAAAAATCGGCTACCACAAATATTCTGTTTGATCTTAAGCAGATGTATCCGTCAGGGCAAGTTGGGTTGTGCTAAAGTGACAAGCAGCTCCACACAGCAGAGACTTATTTCTCACTTATGCTCCTCTCCATCACAGGTTAGCTGGGGCTCTGCTGGTAGAGCACCACCATCCGGAACATTTTGATTATCGTCA
The DNA here is from genome assembly GCA_026826555.1 of Tolypeutes matacus. NCBI lineage: Eukaryota > Metazoa > Chordata > Mammalia > Cingulata > Chlamyphoridae > Tolypeutes > Tolypeutes matacus. The sequence continues at coordinate 6,412,063 of JAKSZT010010873.1, read as the reverse complement.
TGGGGGAAGGGATGGTGGTAAACCGTGCACTGGCTCTTAAAGGCTTCCACCTGGACATGGCATGTGCTACATCAGCTCACATTTCAGTTGGCCAAAGCCAATCACCTGGCCCTGTGTCCCCACTGTGTGGCCAGAAGGAGGAGGGCTGAAATATTGGTGAAGAGTAGCAAATCTGGACCTTAGTTTCTTCATCAGAAAAATGGGTGAGAGAAAAACTTGGTTTAGATCTGGGACCTTAACCTGTGACCTATGAACAGATATCCATTATAAGCTGAAATCACCCCCACAATCATACATGCGTACGAGTGTGTGTGCACAAATGTGGGTCCACAGCTTATTTCAGGTTCTTAAGGACTGAGAACCCCTAGACTGGGTGATTCTTCACATCCCTTTGAGCCTCCAGTTGAGACCCTCTTCCGCTTCCCCTCACTCACCGCAGCGACAGGCACAGCCGAGGCTCTGCCTTCCTCCAGAATGCAGCTCAGCTCGAGGAAAGGAGGAGGAAGGGAGCATGCTCCTCCATCGTGCTGGGGGGAGTGAGCCCAGGGGGCCAGGAGCCAGTTGCCAGCGCTGCCTCCCCACTGCCTCCCCGCTCCCCGGGAGGGAAGCACAGGCTGGGGTGGGGGGGCGAGCCCCTCCCGGGCCCTGGGCTCTGCTTTGCCTTAGGCGTGGTCTATTCTGTCCTCCCCCCCCCTTTTTTTTTTAGCACCAGGCTCACCAGGGAAGCAGCGAATGGTCTGTCATGGATCCCACCTCCCTTCCCAGGCACGCCCCCTTCCCAGGCATGCGGGAAGGACAAATAAATGCCAGCCAACCGCGGGTCGGTGGGATGAGACCCACGGAAGGGGTGGGAGCCAGTGGCTGAGGAGAAGGGGGAGGGCTGGGGGCAGCAGGGGGACGAGGGGCTCTGCCGGGCAGGGGTGGCGGTGGTGGGGCCGGGGCTGGGGGCTGGGTGAGAGCCTGGACCAGGAGCTCCCCTGAGGCCGACGTTGGTGTCAACACGCACCGTCCCAGCTAACCCCGCAGCTCCTCAGAGAGGCAGGCGCCCGAAGACTCGGGTTCCCAGCTGGGACCCACACTGCTCTGTTGAACCCCCACCTCTCTTCCGTCCAGAATGCCACACGCACCTCCACGAGTTGAGACGATGCAGAGAGAAGAAGTAAACTGAACAGGAGCGTCGGGGGGGGGCTTCACACACTCCCACTTTGAAGCCTCTCCGAGCCTGACGGGGGAAGTGACAGAAGGGCATTCTGGGTCCACAGAGGTCCCCGTAATTGACGTCACTGAAGAAACCTCCACCCCCTGTGAGACAGCCAAGTCCTGCTGCAAGAGACAAGACACCATGGGCCCAGGGGAGCCCGGGGTCCCATGCAGGTGGGCTTCAGGCCCGCCATCTCTGCTGCCAGGCTGGGGATAGGGCCCAGGGTAGAGGTGAGACCCCAAAGGGCAGGAGAGGAAGTCTGTCCAGTTGACCAGTCGACCCAGGCCTGGGGGTCCCGGGAGGGCTGGCGGTGCAACTTAGGGAGACACAGCCATGGAGTACTGGCTTGGGGAAAAAGGCTGTGGGAAAACACACCCAACATCCGTTTCTGAGAGGGGCTGGCAAGGCTGCACAGCTGCCCCAGGGCTCTCGGATGCAGCAGCCACAGTGGACTCTGGCCATCCCCAGCAGGAAGGGAATATGTCGGAAGGATAGATGGGAGCCTGGAGATCTGGTCTGGAAAATGGACTGAAGCTGAGGCAGCTGAGGGGGCTGTGGAGTGGGCAGCCCAGTGGCCGTTGTGAATGGAAGACGCTGGGCAGAACACAGTCCCTCCCCAAATGAGTTCTCCCCTCCCTTCATCTTTTCACCTCTTGCTCAAGATCCAGAGTCCTGGCAAGAGCTTCTCATTAACCAGGCCTGGGACCCCACTCGCGCCCTGGCTTCTGAGCATGGGAGAGGGAGTGGAGGCCCCTTGCAGATCCCTAGAGGGGGCCATGGAGGTGGGAGAGGCCCCAGAGTAGCAAGGGCTGGGCTTGGTCACCAGGGGAAGACAGGACTGTTTGGTTGTGTTGCCAGGATGGGAACAGAATTATGAGGGTTTGGAGCTGTATGTAGCCCAGAAAAACATATTCTTAAAACTTAATCCATGGGGGCGGATGTGGCTCAAATGGTTGGGCATCCATCTGCCATATGGAGGGACCTGGGTTCCATCCCCGGGACCTCCCGGTAAAATAAAAAATAGATATAGAAGGTGCATGGGCTGCCAGGCTCTGTGTGCCGGTGAGCCGCCGGCCCCGGGAGCCATGCAACAAGATGATGACATAACAGGAGAGAGACGCAGGGGAGAGACAAGACGAGATGCTCCGAAAGCTCCGAAAATCAGGAACCGAGGTGGCGCAGGTGGCAGAATACCTCTCTGCTACATCGGAGGTCTCCAGGATCGAATCCTGGTGAAGACTGGAGGAGAAGGATGAGAAGAGGTGGCAGGAAACAGACACAGAGAATTGCCCAGCGAATGGACACAAAACAGCAAATGGGGAAGGGGGGGTTTAAAATGGATAAAGTAAATAAATAAATCTTTAAAAAAAAAAAAAACTTAATAGGACCTTTGATGAGTGAGGTATGGCCCAGGATGGGTCTTAATCCTATTACTGGAGAATGACATGGAAGCAGATAAGGAGAAAGCCACAAGAAGTAAGAAGCTGAACTTCAACAGAACCCAGAAGAGAACTGAGAGGCCAGGAGAGGCCGCCATGTGCATTGCCATATGACAGAGGAGCCCTGGACCAAGGATGGCCAGCAGCCAGCTCCAGAACGCCACAGTCTTCAGGGAGAAAGCATTGCCTTGGTGATGCCTTGATTGAGACTTTTTCCTGGACTCAAAACCATGAGCCATTGAGTTCCCATTGATTAACCGACCTATTACATGGTGTTTCCTTGAGCAGCCCAGGAAACTAAAACAGGAATGTCTGGCTAGTCTCCATCGATCACTTGGAACCACTCATGCTGCTTCCTCGTTTCTCCTCTGTGTTCGTTGCTTCTCATCACCACACAGCCAACCTGCCCGTGTGTCAGACAGCAGCTCTAGAAATAAGACCCTGCCCCCTGGGAGCTCACAGCCCCCTCAGCCAGCCTTTTGTCCAGGCCTTGGGGGCGGGGTGGGCAGAGCCTGCAGAGTCACACACGCAAACACTCCTGAGGGGCTGTGAGAGAAGATGGGTGTGCAGAAGAGGGGACACGCGGGTCTCTCTTTTCCCCTCCTTCTCTGCAGTCTCTGCTCCTCTCACTCCTCTAGACCCTTCTTTTGGTCTTCACTTGGACCTGCCAATGACAGCGGCAGGCACTGCCCATGCTCGCCGTGGACCCTCAGAGCTGACGGAGCTTCAGCGCTAAACCAACCAGTCCATACCTCTTGCACTTGGCTTAAAACAATGCAGATTTATCATCTGACAGTTCTGGAGGTCAGACACGGATGTCACTGGGCTAAAGTCTAGGTGTTGTCAAGCATGGTTCCTTCTGGAGGCTTTAGAGCAGAATCTGATGCTACCACATTCCCTTGGCTCATGGCCCCATCGCTCCATCCCTCTGCCTTGGTCTCTGACTAGCCTTCCTGCCCCCCACCCCCCTTATAAAGACCCTCGTGATACCTTCCGTCCATCCATCCATCCACCCATCCACCCACCCACCCAGACAATCTGGGATGATCTCTCTCCTCAACTTAACCATGCCTGCAAAGTCTGCCATGGCATGGCATGTCACCAGGGATTAGGACATCTTTGGGGGGCATTGTTCACCCACCACAGCTCCCTATCTCTCTGGCCATCTTGGTGCTATAAGATATGTTTGGGGGCTGGGGTGGGTGGGAGTCGGCTCATAGTGCCTCTTTCCAACACTGGTTCAGATGGAGTCCACCGAGACTCCTGCCATGGAAATGGGCAAATGCTACAGCTCAGGGCCTTTTTATTCCAGAAAGCCTGTTAAACACTTGTCAGCACACGGCTGGTCACGGCTGCCAATGCTACCAAGAGCTTCTGTTTTAGGGCGGCTTGCCTTGCTTAGTTGGCACTTTCCATGCACTATCTCAGTGCGTTCTTCGTCCATTTCTTCCTGAGCCCAGGGTGTATTTCGTCATCCTAACGAACAAGAATTGTCACAAGACCTAAGAACTAGGTCAGTGTTCCTGGAGGTAGCACAGCCCCAGACTCCCTGGGCGCATCTTCCCCCGTGCAGACTCCCCACATGTCGCAGACTGCAGGGCCGGAGCTTGGCCCCGCCCTCTCTGAGACGCAGGCTTTGAGTTCCCTGTCTCTCTTAGGGTTTCCCTCCAGCCAGCCTGACACTCAGGACAGACTCAAACCCCAACCTGCGTCCATGTGGCTGGTCTGAATCTGCTCAGCGTTTGAAGTGAATCTGGACTCATCCCTGAGAGAGAGCCTGAATCTCCGCGGCGCTGAGCTGGTTAATTTACTTGAGCAGAGCAATTTCTCCAGCTCCAGCCCAGGGCAGCGGCTGATGTTTCCTGGATGAGCTGAGTGGGGGCAGATAATTTACCGCCAAGCCTGGAATGCCTTTTTGCAATCTCCTTCAGCAAGGGTGCAGTTTGGACTTGCAGGCATGCGTGCGGGTGCATGTTCGTGCATCGGGGGCAGGAGAGGGACAGACATTCATGCTTGGAGAGGGAGTCCCTCAGTTGTCAGGGTCACTTAGAGCATAGGGCCGCGGGGTCTGGTAGGGAGCGGACCTGCCTTCCTGCTCTCGGTGGGGAGGTCAGTGGGAAACCCTGAATCCCCGACGTGGTTTACAGCACGGGCCGGACCTCCTGTGCTGTGAGATGACGATGATGGCAGTGCCAGCCCATTGAGCTTGTCTTGCACGGACTGATGAGCCGATGCACATGAAGGGCTCGGGCGGTGGTGGCCCACATTAAACACTCTATCGAGCTAGAGCCCAGGGTGGCGGCAGCAGCAGCCGGTTCCACGGTTGGTAGAGGCCCCTCTGGCCACATTTTATTTAAGGGGAATTAGTGACGATGGTGACAGTGATAAAGCAATGGCTACTCTTTTGTTTGGCCACTTGCCATGTGCCAAGCACTGTTCTAGATGCCTTGCAAGAATCATTCCTTGTCCTCACAACAGCCCAGTTTACAGATGAGAAAATCAAGGGTGAGTTGCCCAAGGTCTCAGAGCTTGTGAGATCTTGGTAAGGTGTGGGTCCAGGAAGGTTTTGCTCCCCTCACTGTGATTTTTAACCAAGGTCTGCCCCAGTTCAAGGCTGGGTGCCTCTCGCAGTTGGCAGGGGAGTAGAGTGGAAGCTGGCTGCCTGGGTGTGCCCGCGCTTAGCTGTGAGCGCTTGGTATCTCCGTTTCGCCTCTGAAACGGGGGTAGTGAGAGAACCCACCTTGTAGGGCTGGGGTAGGTCTCTTGTCTGTGGGGGGCTGGGAGCACTTGGTGGAAGGGGCTTCCCAAATCTCCTGGCCTGGCCTCCTGTGATCCTGAACTAGCCAGGGCCTCGTGCTCCTGACGCTGTCCAGCCAGCAGTGGCTGAAGTCGCTCAGACCCAGCAAAATGAGCACTTGAGGGCGAGGAGGTTTTATCTTCAGGAAGGTCCCCCTGGTCACCACTTCTGGCTCAGTTTTGCACTGCCTGGGACCAGCCTGGCCACCCCCTAGAAGGCTCGAATTGTTCCCGGGGGCAGATGCTTCCTGACAGGGCAGGCTGGGCCCTCGGGCTGGCCTGTAAAATGCTCTGACGCGCTCCAAGCCAGTGACTGGACTTCGCTGTCCTGTTCTTGTCGTTGCAGGCTGCCAACAGCTACCTACGGGACCAGTGGTTCCATTCTCTGCAGTGGAAGGTAAGTCCCGATTCGGCTGCTCGTTGGAGGCGCTGCCTCCGCCCCGGGATGCCGCGGGCTGGCTGGAAGCCAGTCTCTTCCCCACAGGCAGGAAGATGGAGAAATCGTGCCTTCCAACTGGGTTAGCTGGCGCTTCGCTCCACTTCATAAAAACCTTGGCCTCCCCTCGTCTGTCGGACGTTCAATACCTTTCTCCCTGCGTTGCTGGGCCCTTACTTTGCTGCTGTGCCTGCTTCTGAAAGGACCATCGAGCCACCTGCTCTCAGAGTGAGGGCGATTCTGAGGGGCCGGGGAGGCAGCTCTTTAGGGGCTCAAGACACTGGGTTGAACATAACCTCTGACAGTGGGGCAAACTCATTTACCCGTCTTCACTGCCTTTCAGTTAACTGGTTTTTTGGCCTGATTCCCTGGCTATGGTGCTACACAGGGTAGTTTGGAGCCTTCCAGCGGGGAAAGGGAATGTTTTCGCCTGGCCAGTTCAAGGCCCGGGGCCCAGCCTCCTGAGAGGGTCCTCCCAGCCGCCTGAGACGTGCGCTCCGTGGCGAGGGCAGTGGTAACCCTGACGTTAACACCAGCAGTCAGCTTCTGAACCGCGCCTTCGGGTCTTTTAGCTCGGAACAAGCCAGGACCGGTCTGTGGCCTCCCGGAACCAGCAGGGTGTGGCTGGAATGACCAGCATATGCCACGAGCTGTCACCTTTACAGGAAGCTCAAGCGGCAGAGGCCGAACGGCTGGCCCGGGCAGGCGTAATTCCTTAAGCGCCCAGGGACCGCTCGGAATTCCTTTCATGCCTCTGGAGTGCTCTCCCCGCAGGCAGCTGGGCAGCCGGGGCGGATGACAGAAACAGAGCCCCAGAAAGTCACATTCCTGCCCTAGCCCGCCCCCAAAGACAGGCGCTCCTCTCCGCTCCCCTCGCCCTGCGCCCCTCGTGGGAGCCGAGCTTGAGTCTCCAAGTTGGGGCTGTGAAGGGAAAGAGACTCGTGTTTATTGAGCTCCTAGCGTGTGCCAGAGGCTGTGCGAGGCTTGTTATGTCCCTTTCATCCTCACCACAAACCCTGTAAGGTTGATTACATTGTTCCCATTTTACAGATGGGAAAGATGAGTCTCAGACTGGAGCCCAATGTCCCATATCAAATCTAGATCTTTCCAGCATCTACAGAATGTGGTCAGAAGGTACCAGGTGGCAGCTAAGGAGGCCAGGTGGCACCTACCTGTTATAAGGTCAGCAGGTCCAGCTGAGTTCTGGCTCCACGGGGAGAACATCTGTGATGCCTGGTTCTCTGTGTGCCCAGGCACAGGTGTGTCCCGGGACAGGTGGAGCATGTGTCCAGAACCACCATGGGCCACATGGGGGATAAATGCCAGCACAGTTGACAGGGATGAAGAAAACAGTGGGCAGTGGTGGGCAGGGAGCTTCCTGAAGAAAGAGGCCAGTTCACTGTCAGGAGGGACGACTGCTCAAAGGCTCCACCCCCTCTGTTCTCCCTGCATGCCTTGTGTGTGAGCCTGCAGTCAGCAACCACCTGGTGTTTTCCCCCCGTTTTAGCTCAGGACGGGACAGAAATGTGCATGGAGACATACTGCTTACTGTACAGGTGGGGGATGCACCTCATTTAAGAGGCAACCAAGATCAGCATCAGCGGGAAGGCCGTCCTCAGGGGAGTTACACAGGGCGCTGCCCTCCCACGTCCTGGTCAATGTTTTAAGGAAGATTTACGGAAACACATAGAAGGCAGCGCTTGTGAAATTTGTGAATACTATAAACTGCGACCACTAAGGTGGGGGGCACAGAAAACCACAATTCGGGAGACTGGCTTGAAAGATAATTTCAAAGTTTCAAGGTTGAAACATACAAATTCAGATGTCACAGATTGCACTTGGGTTCAGACAGTTGATTGGGCAAGTACAGAATTGGGGCTATGTGGGTTTCTAGCCTTTCTCATGAAGATTGGATGTCTGCACTCAATTATGGTGACATTTGGTTTGTTTATGGTTGTTAAATTTAATCAGTTAAATTAAAAATATAAATAAATAAGTGTCTCAGGAAATCCAAGGTGGGAGTGTTAAAAAACTGGCCGATCCCGGCAGTGTGCCGGCATTTTGCCTGCACCCCAGCATGGATGGAGACCTTTGTTCTCACATTGTAAGCGTTGGCTGGTGTTCTAAACAGGCTTAAGATGCTGGCAGTTTCCCCCCCTTTAACCATTCCCCACCACCATCAAATTCAGGTATACTGCCACCAGGTGGCAGTGATATCTCAGTGTCCGCCGCTTGATTGAATTCCTATGGCTCTTTGCCACTTCAGTTTTGGTGAGATTTGAGGAAGCATGCTTTCTTTCCTTTTAAAGTGGCAAAGAAACGTAAAGTATTTCAGAGGTACTGCCTGCTAGTGAAGCGAGCTGGGAGACCTGGATTCAAATCCTAGTTCGCATCTACTTCCTTTGTGGTCTGGATAGTTTCCCAACAAGTGTCCAATAGCAAATGGACTAAGTACCTACGGCGTACCAGCTATGGCCAGGTGCTTTCCTTTCCGTTGTCCTTCAGCAAATGAGGAACCCAGGGCCCACAGAGGTAAAGTGACGTGCCCCTGGTCACACAGCAGATTCGAACCCAGAGCTCTGAGGCAGTCCTGCCTCCTGCGCAGTCTGAGCTCAGGACTCCTCCTCCCACCCAGGAACTGACCTTCTTCTCCCGACACAAACTCTTTCTCCTCTCTAGAGTTACAACCGAACGTTTTAGGTCTTTTTCTTTTCTTTTCGTTAACTTTATCTTCAACTGTCAAATCAACAGGATGTAGAGATTAAGATCATTTAAAATTCCTACAACCTCAGCTTGAATTTTTAAATTTTTTCCATGCTGTTTTTCTCATTTCATCCGTTACACTCATATATATTTGCAGGGTTACAGCTGCGGTACACATACATAAAACATTCTTTTAATTGTAAAGAATGTTACTTCCTCAATCCCGTGTTCTCAGTATTTTGGCTTTTATGCAGTGGTACTGGCATCTCTAGGGCGTGCGTTCACGACTGGGGCAGTACCGCCCCCAAGAGGACTAAAACTGGTCCTTGAGAAGCTAAAAAATTCTTAGATATTATAGTGTTATGTGGTCCTGCAAAGCTCAGCCCTACCCAACAAAATCTTATTCTTCAGTATTTAATTTCCTGGGGAGAAGGACAAATAGGGGGGGAAATGTCTAAAGAGGCCCCTTAGGGAAGCAATAGTAAAGTCAGTAAACACTGCTGTAGAATCTACTACAAGTTGTTTTGTGGAACAAGGTGACAAATAGATAAAACATCTATATAATACTCCTTCCAATCTGTTCCCTCCTGATAATATCATGTTTTGTGGGCTGCAGCTCAGAAAGTCAGGGTGTCCACGTGCGGTCACAGCTCCCCTGTGTAAGCTCGGACAATACCCAAGGCCACCAGGAAGGGAGCAGGATGTGGGCCACAGCGTCCCAGCCCCTGGACCCCCTTCCCTGCGTCTCTCTCAGGCAGCTCCTCCTTCCCAGTGCTGGTTAGGGAGGGGTGGGGGCACTCTGGGCTGCTGGATTGCTGCCTTGGTCCTCTCTGGATGCGCTAGAGCAGAGCACATGTCCCGAGGGCTCCTGTGGAGGCTGGCCTTGTTTGGTTTGGGTGGTTCACCCCTGAGGCCAATTCCTGGGGGCGTGGAAGCATAAACATTTGTACTGAGTTAATGAGGCCTCATTTCTGACTCCTAGATGCACCTCCTTGCTTCTGCCTAGGCCCTTAGAGGCTTGGTATTGTGGAGTAGGCCTGTCTGTGTGCTGGGCCGTGAGGGGACAGGCCTGTCTGTGTGC
>JAKSZT010010873.1:6294350-6402397 GCA_026826555.1 Tolypeutes matacus | reverse complement strand
GGCCTGTCTGTGTGCTGGGCCGTGAGGGGACAGGCCTGTCTGTGTGCACAAGGCCGTGAGGGGATAGTCTGATTGTGTGATGAGCCAAGAGTGTGTTCCAGGCTGTGAGGGGACTTTTTGTGTTTACAAAGCTGTGAGAAGATAGGCCTGTGTTTATGTCCAGGGCTTTGAGGCGAGAGGCCCAGATGTACACAGCTGAGAGGGCAGGCCTGTGTGGGTAAACAAGGCCCTGAGCTCCTGGCTGTGAGGAGACACACCCAGGCATGTTGGCCCCTAAGGGAGCCCCAAGATGCTGAGCTACATCTGCTTTGCATAGCCAGAGCATCTGGTGCTCCCAACGCTGGAAAAACAGCCTTTTCACTTCCTGAAAGTGGCTCCTCAGGCCATTGCACAGAAGTCTAGGAAACCAAGATGATCATATCCCCAGAGGAAACTGCGTCACTAAGAACGGCCCCAGGGGCCAAGCCCTAGTGAGTGTTGGGGGTCAGATGAGCCAGACCTTGTGTGAAACAAAAAGCTGGCCTGTTTTCCTGTCCCAGGCCTGGCAGGGCAGAGGAATGCACTTGGCGCTGGGAAAATCCCAGCCCAGGTTTGTGTGCTGTCTGGCGCCAGCCCTGGCCACGGCAGCCTCCTTTACCCCAAGCAGAGTTTCCCACCCTCCCAGGGCGGCTGCAGCCTTGTGGTCACCCCTTCCAGGGCTCTGTCCCGCCTCTGATACAGACGGGAAAGAGGAGGATGGACAGCCGGGCGAGAAAGAGTGAGGGGCTGTGTCGTGTATGCAAGTGTTGCAGGTAGGGTGTCCATACGAGTTCGTTAGGCAAGGAGCGTGTTTTTGGGGCCTTGGTTTTCTCATCTGTGACATGAGGATAATAATAGCACCCAGCTTGCTGGGTGGCTGTGAGGATCGATGCTTGTGAAGCAGCAGAAGGGACCCTGGCGGGAGTGCACGTCCTGTGAGCGTTCAGGCCCCATTTATCGGGCAGGGTCTGGGGTGGCTGTGCAGTGCACCTGTCCTCAGTTGGGTGCTGCAGCTGCTACTCAGCACCGGCCGTGGGCACAGCTTTTCCCAGGCGTACTGAGCGCCCTTAGTGCCCAGTGCTTTGTGTACATTTGCTCCCTCGATCCTCGGCGCTTCTGTGAGGTAAGCAATGCCCCATGTTAAAGATGTAGGAACAGCGTCTGAGAGGATGGAGGACACTCATGGCCAAGGACAGCCGTCTCTGGATGATACTCACAACCTGCTTCCACCTACTGAGCGATTACAGGGATCTCGGATGTGCTGCCCTTCCATTCCCGGAGCCACTGCAGTCCAGCCACTGCCACGGTCTCCAATGCGCAGGAGAAGAAGGGCGGAAACCACGTGCACTGGCCACCGAGGACCAGAACTCAAACCCGGGTGCATTTGTTAGAGGGCCAGGGTCCCCACCTCCACATTTGGCTGCTTCCCTCGGGAAGGCTGGATCCTCCTCTCTCATTCCCACGCTTGGGGAAAGGCCCTTGGCTTGCGCCAAGATTCTGCAGGAACCAGGTCAGAGAGACAAAAGGCCATGGAGCTGCTGCCCCTGTTCCAGCTCCCTCACTGAGGGCTGAGCTTGGGGTGTGCTAGAAGCCCCCTCCCAGGAGCCCCTGCGCAGAGAGAAAGCCTGAGGCTCAGGATGGGGCCTTCCTTGCTGGACCCTCCTCCCTCTCAAGGCTTTGCCTCCCTGAGGGAAGAGCCATTACTGTAACCACAGCTATGGCCTGTGGACACCTCTCTTATCAAGCTGCAGACCCCCCCCCCACATGTCCCCTGAATCTTTATCCAGCCCAAACCAGTCGCCCCATGTGCTGGCACCTGTCGGGGTCCCACAGCCCTGTGGAGAGGCCCCTTCTTCCCATCTGCCCTCTTCACATATGTGGAAACTGAGGCTGAGTGATTAAACCAAGCTCAGGGTCACACAGCTATTCAGTGGCAGAGCTGGGATTTGAACAGTGGTCTGCTCGAGCCCAGAAACTGGGATTTTAACCACTGGGAATATGGCTTCCAGCCACACACATACACACATGTCAACTCATATATGCATGTGCACACATGCGTACACACACCCCAGACAGGGCCTCTCATACCTGTGGGCTTGAGTTTCTCCACAGTCCTTTCAGCCCCCTTCTGTTCTCATGACTAGTATGTTTAAGGACCTCGGTATTTTTGTCTCACAGGCATCTCACAAGAGCTTTGCATTTTTCTCTGAGTCTGCTGACGTCACAACAGGGACTGTGTGAAATAGTCTCTGACTTGACAAACCCGTTTCTCATGGGCAGGAGCTGACTGCCAGATCCCATATACACCGCCGGCCGAGCCCCTCTCCTCTGTGCCCAGAACCTCAAGCTCAGGCCCATCCTGCTTCCATATCTGCCCCATATACACTGCATCATTTCCACCCTCCTGATTCTAAAATCTTGGCTCTGTCAGCCCAGCCCTCACCTGGCTGAGAGTCGTCTCCTCAGTCCCCATCACCCGGGCGTCCACTCTCCTGTGTGGCCCAGGCCAGGCTCACCTCCGCTGGCCCAGGCCGTCGTCTCCCAGGCTGAGGGAAGACGCTGCCTTCTGCTTGACCCATCGGAGCTCTTCCACAGGGGCCTTCCTCTCTCTGCCTCCCACTGCCCTTCTCTCCTTGTCTCTCTGCATCTCTCTTTTTCTTCCTTTTTATAACAATGCTGAAACTGCTTTACAACCACGCTGAGGACATTTGTCAAGTCAAAAGCAGTATCTTCCTTCCCCCTCCCCTGTCAGTCCTAACCGCCACCCCACCCCAACTGATTTCACTCCTGCAAGTTCCTTCCCAGGTTTTGTCCACTTTGCATGGACATTTTGATATTTGTAGCCTAGTGCCTGGACAGTTCTGCTAGCTTCAGCAGAACATGGCAGTTTAAATATTCACCACAGCGCCATGGCCTACACAAAGGGGCTTCTTAGTGGCCATGTAATAGTCTGTGAAGAGGTGGGAGCAGAACTCTCAAAGGACGCTGCTGCTGCCGGGCCCTCAGGTTGTTCCCAGAGTCTCTCAGTCATGCACGATACCCTCAGAGAAGCCCATATCTAGCCTTCTACTTCTTTTGAATTATTTCCAGAACAAGGGTTACTGGGCCAGAGAGTAGAGGCATTTTTTGTGACTCTTACCAGATAATGCCAGTTTGCTCCCAAAAGAATCATTTCTGCAATGCTTAAGGATGAGGGTTCTGGGCCAGACTGCCTGGGTTCAAGTCCTGGCTCTACCACCTACAAGCTTATGTGTGGCCTGGACTAGTTTCTCTGGGCCTTATTTTCCTCAAAAATAAAAGGGGGTCATAATAAGACCAAGCTTATTAGATTCTTATGAGAATAAAACGGGTTAATAGCTGTGAAGAACAAGAACCATACCTATCACGTGACAGGCACTCAATAAATGTTCATTATTATTCCTATTCTTTGGCGAATAAGGAACCCTGTCTCTTTTGTGTAAAAGGATCCTAGAATATAGGACTCTAGGAGGCCTGCAAGGCACATGCATGGCACGCCTGCCACCGACCCCCAGTGAGCCCATGGCAGGCATCACTACTCAATCACAGCATACTTTTCCATGGCAGGCATCACTAATCCATTTCAGCACACATTCCCCTGACACAGAACATGTCTCATAGCCACTGCTGGTCCACTCGAGTTGACAAAAGAAGTGAAATGCTTCCCCTCACCCCTACTTTAGTGACTTCGTAGGCCAATGGTCATCGAATGTGGCTGAACTCGATGCCCAGTCCTGTTGTCTGACTGGCCCCTTTGGGACTTGCTCACAGAAGCCTTTGGGAAGATTCCAGACAGATGCTATGGGCCTGAGGAACCCCTGCCTGAAGGAAGGTCAAACGGGGAAGAGGGCAAGGATGGGTAGGCGTTGGCCTCACTGCCCTTATAGGCAAACCCCAGGTCTACTTTCTCCTGAGCGGAAAGGCAGGAATTCCATTCAGATTAATTTCTGGCCCTCAGTCAAAGAGGGCTTTGTGACCTCCTAAGAGGGATCAAAGGGATTCGGCTGAGAACTGTGAAAGGAGGGGCTTTCCCCACAAGGTAGGGAGCCCCGTCGCACTCCAAGATTTCGGAGGGGGCCCTCAGCGGGGAGGCACCGCAGTGGCTGGAGCTGAGATACAGGAGCAAGGCTCCCCCGAAGCCAAGGCCGGCCAAGCTGCTCCACGCACCAGTGCTCAGGCGGGGTGTGGGAGGGGAGGCCGTGCAGGCCCTGCGAGGGCCATGGTCTCCAGCGTCTGCCAGCCACCGCCCGCTGCCTTCTGTGGGTCATCAGGGACTCCATCACTAACAACAAGCGAGGCTTCAGGGATTGAAACTAACAAGTGGCAGAGGGATGGGCGGCCTTGGGGAAGAGAGTTCACCCTCTAGTGGACTTTCTTTACAAAAGAGGGAGAAGAAAACAATTACTGGGCACCTACTAATCTCATGAAATCTTCTCAAAGTTTTATCCGGTCCATCTTGAAGGAGGGGCTGTCCAAGGTCACACAACTAGGGGCGTGTCCAACGTCGCACAACTAGGAACTGGCAGAGCTGGGGTTGGAACCCAGACTCCTGACTGGAGGGGGCCTGTGAGTTTCCCAGCTTCTTCTAATAGGAGCTGGCCCAGCTGCGCACCTGGAAAAGGCCGGGACATGGTTCTGTCTGCAAGAGCCCAGCCCTGTCGCTGAGCCCACAGGTGTAGGACGGACCCTGGCAACGCTTCAAGCCCTTGGAGCATGCCTCTGCTTTGCCAACTAGAGTTCTCTTTGGAATAGATGTGGGGCAGTTGTTTTGTTTTGTTTTTAAGTAAACTCTTCACTGAAAGATAATATCCATATAGAAAAGTGCACATATCAAAAAAAAAAAAAAAAAATTACCACTTGAATTCTCACAAATTGGACACACCCATGCAACCAGGACCCAGATCAAGAACAGAACAGGACCAGCCTCCCAAGAACCCCCTTGAGCCTTTCCAGGGCCTGCATCCCCACCCCACGGTAACCACTGCTCCGACTTCTAGCAGCATCCATTTGCTGGCTTTCAATTAGAACTCGATGTAAATGGAATCATACTGCCTGCACTCTTTGGAACTGGCTTCTTTGGCTCCAAATTATGTTTACAAGATTCATTTTCTGTTGTGTGTAGCAATAATTTATTCGTTCATTTTGCTGGATGGTGTTCCCTTATATGATCTACTCAATTGATTTGTTCATTCGATTATGGAGACATATTTCCAGTTAACCTAGGAGTTAAATTGTTGTCACATTGTGGGTATATATTCACCATCAGTTAGCACTGCCCGACAGTTTTCCAAAGTGGTCGTACCAATTTATACTCCCACCAGCAGCATTGTTTGAAAGTCCTGAGGTAGGGAACATCTCAAAATTGCATTTATCAAGTTTGGGGCTTTCTGTTCTGACTGGAAAGGAGAAAGAGAACAACAACAAAAGAAATTTCACCAGCCATACAAGCTCTGTTAACATGTTTTTAGGTTTCTTCAAGGCTGCGCTGTAGTTTACATAAAATAAAATGCACACATCTTAACTGTAATGAGTTTGGACAATTTGTAGTCACCTGAATAATCAGTACCAAAGAAGAGGTAGAACTTATCCATCATCTAGAAAATTCCCACGTGCCCCTTTCCACTCCCTCCCTCCCCCTTCCAGATAGCCTGTTAGCATTTAAAATAAACAAAGTTATGCATTCATAAGGTCTTTTTTAAAAGTATAGAAACATGGAATGAAAAGTTGGTGTCCTTCTCCCTCAAGTCCATTTTCCCACAGGCAGTCACTGTTAGTTTTTTTGTGGCCTCTTGGAAGGTTTTTATGAATATTTCTGTATAAACACCACACACATTTTATGGCCCTCACTGTTCTTCTCCTTGCCCCTTTTCCTTTAATCCTGTATCATGGTGATCTTTCCACAGTAGCACGTGCAGGTCTATTTCGTTCCTTTTCATGGTTTCATAGTGTTCCATTCAGATAGAGAAGGGTAAAGTGAGGTGCGACGTAGGGTCCTGAAATAAAGCACCCCGTTTTCTAGGCGGGGAAACCGAGTTCCTGAGAGGGAAGGAAAGAAGGGGCAACACAGCTGTTGAGCACCTTTCCAGGGGGCAGCAGTGGTGGGAGGAGCTTACTGACCCTCCCCCTGTGCCACCACCCCCGCTTGAGAGGCACAGTGACCTGTCGAGGCCTGAGGCTGGGGGCCCTTCGGGACCGCCTAAGCCTTTGACCTGAATGCCTCTTCCGGGCCTCAGAAATGTTACACCCAGTCCCCAGTCACAAAACAGACAGCCAAAAAGTGGCATTTGTGGGTTCTTTTCCTGCAGGCAAGGAAGAGGGGTCAGGAGCTTTAGTGTGTCATCCACGTACATTTGGCCGAGGGCTCATGAGTCACTGAGCCACAAAAGGAAGTTTTTATTCACGTAAACCGTTTGCGGGTGGACTTGTTTTCTGCCCTTTAAAGCAGTTTTTTCCCCTCTCTTTCTCTCTCTTTAAAGAAGTTGTTTTTTTTTTTAAGTAAGTGTGGGGTCATATCTTGATTAGAAAGTCCTTTAGTTCCACAGGAGTCCGCAGTGGGTCCCATCCACAGCCTGGGGGGGTTGCAGGCTCCTGGGAGGAGGTGCTGGCCTATAGTGGCGGTCCTGGTGGCCCTGGGAGGCGGATGTGGCGGGCAGTGCTTGTGTTTCCCTCCAAGTGTCCTTTCAGCCCGCCCGTGGGGAGACAGGCCAGAGGCTTAGAAAAGAGCAGCGCCTGTTGCCCCCGGGGGATTTGGTCCTTACCTCACCCAGGTGATGGGAAAATGCCCAGGGGGCAGCCAGCTCAACTCTCTGGGTGGAGGTGTTTGGGAGAGATGCTAATTGACCCAGCATCCTGCCCCGGGAGGACCCTGGTGCACTCTCAGAAGCAGCCCACAGTTTTGCAAAGTCCCTGAAACTAGCACCTTCATTAGGGGGAACCTGAGGCCACCCCTGGTGGCGCCTGCTGGCCCGGGGTCCTGCAGGGCTGGAAAAACAGGAGCCTCTGCAAGAGCAGGCTGATGTGATCCCAGGGCTGGAACAGCTGTCCAGGAGCATGGGGACCCTGCAAAGCCCCCCAGAGAGGCCAGGGACCACCCAACGTTGACCAAGGTGGCAGACCTGGGCAGACCGTTTCTGTCTGTGACTCTCAAGGCCCCTGTCAAAATCTGCGTTGAGTTTTCTGTCTAAAATGTCCTTCTCTCTCCCCAGGCCCCCTGGCCTCTAGCGACCCGGTTATTTTGAACCGATAACCCAACCAGCAGCGTCTGTGTTCTGATAAGCTCTAACTTATTAGAAATACAAACTTTCACACATCTTCCATGCCGAAGTTTGAGAACCACTGCCTTGGTGTGAAGAAGGGGAAAGAGGAACAAGCATTCTTGAGAGCCTACTATTTTTCATTCACTTTATCCATGTTATCTTCCTCGGGCCTCACAGTGTCCGTATTACAGGGAGGAAACTGATGCTCAGGAAGGTTAGATAACCCAGGTCTAAGCCGCCTTCTGCCTCTCTTAGACCCTGTTGCTGAATCGCTCACAGCTTGAGATCAAGCATAACTGGCTGAACTTCTCCAGAGCGTTTGATGACCCTGCCAGACTCCCCTCCGTCTGTGCGGGTAACTTAGGGTACCCCATCGCAGTCACACTCCTGGGGTCCGTCCTGGGCTTGCCCTCAGCGTGCCAGGCCGAGGAGGGCCCCCTTCCTACCAGCCCCCGCGTACCTCCTGCCTTTCCGCATAACTCCCTGCTTGGGAAGGCAGGAGTGTGCCTTACCCCAGACTCGGGCACGTTAGAGACCAGCTGCAAGTGAATTTATTAGGGAACCAGGCCCTTGTCCAGAGTGATCATAAATCCTGGCCCTCTGGAGGCGCCCGGAGGAGGCAGCCTGCCCAGGAATGGAGGCTTCCCGAACAGGAGACCAACAGATCAAGTGCTCTTGAAATTCTGCAAACACTGGATGAAGTTCTTGGTTAAATAAACACCGGAGACCCCCACTGACATGCTACTGACTTGAGGCTGAGCAAGGGAAGTCCTTATTTGGGGTAGAGACATTTCCCGTGATCAGACCCAAAGGAAACAGACCGCCGTTCTGCCCTCTGCATCCCAGGGCAGGGAGAGCCCCCTCCAACAAGGCAGAGGACGAGCAGCTTCTGCTACGGTATTTGCATTTTGGTTTTCAATTTATTTGGTGGGACTCCTAGCACCAATGCTGTAATGTCACTGTCGCTGGAAAAGTCAGTCCCTTCCTAAACAGTGTTTTTTTCTTTTTAAACGCAGGGTTTCCTCCCTGCCTTGGGTGTGAGATACTGTGTCATGTGTAAAATTAGGGAGCGATAGGCACCAGCCTTGGGGTTTGTGAAAGCCCAGGGAGGGTAGGTGGACCGAGTTACTTGGGACCTTGGAAGTGCAAACTGGGCTGAGGGAGGCAGGCAGCATCCCCGGAGGAAGAGCCCTGCCCTCTGAGCCCTCTGTCCCCAAATGGAGCGGCCAGACCACTGGGAGTACTTGGGAGCCGAAGTTCACGGCAACGCCAGGAAGACTGGAGAGGAAGCGGACACACAGCTGAGCTCAAGCCGGAGGCCTGTGTTTGCCTCACTCTGACTTTTACCGTTTATGCTCTCTCTTTGCCCAGTGATGTCTGCGGTGGCTTAAAAACAGCAGATAGCTTAGGAAGGTCTGCACCACCAGGTGCTGGTCAGAGAGAAAAGCGAGATGCAGAGACACAGGCTGAAGACGAACAGAACCTCCCCTCCGGTTGGCGTTTGTTATATATGATGGTGGAGAAAGGCACGAGATGATACATGCCAGACATTGGCGAGCTATCCGGTCTGCCCCGTTTTTGTAAATACGTGTTTTTCTTTCTTCACACAGCCACACCCATTCTGGCTACAGCTGAGTAGCTGCAGCAGAGCCTGAAATGTTTATTATCCAGCCCTTTATAGAAGACGCTTGCTGACTTCTGATCTATTCCATAGGTTAGCATGGGGTCTAGCATGGGGGCAGAGGTGAGGTTAAACAAAATACAAAAAGAACCCCAAACCAGCATGTATGGTATGACCTAATTGTTATGCATTGGGGGGAGGCGGTTTGCCCGCTTGTGTGCATGCAGAAAGAGAATCTGTGAGGTGATGGTCACCAAAAGAAAACCGTGCAGGCCCAGTGATGACAGTTTTATGTTCTTTGCTCTTTTTCCTAACACTGTTCTGAACAATTCCAAAATCTCAGAGATCATATATTATTTCAAAACTCAGACAATCTACTAGAACACTGAAAAGTCCAAAATAATGGGATCTAAGATAACTTCTGGCTCCCTCTAAGAGTATGGGATCCTAAACAACTGAAGAATTCTGTTGAAGGTCCAGTACAACCTCTATGATGATCCCAAATTCTGAAATCCTTGGGGATTTCCCCCCATTTATTTTTCTTTACTTATTTTTAATTAAATGTGCAACACAAGGATATGGCTTCCTGCAAAAATTGGAAACATGGCAGATAACGCTGAGGCCTCTCCTTTGACCCTCCCCATGCCACTTCCCTCTGCAGAGCAGACAGCTGTTAGCCTGATGTATGTCCTCCACCCTGTGTACTCCACCCACAGATATGTGCATGTAAAAATAGCTTTTGTGTGTTAACTGCTTCTGCACGTACAGGGTATCACGCAGGTGGACTCCGCTACGCTGCAGTTGTCTTAGTTTACCAGGGCTGGTATGACAAATCCCACACAATGGCTTGCCTTAAACAACAGACATGTCCTGCCTCAGGGTTTTGGAGGCAAGAAGGCCAACGTCAGGGTCTTGGCAGGGCTCCCTTCCTCCCGGATCTGTAGCTTCCGGCAGGCCTCACAGGCCCATCTCCTCGGGTCTGCTCCTCTGGCTTCTGCTGGCTACTTGACTTTCTGCGTCCAAATTTCCCTTATTTCCCTTGCTCATAGGGACTTCGGCCACACGACCTAAGGCACATCCCGATTCAGCGTGGCCTCGTCTAAATAAGAGCCCACCCGCACGCCAGTCCACACGTCCCGCTGTAACAGCGCCACAGGTCCGGTTTACAGTAGGTTCTCGCACAGGACCAGGGTTAGGACTGAACACATCCTTATGGGGGTGTGAATCAATCCCCAGCAATAGGATTGTACGGTATGGAGGGGTCATGTTTACTAAGCATTTTCCCACTGATGGACATTCCGGCGGCTTCTTAGCACTCCTGTTTTTACCCTCAAAGTTTAACTGCTTTTCATGAATCTGCTTCTGAGCTAAATAGCTACAGTTTCCAGTAATCCTCTCAGCAGCACCTGGTGGCACAGGTGCTACTATTAGCTCCATTTTACAGAAGAGGAAACTAAGGTTCAGAGAGGTGATGTAATTCACCTGAGGTCACCCAGCCTGTAAGTAGCTCGGCCCAGTCTAAGACCATTACCATGGGCTCGCTGGGAGCAGGGCCTGGCCTCAGCCTCAGGTTCAGCACGAGCCTGGGAATGGGGAGGACAGAGCCTGAAACTGGGGGATAGGAGGTGCCTGGGGTTGGTGGTATTTGATAGCAGCTGTCTGACCCTCTGGGTTGGGCCCCTGCTGCAGAGACCTGGGGAGGGTTGGGGGACAATTAGGAAGCCTAGAATTGCCCTGGGGCTGCCCTGACAAATGACCATCAGCCCAGTGCCTAAAACAACGGAAACTGTCTCAGTTCTCAAGGCCAGGAGTTCCTGATCAAGATGTCTCTGCCCTGCCCTCCTCCAGAAATTCTAGAAGAGAATCCATTCCTTGCCTCTTCCAGCTTCTGGGGGCTCTGGCGATCCTTGGCATGTAGCCCCCTCTCTCCCGTCCCTGCCTCCGTCTTCACGTGGCCTCCCCCCCTTGCTGCCTCTAGAGGCTCTGTCTCCTTTAAGGAACACTTGTCATTGGATTTAGGGCCCCTGCAGATACTCCAGCATGATCTCCTCATCTTAAGATCCTTTATGGGGCACAGAGGTAGCTCAAATGGTTGAGCGCCTCCTTCCCATATACGAGATCCTGGGTTCAATCTCTGGTACCTCCTAAAAAAACAACACACAAAAACACCCACAAAAGATCCTTTACTTCGTCACTTCTGCAAAGGCCCTTTTTCCAAATAAGGCCACATTCCCAGGTTCCAGGAATTTGATGTGGACACAGCTTCTGGGAGGCCCCTGCTCTGCTCACAGTTCCAGCTAATCTGACAAGGGCGGCTGGTAGGAGTTTCCTCTTCAAGGAGCCCTTCTCCAGCCGCAGCCCCCTCCCGTCTAAGCCGAAGCCTGTTGGTGCAGGACAGCAGGGTGTCAGGCAGCTCCTGGCCCACCTCTGCCTGCTTTAGTGTTGTGGAGAGGACGTGCCTGGGAGTTCGGTTAAGGAACCTGAGAAATTGGCACAGTCTTTATTGCCTGGAGAGGCAGGCACTCGGAGATGACCCTCCTCAGCCCCCTTGTCACCTGCCGTCCCTCCCCCTCAGTGAGCCTTCCTCACCTTGTGCTTACACCTGAGAATTTCGTCCTCCCCTCTTCCCTCTTCCCACAGCCTGTTCAGGGTCTGACAAGCAGTGCTTCTTGTCAGCAGGTCATCCTGCCTCAGTTCAGCCTTCTGTGGGCCCAAAAGGGTGGCACAGGGACGGCGCGAACCCGGCGTCCAGGGAGAGACCTCTGGCCCACTGCTGAGAGCGGGTTCAGCAGGATGGAAGAGGCTCGAGGGGGCATGAGGAGGGGCAACAGGATGTGCCCCAGCCTGACAGCATTCCTGTTCCTGGGTGAAATGGCCTCACCTTGGCTTAGGGCCACAGGAAGACCAGTCTTCCGAGGGCACTCCTGGGGCTGGGCCTGTGGGCTAAAGTCTCTTCAGCAAAGCGGGCTCCTGCTCCGGGACAGGAGGGCACCCGAAGCGAGAGGGGCTGCGGCTGGAGCAGGGGCTTCCCCTCTGGCTCCCGCGGCAGTGCTGATCCCCTGGGGAAGTCCAGGTATACTGGTGCTGGAAGACGTGCCCCTGCCCAGGGTCCACGCCCGCCCGCTGGTGCTGTGGGATTGGGCTGGGGCTGCACTCCCGCGTCAGCCCTTCTTCCGACCCCCGCTTGGTTTTAACATGCAGCCAGGCCTGGGAAGCCCTGCGTGGCGGTGGCGGCTGTGCCCCAGCCTCGGGCGCCGGCCGGCGTTAGTCTGGGTGCTCTTGTTGGCTCCTGCGGGACTCTCACGAAAGGAAAGGGGGCTCCATTTGCTCTGAGCCCCCTCCCCTGACAACTCCTCTTTGCCAAGGACTTCATGCCAGCCCCGTCCTGACGTCCCTGCTGAAATTCTCCTGGCAGGTCCCCTGCAGCCTCCCTGGGTCCCCAGGTGAGGCCAGGGCTCCTCCTGACATCACTGATGATGCAGGTGCCCAGGTGTGCAGGTGCCTCAGCCCCACCTGCCCCGAGGCAGCTGCAGACCAGGGGCTTACGCAATTGGGAAGTGGGCTGGGGTGGCGTGGAGATGGGGAGAGAATGCCAGCATTTCTGTCCCCCAAGGGAGCAAGAAGGAGCCAGGACACCAGCTCTCCCAAGCTGAGGACAAGCTGGGAGGGGTTGCCGAGAGCCTGGGTGCTGATGGCTGCTTGGCCACCATCCCTGCGGGGCTGGACTGGATGGGGTGGCCGTGCCGGCGTGCTTACAGGCTGCTTCCCGGCTCTGAGCCCCTGGGCCAGGTCTTCGCCTCTCAGAGCCTCCTCTGTGACGTGGGGACAGAATCCACCTCACAGGGCGGAGTAAACCAGACACGGGTTAAAACGTGCAGCGGCATCAGTCTCACCTGGAAGCTACTTAAAAATTCTGACTCCTAGCCCCATGTCCAGCTCTACTGAGTCAGACTGTGCATTTGAAACGAGACCCCGAGGTGGTTTTGTTGCACATTAAAGCTCGAGAAGCATGTGCAGCACCGCCTGGCGCGGTGCAGGCCCCTAGTACGGGTTAGCCTTTCATTCTGCTTTTCACCGTCCTTCTGCGTGCCCCATGCTGTGCCAGTCGCGGGGCTAAATGGGGAAGAAACAGACGGAGGCCCCAGGCATAATCCCTGTCCTGAAGCGGTTCGTAGCGCCGGGAGGAAAACAGCCACATAAAATTTTTTGAAATGCAGTAAAATGGCATCAGTGATGACTGGATCTTACAAAGGATGTCGCAGGCCCTGGAGTGCCAGATAGGATTTGGTACCCAGCCGGGAACCTGGCACCACGGCCCGCCGATCTCGCCAGCCAGGCGCGTGGTTACCCAGGCAACCAGCCAATGCCCTAGAGACGGCCGAGCAAGACACAGCGCCCGCTTCTCGCTGTTTCCTTGGAAGCAGTAATGACTCGGGGCGGCCGCCTCAGGTGGGCACTTAGGGGACTGAGCACTCAGGCTCTTTCCCCGCATTCAAGCAAATCACCCGTCTCCCCAGGAGCCAGCCTTCCAAGCAGACGCCGGCTGCACGCCCAGCGGCAGCCGGTCTGGAAGTGGCCCTGGGCAGCCGGGGAGGCGCCGGCCCCCAATATGAAGGACAGCAGGCAAGGCCAGCACCAGCAACCTTAGGACGCCTCTGGACGGGCGCTGGGACTCCGAAGCCAGACCGCCATCCCCATTCCAGCACCGGCTCTTACAGGGGTGGCTTAACCTCTCTCAGCCTTGGTTTCCCCATCTGTAAAATGGGGGTAATTCTACTACTCACCTCATTGTGTGCTTGTGAGGATGAAAGAAGTTTATGTAGAGTGCTTTGCAAGGACTTGACCGGTGGCGAGCACCCCAAAGTGTTAACTGTTTCGCTCTCGGGCCGCTCGCCACAGCCCCTCGTGCCTGTAGTTACCTGGGCGTGGGGCGGGCACTCCTTGAGCCTAGGCAGCAGCTACCCTAACCAGTAGCTTAGTTAGAGTAGTTTGTGCCAGGCACAGGCGGGGGCTTCATCTCCCACATTGTGTGTGGGTCCCTCCCCTCCCCACCGCACCCAGGGTAGATGAGTCCCGGGAAAGTACTCGGTTAATTCCTCCGCTGATGATTTTGACCAGGCAACAGTCCTCTGTACTTGTGCTGGCTAATTGGGTCCCCCCGCCAGGACCCTTTACACCCCGTCCTACCTACAGGGCAAGTTAGGTTGATCCCATGCAGTCGAGGGCCAGGGCAGGGTGGCAGAGGCCAGTGACGATGTTCCCAGCAGCAGTGGTCACAGTGGCCGGAAGCGGAAGCAGCCAGAGGCCCGCACGACAAACAAGACGGCATCTGTCCATGCCACGAGCTCTGTCCAGCTCTGAGAAGGAATGAAGCCTGAAACTTGCTGCAGTGTGGATTGAAAACATCGTGCTGAGCGGAAGCCAGACAGAGAAGGACAGATATTGTACGATTCCATTAATGTGAAATTCCAGAACACGTAAATCCATAAAGACAAAAAGCACATTGGCCGAGGCCGGGGCCGAGGGGAAGGGCGAGGGGGTCACTGCTTAACAGGTACGGGGTTTCCTTTTGAGGCGACAGCCGTTCCTTGGAACTAGGTAGGGGCATAGTTACAGCACACTGCTCAGTGCCACTGCGTTGTGCACTCTAAACTGGCTCGTGGGTCATTATACGTGAATCTCACCTCAATAAAAATAAATAAGTTGTAAGTAAAAAGCGATGACAACCACCTGGTCCCTTCTGGGGCCTGGTTCTCAGACCCAGAACCCCTGGGCAGGCCCTCGATTCGTGATTCCTAAAGGCACTGGGGGCTGCTCCTGCCGTGCCTTGGGGGCTAGGGGAGACTCCAATTGGAGAGGGAAAAAGAGCATCCCACCTAATCCCAGAAGGTTGTTGGCCCCAAAGTCCTCGCCTATAACCTCCCTCCCCCCCCAAAAAAATTTGAATGTGCATTTTTAGTATTTCTTTGGAAGCCAGTTTGGGGGATGTCCACTTCTTGTTAAATATCTCCTAGTTCCCACAATTTTATTGAGATTGATGAACGTCCCCCAGGTACCCTGGTGCTGAGGACGTGCATGTGCTATGGACATGAGCACAGTTCTGGGGCGATCCTAGCCCCTTGCCTGGTCAATCGTGGCCAAGGCCCAGGGTTTGATTGTACAACGCGGATCGCACGGGAGAGCAGGCACCTGGAGTAAGCCTCGGGAGCTGCATGTGATCCCTGCCGTCTCTGTGCGGACACGAGGGGGTCCTGGGAGGTTATGCGCTGGTCTGAAGCCCATGACTAAGACTTGGGGGCCAGATGGGCAGTTTGGGGGTAACACACCTGAACCAATCAGGCTCAATTTGAGTCTGAAGGCAAAGGATGGCCATTGGAGCTACAAGGATTCAAGGAAGCCATTCTGGAAAACCAAAAAGAAGGTTGGAAATGCCCCCCACCCACACGTCCAGGGCCCCTCAGACCCACACCAGCATTCTGGGCAGGTGACTTGCACCACATGCTGGCAGCCTCAGCCAGTGGGATCTTGATGGAATCAGGAGGTCAAGGGGGCCCTGTCCAGGAGTCAGGGAAGCCAGAGAAGTTAACCAAGCAGTCCATCTTCTGGGGTGTGCAGGGACCACGGGGTGAGGGACCACGCCATAGACTTTGGAGGAAAAGTCTGAGGGGTTGGCAGTGGGAGGGAGGCTTGCAGTGGGGGCCTTCTCGCTGGGGCGGGGGGTGTAAGCCTCGTGGGCAGACCAGCTCATGGTGCTGGCCGAGGGTCAGCACATATTGGCCCCAGCAAATCAGTATTGACCGATGGAAAGGGAGAGCTCTGGGCCACGGTGACAGAAGAGGCTGCGAGCCTCACGACAGCACTGCCCGGTAGAACTGCCTGCCATGTGGAATGTTCCAGATCTGTGCCATCCAGCCACTTGAAGTGTGCCTAGGGTGACCGGGTGGCTGAATTTCTAGCTGCATTTCATTTTCACTAAGTCAAACGTGAAGTCACCTGCAGCACAGCTTCAGGCCCCCCCTGGAAAGAGGTTTTACAAGCTAGGCCAGTCCCTCCCCTGCCCGTTTCTCTGTGTGGGGTCCCCCAGCTCTGCGGCTGCACGGAGCCACCCGAGCAGCTTTTCCGCCCAGGATGGGGAGTGGGGAGCATGCGTGCTTGCATGCATGCAGGCATCAGAGCTGCCGCCGCCACCAGAGCAGCAGCCAGCGTCGGGAGGCATGTTTCCAGTACATTCCGAGTCACGCCTCTCCTGGCGAGGGGCACGTTCCGAGCAGCAGCTTGTGTCCCGTGCAGGAGCTGAGAAGCTCCACTGTCCGAGGCCTGAGAAGCCGGCGTCTGTGGTTGATTCTGCTGTGGGAGCAGTTACCAGAGAGATGGCGGGGGTTGCCCAGGTAACGTCCCTTCCCCGACAAGCAGAGAGGGCGAGGACTGCGATGGAGTGACTGCCTCTTCCAGGCGGGGAGCAGGCGGCCGCTTCCCGCACGCTGTGTTCCGGTAGCCGTTGGTTTAGTCCCGGACCTGGGAGCCCCCCAGAGTCCCAGCTGCTCTGGACCGCTCGCTCCCAGGAGTCGGTAGGTGATGCTTAGAGCTGCTGGCTGGCCAGGAGCGGCGCTGGGCGCTGCGTATACTGTCTCGTGGAATCATCACTGCAGGCCTCTGGTCGTGTTTTCTCACCCCACTTCACAGACAAGAAGCCGGGGTGCCGGTCACAGGCCGGAAGCGCAGTGGACGCCAGGGGCTCTCTGCTTTGCTCACCGAGGATCCTTGGTGACACCGGGTGTGTTGTAGTAGATGGTTTCCAGTCATCTTGGCTGGGTGATTGGATGGATGGGTAGGTGGGTGGATGGACAGACAGATGAGCTAGAACTTGGGTTTTAAGTGATTGTACCTGTGCCCCTAACCACCATGCAGTACTGCCTCTGGCTTTATCTGATGCCCCCCTCTGCCTCCCTAAGTTGTTTTTTTTTTTAAAAAAAAAAAAAAAACAGCTTCCCCAAGGTATAATTTCCACGCCATTAAATTCACCCATTGTAAGTGTACAATTCCATGATTTTAGTAAATGTGTAGAGTCTTGCAGCCACGACCGCAGTCCAGTTTCCAAACATTTCCATCCCACCAAAAGATGTCCTGGTGCCTGTCTGCAGCCAAGCCCCCTCCCTCCCGCTAGCCCCAGGTAATGGATGGCTCCATTTTCTGACTCTGTAAATTTGCCATTTCATAAAATATGTGGTCTTTGCATCTGGCTTCTTCCACTTAGCATGCTCTGTGAGGTTTCTCCATATTGCAGCCTAGAAGAGGAGTTTGCTCCTTTTTATTACCGAATCTATTCCACTGTATGGACGCAGTGTTCTGTCTATCCACTTATCAGTGGAGGGACATCGGGGTTCTCCCCGGTTTAGGGGCGACGATGAATAACGCTGCTGCAGACATTCACGTACGTGTCTTTGTGTGTACGTATAATTTTATTTCTCTTGGGTAGTTTCCGAGGAGCAGAATTGCTGGGTCATATGATGAATTTATGTTTCACTCTTTAAGAAACTGCCTCACTGTTGTCCAAAGTGGCTGCACCATTTTATGTGCCCATCAGCCATGCACGAGGGTCCCAGCTCCTCCACGCCCCCACTAGCTTTATGGGTTGTCACTTTGATTCTAGCCATCCTGGTGAGCATGAAGTGACAGCTCATCGTGGATTTGCATTTCCCTGATGACAAATGATGTTGCGTATCTCCCTGGGTGCTTTCTCGCAGGCTAGGATTTGACCTTTAAACCAGGAATCAGCAAGCTTTTTCTGTAAAGGGCCAGAGAGAAAATATTCTGGGTTTTGTGAGCCACATTCGGTTCCTATCACACCTTCTTTGTTTTGTTTGGTTTTCAAAAGGTAAAAAAGGCATAACCGTTCTCGGCTCCTGGCTGTTCAAAATCAGGCTGGGGGCTGGGTTTGGCCCCCTCCTGTAGTTTGCTTTCAGCCAGAGCCTTTCTCCAGGGCACCCAGATCGTTTCTCGTCCACCCAGAGACAGTCCTTTGAAGGGCTCATACGGCTCGTGAGCGCCATGCTTGACCACTCCGGGCAGGGTGGGCCAGCGGCAAGACCGTGTCGCAAAGCCGGGGGCTGCGCACCTCTGCGTCCACAAGTCAGGATTCTGGAGGCTCCTCTGTCCCAGTGCCACCATGATTCATTGCTCAATGAGCTCCCCAGAGTTCCCGGGATGAAACATGCTAATTTGTCACCTGCCAAGGGTGACTCAGCCCCTGTTGGTCCTGGACATTCCTTCTCCCCTGCTGCTGCCCTGTCTCCACCTGCTCATCCCACCAGCCCTCGCCCAGGCTCCTGGGTCCTCCCTGCAGTTCCTCCACCTTCTGGTCCCCCGTGTCTCAGAGCCTCGTGGGCCTGGGCCTGGGCCTGGGCCTTGCCCCACACCACCAAGCTTTCTTGACCTCTTCACATGTCGCAGAGCCTCCACCCCTCCTCTCCACCCCTCCCTCTCCATATCCTTCTCTCCACCCCTCTCTCTCCACCCCTCCTCTCTACCCCTCCCTCTCCACCCCTCCTTCTCCATCCTCCTCTCCACCCCTCCTCTCCATTCCTCTTTACCATCCCTCCCTCTCCACCCCTCCTTCTCCACCCCTCCCATCCATTCCTCTCCTCCCCTTCCTCTCCATCCCTACTGCTCCACTCAATTCCTCACTGATCCTGCCGATGTGATAGAAAAAGCAAGAAGTTTGGAGTCAGCCAGTTCTGAACCCTGAACATCCCTTTCTGGCTCTGTGACTTTGGGCAGGTCGCCTAACCTCAAGGGGCCTTGCTGTCCTTCCGTGCAGACAGAGGACACTAACAGTGCCAGCAGCGGGAGCCGCAGGCACCCACCCTCCTGCACCCTTTCTGCACTGTGAACGCCTGTCACTCTGTCCAGGGGTGAGTGTTCTCTGGCTTTGGGATCACTCAGGCCTGGAGTCCTGGAGAGGGAATGCCCCCAGAAGCAGCCCTCAACCGTGACGGAGGCAGCTGCTGGCGGTGGGCCCTGTCTCCTCGCCCCTTGGGTGGGTCAGCCCTAGTTGCTCGGCACTGGCTCCCGGCGAGGCTGGGCACCAGGTGCCCACATCTCCGAGCACGAAGATGTCCTGTTGATCTCTGCCTTCTCCTCCCAGCTCTGCTCCCCCTCCCCCTGACCTCGTCGTTTCCTACAATCACCTCTAGAATAAACCATCCACACTCGGCTCCTTGTCTTAGGGTCTGCTTCTGGGGGAGCTCGATCTATGACAAGGCCCCAGCTCTTCGGGTGATGGTGGGATTAAATGAGACAGGCCCCCGCCGTGCTCAGCGCAGGGCTGGCACGCAGTCCATGCTCATTCACCTGTGGCCCTTGTGATAACTACCAGGGCCGCGGCCTCTGAGCACTGTCCACGGACGCCTCTTGAGCAAAGGTTGTGCAGAGGCGTGTCTCGCTGGCAAAGGGGGCTCATCCACGTGGCCACGTTGATGCAGCATGGCTCAGCCGGGCACAGTTTCCCGTGGACTCGTGGCCTGTGCCTTTGGGGTGACGTCTGTGCGTGGGGAGCAGAGAGAGCGTGCTCACCACTCAGAAGGCTGGCTGCCTGCACTAGGTGAGGTTTAAATAAGCGTCGGCTGGATGATGCTCACCAAATATTAGTGACGGTTATTTCTGACTTGTGGGATTTTCGAGGCCTCTTTTTATTTATGCTCTTCTTTGTGCTTTTCAGTACGGGCTTGACTTTTTTATAATGAGTACGCATTGTTTTCATAAAAATGATGAAGTCATTATTCTTTCTAAAATAAATAACGTGCAGCTGATTAGAAGAGAGGGCATTTAGCGCTCAGACCGTAGTCCAATCTAGCATCTACTGTGAGAAGACATGGTTTTGGATCCTTGTGGTTTTCTCTGGGGCTGAATAGATGGTAAATTTTTATGACCATTTCACAGTCATTTAAAAATTAAACAATTCTCTGGATATGGACTAAAACCGCAGGCTCGAGGCCTCAGAGGAGCATTCACTCTTCTTCTGAGATGGGTTGGATTCTCGCATTGGGAAGTGCCTTCGCTGCGTGCGACTGGACACTTTGTGCCTTGCAGGGACTCGGCTGTGAGATGAGGACGGTGCCTCCTGGCTCACAGCACCAAGGCAACCAGGAAGGGGTCTGGGGACATGTCCAGCAGAGCCTCAGTGGACTGGGTGCATCTTGTCCTTAAACTAAGAGCTGAGACTGGCCCTTGTTGCCTTCACCATCCCCGTCATCACCTTCAACAGCGTATTCGTTCCTCACTAACACTCACCCTGAGCAGAACTTGCCCTGCGTTTCTTCTGGACCTCCTAGGATCTACGATGATTGACAAGCAGTGTTGCTGGTCTACCTGAGGAAAATTACGCCGTCTTTGCTTAAACAGCTTGTTTCCCAGCGGGACCGTGTTTCCGAAAGTGACTCCATACGCAGCGTAGGGCACCTTGCTCCTGGGTTCCTAGAGGTCATGTGTGGAAAGAGGCCGCGAGGGGTTTTCCGGCCCAGCCCACAGAGGCGGGAGGTGAGGCGGTGGGTGCGATACTTCCGAGGACCACAGAGCCTGCCCTCCACTCCACCAGGCCGCCTCGCTGCACTCCCTGAGTGGTCCGGTTTGATGTGGATCACTTCCCCCAAATGCTTCTTCTCAGGCCTTGGGTCCCAAGGCTTCGCTCTAAGCCTTAACTCAGAACCAAAGCGGTCCAGGAGGCTCACGAACTTCTGTTTGAAACTCCACGGCCAGCGGGGGACCGGCGCCGCCTCCTCCCTCCGTCCCTCATTCAGAGATTGTGACCTGTCACCCCAGCTGGCTGCTGGCACGGCGACACTAAAATTAGGTTTTCCCCTGGGAGCAGAGCACTTAATGAAGGAGTTCATCCAGTTGGAAGCAGAAACTCCCAAGCATGCCAGGCAGCGCCGGGGCGGGCAGCTGCAGAGGCGCGGGGGGGGGGCTGCCTGGGACCGCCGCCTTCGGAGGGCTGTTTCCATGACGTCAGAGAGGCGGAACTAACTGGGGTTCAAATCGAGGCAGCGGCCCCCGCCCCGGCCGCTCCTTGGCTTTGGACCCGGCGCCCGAGTGAAGGTGAGGGTACTCCCGCCTTCCTTGCCAGGTGGATGCCGAGGCCCAGCTGGCACTCCCGGGGCCGCTGGAGCTGAAGCCCCAGCACATAGTCTGTGGGGTTTCTTAGCTGAACACCGCTCTCCAAGGGGCCCTCTTAGCACTCCACGAGCAGAAACCAGCAGAAAAGTGCCTTCAGTTCCAAGGAAGCCCTTTCGTGGGCCCAAGAGTGTTCCCCACTTACCGGGTTTGAAAACGTGGGGAATAATAGTTTGGCAGAAGATGGGATCCAAAGAGGCATCGCAAGTCTTTTTTCCTTTTCTTTTTTTTTTTAAATCATTGGGGAAAGTGTGGGAATTAGTCTTCTCGTGTCTAGGAGTCCTGAAGAGCCTTTGGGCAGGGCTCTGCTTTTTCAGGCGTCCCTTTCCTCGTGGGCAGGGTGAGGTCCACCCCAGCACCGTCTCTTTCCACTTGAGGTCTCTGATTCTTTACCCTCCGCACATCAGTCACGTGCTCTTGTCTCCTTCTCTCTCCCGACCAGAAAAAGATTTACAAGTACAAGAAAGTCCTGAGCAACCCGAGCCGCTGGGAGGTCGTCTTGAAGGAGATCCGAACCCTGGTGGACATGGCCCTGGCGTCCCCCCTGCAGGACGACTCCATCAACCAAGCACCCCTGGAGATCGTCTCAAAACTGCTCTCGGAGGTAAAGTGCGCCCCCGGCTCG
Source organism: Tolypeutes matacus (assembly GCA_026826555.1). Classification (NCBI taxonomy): domain Eukaryota; kingdom Metazoa; phylum Chordata; class Mammalia; order Cingulata; family Chlamyphoridae; genus Tolypeutes; species Tolypeutes matacus. Next base: position 6,380,691 of record JAKSZT010010873.1, on the reverse strand, counting down.
ATCGCACCCCCCCCACCGCCCTTGGAAGTGATCTCCTTAGCTTCCACTGAGCGCCAGCCTGGTACCCAGGCGCAGGCGCCAGCAGAATTCGATTCTGGTTTGTGGGGTCCCCACCTCCCCCAGGTGATCCAAGGCGGGGACAGTGGGGATTGAGAAGGGTACTTGCCCCGGGGGCCTCCAGCTGAGCAACCCAGGGGTCGCAGGCACGTTGAAGGGGGCGTGGTGGCTGTCCAGCCCCAGCCGAGCCCAAAGACCGACTGGGATTTGGGACGGGACACGGGGTGCTGGTCTCGGGCCTGAGGGTGGGCTGGAGGTGATTGTAGCAGCAGCCACAGGCTTCCCGGAATCCAGGCGCTGACTGCAGAGGTCCCTACCCCTTCCTGAGAGGGAGCACAGGGCACAGCCCCCAGATGCCGCTTCCTGGGGCCGTCGGGGCTGGCTGTCCCAGCTCCATCTCCACCTCCCTTGGCGCTGGCCCCACTGCAGCCTCGGGGGTCCAGGCCGACAAGGCGCTGTGCCCCAGGCACCCCGACAGGATTTTTAAAATCGGGATTTCACAACAAAGCCGAAGCTTCCAGGTTCTCTTTAAAAGCAGCAAGCCTGGCAGTGGTGTGCGGCTGGCGCCGTGAAGCCGCCCTGTTAGACACACCTGCCCGGCCTCCTTGGCCGGCGCCCCACACTTCAGGCGAGCGCCGTGTGCCAGGCACGGTTCTGGGCGCTAGAGTCAAGCGAAGCCCCTTGCCCTCGGGGAGCTTACGTCCTAGCCGTGAGACAGGCGGGAGGGACTAAAGCAGCACTGCGGCTGTCAACGGGAGGCCGGGGTGCAGGGAAGCCTGCCTGTCGCTGCCTGCTCTGCTCCCTGTGCTACTCTAAGCGCCTGACACAGGAGTACCTCCAGTCTGCTTCCCAGCCTGGCCCCCCGGCATGCCGGGCTTGATGGCCCTGGCTTAGACTTTATCCCCGGCACCAGAGTGCTGCCTCTGTCCCCGGCCCTGAGACCGGCCCCCTGCTCCTCTGGTACCCCCGTTTCCTGGGTAGCTCCCCCCTCTCCCCCCACAGGCCCCAAGAACGCTGCCCCTGCAGGCCCAGGCTGCCCGTCAGTCACGGGAACTGCCCAGGCCCTCGAGTCTGCTGGATGGAGTGGGTCTCTGGCCCCACAGGAGGGGGTGGCAGTAGAAAGTGGATCCCGGTGTCACAGGCGGAGGTGCAGAGCACAGGGGGCGGGACAGCCCCGTTCCACGGTGGCGTCGAAACCCCAGCATGGAAGGAATCGTGTCCGAGGTCTGCAGCTTTGAGGCCAAGATGGTCGCATGCCCAAGGGGAGGAGGCCCAGTAGACAGGCCACGGGGCCGCCTTCTCACCCAGAGAAGGGGAAAGAAGCGTTCCATTAGTAAGCATCCACTGTGTGCCGGGCAGGTGCCCGATGTCCTGCACACAGCGTGACATTTAACACTCTCTTTCTTGCCGAGAGATGAGCCATGCTGTGCCCATGTTACAGCTGAGACAACAGGCCCAGGGACCCCGAGTGACCTGCCCAGCCCACCTGGCACATCAGTCATGAGGCAGGACCTTCCAGCTGAGGCTGCCTGGCTCTGCCACGGCGGGGCCCCCTGCCTAGCCCCTCGGCCCTGCCAGGCTCAGCCACCTCTGCTAGAACGGGGCGTTGTCAGGACGGCGGTGCGCAGGGTTGGTGGTGCAGGGGGGCGGGGACTGTTTCCATCCCACCCATGGTCCATATGACCACGAAGCCATGGCCTCAGCAGCATGCCTTGGGCTTTAAAGCAAGACCCTCAGAGTCAGCGGACCACTAAGTTCTTCAAAGAGAAGGCAGAACTTTCTGTGTGCCGTGCATGGGCTCAGTGTCATCGTCCCATTGTGCTGACGAGAGCCGAATTTTGGAAGGGACAGAGCTGGGACTCTAACCCGACGCCCAGGCCAGGCATCCGCCCCCCTTGAGAAATGTGCTTCTCGGAGGGACACTGGCATTTTATTTTTGGCCAATACTGTGCGACAAATACTTTGCCAAATGCTTGGGGAAACTGATCTTTTCATTAATTTCTCCCAGTGACCCCACAAGGCACATATTGAAATTTACAGAGGAGGAAGCTGGGCTTGGAGAGATTACGTCACTCGTTGCTCAGCCAAAGCTTGCTCCGAACAGTGGTGAGCCAGGATGCAGGCCTGGCCTGCTGGCCGCAGAGCCCGTGCTCCTGTCAGGCCTGGCAGAGATTTTCAGCCTGTGGAGAGATGAAAACCGTGTAGGACAGCAGCTAGGAGATAGGTTCCGACCTGGCTCTGTCCTCGGTGGCTCAGGGGCCTTGGACCAGTCGCTAAACCTTGCTGAGCCCCAGTTTTTCATCTGTAAATTGGGGCTAATAGTAGTACCCATTTCAGAGGATTATTTAGGTGGCACATAGCAAATGCTTAGCTATGCATGTGCCTCACATACAGTGTTTGATAAATGGTTTAGAGGGCATAGTCAGTAAAACAAACTAATCCTCTTACCTTCTCGTCTTTTTTGCTTAGAATAATGGTGCTGGCTTCTCTCTCCACTCTCTTTACTCAAATTGCTTCTGAGGCCGCTTCTGGAGAGCACCAGGTGTCCCCAACCGACCATTGGGAAGGGAGAGGACAGCACGTCACGCCAGGGCTGTTAGGTGGTAAATAGTTCTGACACTGTCCGCGGGCAAAGCCAAGCCAGGCGTCCCCGGCCTCCCCGCGCTTTGTTGCACCACGTGTACAATGTGGCCGCTCGGCTTGGGCTCAAATGTTTCTGCTAAGACAGCGGTTCTGAGTGAGCACTGTCCCTCCAGGGTGAGCGATGGCCCTGGTGGAGAGAAAGTTCCCTGCAGAAAGACGCGGCTGCCACTGCTGACCGGGACAAAGAAAACAGCGTCCCGGGTTTGCCAAGGGCTCTTCTGGGAAGGTGCTGGGGGTAGAGTATGGGCTGGTCCCTTCGGAGCTGTCCACGGCAGCCTGAACTGTTGGAGCAGCCCTTTGGGTGCCGCGGGTGCTGCAGCTCAGAGGTTGGAAGTACAGACTTTGGGGTCAGGACAGCCAGTGGTTCAGGGCCCCCTCCACTGCTCATCAGCCTGCGTCTGAGCGTGGCTGCACCTGAGTCTCAGAGTCAAAAGGAAACCCGGGTGGAAGGAGTCTACCAAAGCCCTCTCACAGAGTTTGCAGCACAGTGAGCTCGTCACCAGCAGCTAGCAAAGACCCAAAGCCCTCTACCTGGGGCTGCAGAGTGACTGATGTTTAATAATCTGCCATAAACAGGCTGTTCACTCCACGAACGTCCCCAAAAGGAAAAAGGTGTTAGAATTCCCCCAACAAACATCCTTCCCTGTGTTCTTGAAGTCTAAGGATCGCGGGTATGTTTAAGCCGGTACCCAACTTGATCAGTCTCGCCATGGAACCGGGGGCCACGGGCCGATCACCAATAGCACTCAGGGAATTCAGCACTGACCCAGTTCCTCCCTTGGGCAGTCACTAAATTTCTACCCCCTCAGCCAGTATAGACGTGTTAGATACCCCCCTGCGACCCGGAAGCTGCTTGGGTGCTAGGACCCTGGGGCTCCTGCCAGAACCCTTGGAACACCCACTCTTACCAGTTCACTGTTCGAATGCGGATTGTGGCTCCGTTAGGAAAAATGAATTTGCACGCACAGAAGCCCAGGTCCACCAAGACAGAGAGACAAACAAAAACAGAACACACCACCGATCAGTAAAGAAAGAATACAGTAGCTGTTTGTGAGTTTTCCCGTGATGCCTCGTCTACGGCGTCGTCATCCCTCTCCTCGTCCATGTACTCACAGGATGGCAGGAGCAGGTACCACATGTTTAAGAAAAGTCCAGGTGGGGGAAAAAAAACAAGACTGAAAGTTAGGCAAGTTTAATCCATTAAACCTAATTTTTATTTCTGCAAGTCAACTGCTAGAAATTCGATCTTGGCTACAACATCTCAGGTTGGCGTATGGAACACCATTGTTCCCTGGGAACGTAGTTTGAGAATCACTAAAATAATATCCATGCTGTTCCCAAAAGAGGATCTGACAGGGAGGTGAGGCTCTGGGAAGGTCCATTTCAGTACACGTGTGTGACAAAGCCGCCTTCTGGCTTTCCAGGCTTCTAGCAGCCGCTGAACGAGGTGAATCATTGTGTTCCCCATTTTCAGAAGAAGAAACTAAGTCTCAGCAACGAGAAGCACTCATCCAAGGTCACATGGCTAGCTAGTAGTGACCCAGGGACACAGAATCTAATTCTGCCTGCCCCGAAGCTGTCCTTTTCAGACCCTGCTTTTGAGGGTATCCTGAGCTGGTCCATTGAGAAAAAGTGACACCAGCTCTCTGAGAGTCTAAAAGCGTGTGGAACCTTTGAGATGCAAATGTTGCATTTTCTTAATACTGTTTTTTTTTTCCTTCTGCTTGCCCTGCTCTGTCCTTCAGAATACAAATTTGACCACCCAGGAACATGAAAACATCATTGTGGTAAGTCCCCCGTGATCTCGCCCTCCTTCCAATCCCATCCTTTCCCCCACCGCAGTTAATTCCAGAAACGCCTGCGTAATCCACCAGCACGGCGACCCTGCTCTGGGTTGATCTTTCTCTCACGCAGATATGTCTCCCTCCTGTATTTGCACATTTCAGAGCCCCGTTGATTGAGGAGAGGGGTAATGATCAGTCTTCAAGGTTTATAGCAAATGTATTTTAATCGCCGCCTCCTTCCTGAGCTTCCTCGGTGAGCTGAGGGGGGAGAGGCAGAGACCAGATGCTTTATTCAGAGGCGTAACCATATTAGCCGCAAGGTAAAGTCTCTTTCTTGCCCCAGGACATGTCTCCTAATTAATCCACGATAGAATCTGGATTTAATTCCCTCTAATATGTAACGTGAGGCGATATTTTTCTGGGATTTGACTGGGATGGAAGCATCTTGGAAATAAAATATGTTCCTGGTTGATTTCAAGCTGTGTGATGTGACTCTCGCTAGAGAAGAGAAAGAAGTGGAGTTGCACCCACTGAGTGCATGCACTGTGATAGGCATTTGAATCCAAAGCTCAGACAGTCCCTGCCCCCAAGGAGTTCCTCATGTATTATAGGAAAACATGTGAGTGCTGGCACGTGGTATAGAGTGATGAACTCACCCGGCGAAGGAGCCAGAAAGGCTCCCTCCCAGAGGCAGTGATGTCTGAACTGGGTTTTGAAGGAACAGCAGGAGTTTGCCAAGTGGTAAACTGGGGGTAAGGCATTCCAGACAGAGGAAGCAAACCATGCAAAGGTACAGAGATTTAAAACAGCATGGCTGGGAAGCGGCTGTGGCTCAATCAGTGGGGCTCCCGTTTACCATATGGGAGGCCCCGGGTTCGCTTCCCGGGGCCTCCTGGTGAAGGCAAGCCCGCCCACACGGCCTGGTTGGCTGACCCAGCAAGCACAAGCAGCAAGGGGGGGGATAAATGAATAAATAAATAAAATCTTTAAAAACAAAAACAGCATGGTATGTTCTGGAAGCAGTTTCCTGTGCTCCGTCCTGCCCATCCACTGCCTCCTCTTGCCAGGAAAGGGGAAGGGATCAATCTGGGTACTGCCAATCATCCACAACCACTTGTTTCTGGAATAATATGAATTAGTAAATGCATTAAACAGACATTTGTTGAGTGCTTCGAATGAGCAGGAGCCTGGCACCGGCCCCTCTTCCACAGATACAGAGCCAGACAGGAAACGGGGCTGCCGTAGAGGAATTTACTGTGTGCTGAGAGACCTTCAAAAAGTAACGTGATTAAGGTGATCCTTGAGATTTGTTCAGGTGTTAGGAGAGCACAGCAGGACATGGAAACTCCTCTGTCAGGGTGGGGGGAGGGCTTCTAGGAGGTGGTGACAGTGCTGAGTCGTGAAGGATGAGTAGGAGCACACCAGGTCAATCTGGGAAAGGCAGTCCAGGCACGGGGAACCAGCCTGGCAAAGGCCCAGCGGTGAGGCCCTGGCTGGGAGGGGACCAGGAAGCCATGTGGCTGCCAGGGAAGCCATGTGGCGCCTCGGCCCGGGAAGGAGGGCGAGGGCTTTGATTTAGGGTGAGCCTGGGAAAGAAATTTTGATCTGAGAACTCCAGGCTGCGTTTACCCAGCTGTTTGGCTGCGCTGACCCCTTAAGTGGGCTGGCTGAGCGGCCCCCGCAGCTATCGCCCTCCTTGCCCCTCCACGTCACAGCCTCTCTTCCAGAACTCTTTTATTATCGCTGCTGTTACTATTGAAGTCTTCCAAAGCCTCCTTGCGCTGCAGCACCTTCATGATTTTACTTGACTTAGTGGCAATTAGTCTTCTCCCAGCAGGGCTTGGTGTTTTTTCACGTGCTCCTTTCCCCCTGTGGCTTCACTTGGTTTCATTCATTCCGTCCATCAGGCATCTGTGCAGTAGGAGCAGCGGGCATGTGGGTGGACGTGCGTGGACAGGGGGTCCATGCCAGGGCTGCAGCCCTGCTCGCTGCCCGGGGCCTCGGCGTGGGGCTGAGCGTGGGCTTAGGGCTCCAGTTCAGAGGCGGCTCAGGTCCTGTTACCACCCCATGTGAGCTGAGACTTGGGGCGAGTAATAAAAGAGCTTTGATGTTTATTTAATTTTATTAAAATATTTTTAATTTTGCTAGTATTTCATGAGTATATATATTCATTGTTCAAAATATAAAGATTTCACCCCCGTCCCGGGCCCTCTTCAGGGAGATCTGCTGTTTTCAGGTGGTGACACACACATGCAGGTAGGCTTTTATTTTTTCACATTGTCAACGGCTCCTGGGGGGCATAGTTACCCCCAAGTGAGAGCCACTGATCTAGCCCATTCTTTATCATCACTGTAGAATAATTTTATTTAACCAGATGGCCATTCAAATCGTTTCTAGTTACCTCTCCAAGCCTAAGTCTCCTCACCTGTAAAGTGGATATAACAGCAGCACCTTTCTTACAAGGCTGCTGGGAGGGTCAAAACAGCACACAACATGCTAGCAGACAGCCAGGCTCAGAGAAAGCCCACAAAAATATTAGCTCTTATTAATAATTATACGTTTAGAAATTATTAGTATTTTGTGACTGGGACAGGTAACCTCCCTGACCCTCTGTCTCGTCATCCACACAAATGGGAATAACTACCACCTGACCTCACAGAGTTGTCATAAGGATGAAATGATGTAATGGTGGTGAAGGCACTGAGCCCATGCCTGACATGCTGTGGGCACTTAATAAGCTTCCACTCCTTTTCCTCTTGACTTGTTCCTGTGGAAGAGAGGCCTCATCCCCCGGGGGCTGCATCCCGCGCAAGGTCTGGGAGTTGAGCTGCCCTCCCAGGAGGTGACTTGCAGCTGGGGGGGGGGTTAGGCGACATCTTCCTGCTTAGCCACCCGACCCCACAGGCTGCCTGGCAGCCGGCACACTGGGAAAGCTCGGCAGTGGGCTGCTTTGCCCAGAAGGCAAGCGGGAGGCAAGTGGAGAGTCACACAGTGGGCAGGCGCCGAGCTGCTGAAAGTGAGCCTGCAAACAGGAGCCCCAGGCCAGCTCACTCTGGGCTGTTGTGTTTCGTCTCGTTGGCGAATCTCTGCTTAAACGTAGATGTTGCCCCCAGACTGGTCGTCCGCCCCCTGCTCGCCGAGAGAAACAGTGCTTTGGAGTGGCATGTGAACAAGCCCCTCAGGCGCTTGAGCCCCACAGACGTGGGTTCAAGTCCCGGCCAGCCCCTTTGTGATGATGTGACCTCAGTTTCCCCATCTGTGGAGAGGGGGCAGGACTCACCCGCCTCCCAGCACGTTGTGACGACGAGGTGAGGCGATGCTGCGAGCACAGAGCCCGGCACGTGGAGGTGCCCAGGTCCCAGCACCCTGCTGCGGAGGCTCTCGCCAATCTGTCACTCTCTTTCCAGTTACCTGCCCGTGCGGCGGGCGGCGGAGGGGAGTGTGCGCGGATGGTCGCTCCTTCCTGCCGGCCGCTGGGCGCCCCCTCCCCGCCTCCCGTGCTGCCGTCCACGGGAAGGCGCCATCCCTGCACCGCCCACCATGGCAGCCACCGGCCGCGGGTGTTGGGATGGCATAGTGCGTCTGAGGAACTGTATTCTTAATTTTACATTGTTCAAAATTATTTCTTTCACTTCAGTTCCAATTTAAATAGCCCACGAGGCTAGTGCCTGCCGTATTGGACGGCCCGAGCCAAGACCCTGGGCTTCGTACCTCCTGTCACCCTGGGTGGGGTCCCGGGAGCCGGACCTGCACCTGGCGGCTCCGTTCCTCACAGAGGCGCCATCGCCGAGTCGTGGGCGGCTGGTCCACTCACGGTCAGGCCTTGTTTGGCACCAGCATCCTTTCCTTTCCCTAATGGCTCTGAGAACCAATGGAAACCACACCCGGTGCGGGGAGATCCCAGGAGACCCTCTGGCGCCAGGCAGGCCAGGCCTGAACTGTGAGAGCAGGTGACAGGGAGGCGTCATCGGGGAGCGTACCTGGTACAACCCAAGACAGCCCCCTCAGCGCTGGTGTCAAAGGCACACGCTGGCCTGATGGGCTTCTCTAGCAGCCCCAGCCCCTGGTCATGAGAGTGGTGGGTGTGCTGTAATGGGGTTTGTCCCAAGCCTGACACTCCAAAGCTTCTAGCCTTTCTCTCATCAAATCCTCAACCTGTGAATCAGTGACTCTTGTTTTCCCCTTTTTACGGACTAGAGCACTAATTCATGCCCAGAGAGGTTGAGCTACTCACCCAAGGTCACACAGCAGGCAGTCTCAGGGCTGGGTCCTGGGTCCTGGCTTTCCTATTTCTAACCTTGTGCCCATATGGCAAATTGGGGGAAAAATGGGCTTCGGGTGGGTACTAGCAACCCAGGAAGTAGCATTTGTTGTGAGCTGGCCTCATCTTAGGCTCTGTGAGAGGCCCTTCATACCAGGGGTTCTCAGCCACAGGCGGTCTTGCCCCCAGGAGGCACCTGCCAGTGTCTGGAGACATTTTTGGTTGTCACAGCTCTGGGTGGGGGTGGCATGGCTGCTGCTGGCCGCTACTGAACTGCGACCAGGTTGCTGCTAGGCCTCCTCCACGCACAGGACAGCTCCTGCCACAGAATTACCTGGGCCCCGATATCAGCAGTGCTGAGACCAAAAGACCCTGACTTCCACGTGTGGCTGCATCCAACCCTCCCAGCGACTCTGTGGCCTCCACATGAAGAATGGGCCAAGGGTTAAGAGACGAGTGAGTCGAACGGCCACAGAGCCAGGGCTCTGCCTCCAGAGCCAGCGCTTCTCACACATGCCATCCCGCCTCTTGTCAGGGGTCAGGGGTCTTCACAGGGGACTTGATCCCTGCGGGCCGTGGAGGGGCACCAGTGGGTCGTGGACCCCTGAAGGTGTATGCCTCGTTATCCGTGTATTTTTTCTGCCCCAGGGGCGACAGTGAGGTTGTGTTCTCCGTTGTCGGCCCACCCTCTCAGGCAGACAGCCCCTCCACCAGAACCGCACACGGTTCCTTCCAGAGAGTCTGACTGAGGCTTGTTCGCTGTCTTTCAGGCTATCGCCCCTTTGCTGGAGAACAACCACCCGCCGCCGGATCTCTGTGAATTCTTTTGCAAGGTACGGCCTTTCTGCGCCCCTGCGCGCTGGGGAGCGGGCTGGCACGTGGGCTGACACCAGCCGGGCCTGACGCCGTCGGAAGGCGTGCCGGGCACCCGTTTGGGGGTGATGGTCCCCTTTCTGCCAGACAGGAGGTAGTCAGGACGCAGAGTCCCAGGCTGTGGGGGGCGGAGGCGCGCCTGGCTTTTCTTTGGTATAACTTCGCGGCTGCCTTGGCGACAGCTTGCAGCAGCTTTTCTGGGCCTCTGACGTCAGGCTGGGTTATTCTTAGCTGCGGCTCCTCCGCGCCGCCTGGCCCACACGGGGGGCGGCCATGGGGCTTCCCCTGACTGGGCGCAGGCCGCGATGGCCAGGTGAACCGGGAGGAGCCGCTGCCACCCTCTGTCGGAGCACACCGTGCCTGCCAGAGCCGGGGCCAGCATCCCTCACTGCCCAGAGTGCACCTCAGGGCCTCGGGGCCGGACCAGCTCACAGACCTGTTCTGTCTGTTCTTTACTGGGTGGTTTTATTTATTTTTTAATAAAAGGGCACAGGGCCTCTGGTTTGCCGCTTCCCAGCCCTCCCACTGTCCGACTCCTACCTTGCCTGCCTCCTTCCTCCCTGGCTCCTGCCTCCTTCCACAGCTGCAGACACCCTTGGGGAGGTGTGGACCGCGAGCTCCAGGGAGAGAGCGGGGCCGCTGGGGTACACCTGACCACCTGGCCCCACCACAAGCGCGGCCTCTGTCCTTTGAGGAGACAGGATTGGGGCGTCCTCTTGGGTCTACCTGAGTCTATTTCTCCACCCCAAGACCTTCCCCAGGGACCCGCAGGAGTAGGGGGTGGGCCCAGCCTGCTGCCCCGGCCCGTCCAGGGTCATCTCGGGCCTGGACCCCACGTGCCCTGTTCTCGGTGTGTGCCCCTGGGCACCCTCCAGTGGGGGAGGTGGGCCTGCTGTGAGCACCTGCGTGCACATCTTGGCCGTGCAGGTGAGGGTGAGCGTGTGCGGAGGCGCCTGTGACACGCAAGGGGAGGAACTCACAGCTCGGTGATGGCACGCCCCCCGCAGGGCCCTGTCGGATAACCCTGGGCCGGAGCCCTTTAGGGAATGGCCAGCGACCCCCTTACCCATCAGGCCCTGGCATCTCCTCTAGGTATTTTGTCCATTCTAGTCCAGATCTGCTTCGGGTTCTCCTCCCTGGCTGCCTGGGCTTTCAAGCCTTTGCTCTAGAGCAATGGAAACCTTGTTCAAAGTCAGTCTTCCCTGGACCTTGTTAAAAACAAAGTGCGATTTGGCAGGGAGGGGTCTCTCTCAACCCCTGCCCCCTTTCCCATGCCAGGGCTGCCCCCAAGGATCCCAGTAGAAAAACAATGAAGTAAAGCAGAAACAAACCAAGCGTCCCTCAGTGATGGATGGTTAAATAAGTGTGATCTGTCTATACCATGGGATACTACTCAGCTGTAAAAGTGAACAGTTCTGGTATGTGCTACATGGACCTTGAAACCATTACTCTCCGTGAAATAAAAGATAGAAAAGACAAACATCACATGAGTCCACTTATATGAAATCTCTAGAATAGGCCAATTCTCGAGAGAAAGCAGAATAGTGGGACCCAGGTGCTGGGAGAGGGGGAATGGGCAGTTACTGCTTAGTGGGGACAGAGGCTCTGTTTGGGTGATGAAAATGTTCTGGAAATGGATGGCGGTGGCAATTATACAGCATTGTGAACGCACGTTAATGCCACCGAAGTCTACACTAAAACTGGTTAAAATGGTAAATTTTATGCTATGTATATTTTGCCACAATAAAAAAGAAAAGAGAAATAATGATGTAGAAGGAGCCTTTTTAGTATTCCCTGGTAGGCTCTCCCTGCCCCCACGTGGAAATGGAAGGGGCCCTGCCATTTGGTGGGACCCACCCCAGCCCTCCTGGCCTCTGAGCCCGGGAGGGTCCCAGGCACAGCCCAGAGTCACACCCACCAGGCAGCCTGCCCCGAGGGGAGAATTTGAGGGAACGGGTGCCCCCACTGTGTCCCCTCTTAGCTGTCTGCACACACCAGGCAGCCTCTCCTGCCAGACTCCAGGCCAGTAGCCCCAAGCGCAGAGGAATGTTTATCTTGGAGTTCCCAGGAGAGCCCTGAATTTTAATATCCCAGGCCCACTGGCCTCACCCGGGGCTTGACAACTCAGTCCCTTTCCGGGACCAGGCGTGTCACAAATGTCTGCCCGACCTGCCCGACCGTAGGAAACGCGGTAGGCGACGGTGGAGCCTTGTCCACATGCCGAGAGGCCTTCAGTTTCGATCTTAAAACCCAAAGCACCGCAGTGCCAGTGAAATAAATTACACCCACGCACTGGATTTGGCCCGCAGACTACGCAACCGTCAGGGAAAACAGTGGCCTAGTGGTAAAGCATTCCAGGTTCTGCCGTCCAAGCCCTAAAGCCCTGGGGGTCTTGCACACCACGCATTCCCACCTCAGCTCCCCGAGTCTCGCTGCGCTACATGAGGGCCTGTCCAGGCCATCGACATCGCCCCCGCCTTTCACACACACTAAGGCAGACAGCACCCACCCCACCCACTCTCCTCAACCTGCTGCCAGCAGGAGAGCCCAGGCCCGTGACCCGCCCTCCTCTGTCCCCAGCACTGCAGGGAGCGTCCCCGGTCCATGGTGGTCATCGAAGTGTTCACTCCCGTGGTCCAGAGAATCCTCAAGCATAACATGGTAAGTCGCCAGCTGCGGGCGCAGGGAGGGGGCTGCGGGGGGCTCTCCAAAGCTTTGGGATTGGGCTGCTCTGGCCCAGCCCGACAGTCAGGGCCTGGGGCATTGGGGGGATCTCGTGCAGCCTCGCCCCCTTGACCCTTTTTTTAAATTAAGGCAAAAAGAAGGTTCTTTGTATGGTAGGTTAGAAGAAGAATGTGGCCAGGGGAGCAGAGACAAAGCTGTTCCAGATAATTTAGGTAGCTGCCCCGCCCTCACAGATTCCTTAGGTGTGGCTTCTTTCCAGAGAGTTCAGTGGGGGGGGAGGGGAAAAGTAACGTGACAGGGGAGAAACCTGATACGACCCCAGCCAGGTGGTCAAGGTCGACACCAACAGGGATAAGTCCCCTTGAGCATGGACCCTCAGTTTGTGCCTTAATAGTTTCCGGGAAGGGCACTCTTCGGCTCTGGCCAGCAGGAGGAAGGGTCTCCGTCAACTTTGAGATGGCTTGTGCTTTGGTGTACAGCCAGGACCACGCCCTTTCGGAGTCCAGAACAAAGCTTCTAGGCTTTCTCCTGCAAGCGCCCATTTCCCCATCTCCACCAAGGCCCACTGGGCCAGGCGCCAGGCCTCCTAGGCCACATAAACCTTCTTGAATATTCCATCACCATCAAGAAACTGCTTAGGAAGGGTTCTTTTGGGACATCTGACTTCAAAGGGAAAAAGTCAAAATTCTCACAGCCTCCCACAGCTTCCCCATACAACATATCCTTTATATTTGGTTAGTTTTGTGGGCCTGGGGTGTTGACTGTGGAATAATGTCCTGGACGCACATCAGAGCGGCTACAGGGCAAATCCAGAATTTATAGTATCTCAGGCATGAGACCCATTTCACTTTCAAAGAACACCCATAAGCCTTTCTTGGCGTCTGGGGGGCTATAAGGCGCCGTGATTCCACTTTCCCCTTGGCGCCTACTAATTGCAAGCACTGAACTCCGTCGGAGAACTGCAGGCTGCTTAGGAGGGCTTAGCAACTCCAGCAAGAGAGCAGACACGCGTGGAGCCGTGCCGCTCGTTCAGGGCAGGTGCGGGAGCACGCCGTCTCACATAACCCTGGCAACACAGGTGGCGGCCCGCAGACCTCGGGCGTTCACCCGTTTAACGCTCCCTGACGCCGAGGACTCAGAGGCCAGGCGCCCCGTGGGGGACCTGGCTGCCGGCTGGGGCGGAGGAGGGCGGCGGGTGTTGAGTCACTGATTAGTGAGCACGCCTAGCCTGCCGCCCGCCCCGGCTCATCCAGGTAACGTGAACAGTGCCTTCTCGTCACCCTGTGTGCAAAGTCCCTCTTCGAGGGGGTGTTGGCCACGGGGGAGCTGGGGGAATCGTAGGCCACTGTGCTGCTCTGGAATTCCAGAGCTTCCCCTCTTGTCAGAAAGCATCTCTTGCGAATATAGCCTGTGCCCCATTTCACAGATGAGTAAACTGAAACTTAGAGAAGTTAAGGGTCTCAGAGTGTTCCTCACCAGGCCAAAATAAGTTAGACACAAATGGAAGCAGCCCTTTGGTGTGTTCCCCCTGGAGATTTGCTCTGGCTTGGAAAAGCCTGAAAACAATTTGTTGAGCTTCATCCACAAGAGTGACCGTGTAACCCTGGGCCCACTTGCCGCTCATGGAGTGTCTGTGGCAAAGGAAGCGAGAAGATGTGGCTGTGGTCCCTAGTGGAACACTGGGTGATTTGCCCTCTTACTTTCCAAGGGGCGCACATTTGACTCTCCAGAGAGGCGAGATGTCCTCCACCCTGATGTCAAAAGATGCCTACGTCCCTTTAATGTTCTTTTTCAAGGAAATCATCTTGACTAATAGCAAAGATAATAGAGGTTGCTTCTAATAGGGCTCAGCTGAAGCGGTTTTCATAGAATTGTCAAACCTTAGAGGTGGAAGGGAGCCTTGAGACCCTTGCTCTTTCTGACTTTCATTTTCCAGTGGGGAAAAAGAGCTCCAGAGAGGGGTGTGGCAGCCCAAGACCCCCCAACTTCCTGTTCCCCTTTTCCAGTGGACTGCTGGGTTCTGGGCTTCTTTCTCAACAGTTTGAAAACTGAGCTAAAGTGAATCTAAGCTCTCTGTTTATGCTGGAGCCTCATATTCTACTCCAGGGCTATGTGTGTCTATGTGTATGTTTGCGTGTGTCTCTGTGTGTGTGGTGTCAGTGTGTGTGCCTGTGTGCGTGTCTGTGTGTGTGTCTGTACTTTCTCCCTGGTCCTTCTGCCCTTTTTTTCATTCCTTTTTTTTTTTTTTTTTTGAGTTACCAGAGTCCAACCGGAGATAGAACCTGGGACCTCGTATGTGGGAAGCCAGTGCTCAACCACTGAGCCACATCAGCTTCCCTGAGTTGGTTTTATTGTTTGTTTTGTTTGTTGTTTGTTTTTGCTTTTTCAAGAGGCACTGGGAACCGAACCCAGGACCTCCAATATGAGAGGCAGGCGCTCAACCTCTTGAGCCACATCTACTCCTCTGCCCTTCTTTTGTAAAGTCTAACTACTCCTAGATAGCTGTAGGCAAATGAGTCCTCTCATTATCTCCAGGGACCCTACCTGAGCCCCCTGGACCCCTAGGGCAAATCTCCACTCTTATTCTCCTTCACAGGTTGGACTCCTGGCTCAGGTTGCATTTTTTTCAACAAGTTCCGGAGGGCGCAGGGGGGACATCCAAGCTTTCCGCAGTTCTGGAGAGATTTGGAAAAGACCCCACTGTGGCTCATCCCTCCGGACCATCTTCACAGTGCAAGCCTCTAGGTTTAGAAGTCAGTGGACAAGCCTGCAGTGCCTCACGGCCCCCGCGTGCCCGTCCTCCCAGCTTTGCCCATGGGAAGGCAGGCAGGCAGGCTGCGAGGCTCGGATGGCCCTTTCCTGGCCGACGCTTCTCTCCTGCAAGGCTGAGCCGAGCCACCACTGAGATACATTGCTCTTGGGACTTGCCTGCCGGCCTCTAAGCCGTGCTCTCTGCCACCTGTCCCGTTGACGCCAGGCGTTGGGGACGCAGAGGAAACGTCCGTCGCCTGGAGCAGGCAGGGGTCTGCTTGTCCTTAGTCAGCGTCCTCAGAATTCAGCCTCAGCCGTGGCCACAGAGGGACCCCCATTGGCTCGGGCAAACTGCTGCTGATGGAGATGGCCGCCGCCGCGGAAAGCGGCCGGGAGCGCAGCCCTTTCTCTAACGCTGGGCCGCCTCCCCGGGCCTCTCTGCCTCCCTCCTTTGGGGTTTCACTCGACTACCCATGCCGGCCCACCTCCTCCAGCAGTGCCCCCACCTGCCCCGCGACGCCCCTCCTTCCCCCACGACACGTCTCACGCGCCCTGATTCAGAGAGCCTGCTTTCCCCGAGCCCGTCAGTCTGTCTGAGCTGCCTGCTTGGGTGCCAGATGCCTTGTGAGGGTGGCTTTTTCTCCAACCAAAAAGACAAGGTCATCAAACACTCTTGACATTTAGTCCTGGAACACAGTGGAGCAGGGGGCGGCCCCAGGGAGCTCCCACCCAGGCCACGCCTTCCCGCTCTTTCACTCACCTGCCTCAGGGAAAAGAGCGGACGTCTCTGGACTAAGGATGACAGAGTTTGGGATCACAGCGTGTTCCTTTGTCCAGTGCTCCCCAGATCTCATCCGTGTGTCCAGGAAGTCCCAGTCCCGACCCCACCACAGCATTGATGGCCCCTGGGTTGGGGCATCTCATCGCTTTGCCTTGCTGAGTGACCTCAGATGACAGCTGCCAGAGAGCTGGGGGGCGGGGGCAGAAGCTCCCAGCTGCCTGCAGAAGAAGAGTTTCTCCCTGCCCCGAGGGCCAGGGTGGTGGTGGAGGCCTCACTAGACTTCTGTGAGTCCCCCATGGCCGCGCCAGAAGGGAAGCCAGGCTCGACTGTTTCTAAGCGCGTCTGTGTGGCCCGCTGATCTTTGCCCTACTGAACAAGCAAGCGGATGCCATGCCAGTGTTGGCTAGAAAGTGCTGGAAAAGAAACTTGAATGCCAGGAAATTTCCGGATCTCCACGGGCAGCCACTAAAGGGGCCAAGTTTTTGAAGTGCAGAATGCGTGGGCTTTCTAGAAGAAGGAGAACGTCGGTGTCCATGCTGCTTTCCACACCAAGGTCCGGCAGAGCTGGGCCCCCCGCCCCCTGCCAGATTCCTGGCCTCCGCAGCATCGCCCTAAATCTTCTCTCCTCCCTCTGCAGGACTTTGGGAAGTGCCCGCGACTGAGGCTGTTTACTCAGGAGTACATCCTTGCCTTGAACGAGCTCAACGCGGGGATGGAAGTGGTGAAGAAGTTCATTCAGAGGTGGGTCCCCTCCCGCACCCCTGCCCTGCCCTGGCCTGGGCTGCCAGCGGGCGCCCCTCTCCACTCCAGAGCCACTTGCCCACTGAGGCCTCGGCAGGAGCCGCTGGTGGTGTTCAGAGGCCCCGGGCGTCTCACTGACGAGCGTCTCCCCTGGGTCGTCCTGGCCATTGACATGCTGTGTGCCAGCAGGCCAGTCCCTGCCCCTCTCTGAGCCCAAGCTTCCTCAGCTATCCATGAGGTTGTCGTGTGATTGAGTGAGGGCCACGGGGCTTGGTGCTTAGCCAGAACTCAGATGGCACGTCTTTTCCGGAAGCCCTGTTGTCTTCAGGGCCCGTCTGAGCACAGATTATGACCTCTGGTTAAGCCTCGGCCCACAACAGCCATGGCCTGGAGAGTCACACACAAGACCCCTTTGCCCTAAGGAGCCCCGGGGTGGGCATTCGCCCCATCTTCAGGTGGGAAACCGAGGCACCGGGATGCCCACAGCAGGGAGCAGTAGCTGGCATTTATTGAGAATACAGCTGTGTGCCTGGCCCTCGAGCCACTGGGAGACTTCGAGAGCAGACGGAGGTGTTAGGAATAAGCGTTCCAGACCCACAGGGCGTAAGCGTGGCTGTGCCAGGACATCTGGTCATCATATGCCGAGCTCTTCCCGTGAATTAGCAAATTTGATATTCATTGTAATCCAGCGCAGAGGGGCAGTATGCCCACTGTAGAGCTAAGGAAACTGAGGGCCACTGCCAAGGCCACTTAGCTGGATCCGAACCCAGGTCCCCTGGATTAGAGCCCATGCGTAAGCTCTGCTGCCTGTTCCCTCCGTGTGGCAGCCTCGGGATCCAAGTCTGGGGTGGCCAGCTCCCCGGGAAAGGCCGCCTGTGCCGCGGCCCTCAGCCCTCGCCTCTGCTCTCTTCCAGCATGCACGGCCCCACTGGCCACTGCCCCCACCCCCGCGTCCTGCCTAACCTGGTGGCCGTGTGCCTGGCCGCCATCTACTCCTGCTACGAAGAGTTCATCAACAGGTCAGTCCCCACGCTGGGGGGGCCCCGGGCTCCAGCCAGGGCGGGGGGCATTGCCACCCAGAGGGCACAGTGGGGCAGCGCCACGGGTGGCAGCACACAGGGGAGGGGGTGGCTCTGGCTGCCCGGCTCTGGAGCCTGGGCACCAAGTCCCGTGAGCCCATTGGTTTGAGGGCCAGACCCCAGCGACGTCACTGGCAAAGCAAACGGGTGTTAGGTTGGCTTGTCTTCAGGGACACATTTTAAATTCTGAAGACCTCTTACCACCTGGCACATGCAACCCCTATGGTGTGTGTGTGTGAGAAAGTGTTGCAGGTGTGTATATATCTGAATGTGTGTGTGCATGTGGGAATGTGTGAATATATTTGCATGTGTATGTGTACACTGTGGACATCTGAGAATACGTGTGTTCCTGGGTGAATGTGTGTGGCTGTGCACGTGTTTTAAGCGTGTGCACCCGTGTGCATGTGTGGGTGCATTTGCATATATTAGTGGGGATGTGTGCATTGTGACTGCATGTGTGTGAATGTGCACACATGGGAATGTGTATGCGTGTGAGTGCACACATTGTGTGTTTTGCTTGTTTACGAATGTGTGCGCTTGTTGAGTGTGTGTGCACATGTGACTGTACACATTGTGTGTGTGTGTGTGTGTTGGGCACAAGCAATAGCAATAATGTTTACTCCATTCCCTCTGGTCTTTGCAAACATAGCCTGCGACCCTTGGTGTGTTTATTGAGCACCTGCTGGATGCTAGGGAGTAACCCAGCCCACATAGCCCTGCCTTCTGGGAGCTTCTATGCCACTCGGGGAGCCAATGTACAAGTGCACATGCAGGGTGGTGTCAGATGGTGGAAAATGCTGAGGAGACAATAAAGCGGAGCTCTGTGTTCGAGAGTGACCAGGAGCAGGGCAAGGCGAGCGCCAGCTCTGAGACCAGGATTTGGGTGCAAGTAGCTTATGGGGATGGAGGTCCCAGGCGGCAGTGAGAGGGAGAGAGGAAGTGGAGGCAGCCAGTGGTGTGTGAGTAGCCGGTGGCCACTGCAGGCAGGCGGCCCCTCCTCCCTGGGGTCACCGGGGGAGACTGTGTGAGCATGGATTAGAGTCGCCACACAGGGAGGCAATGACACAGGAAGCTTCATCCCCCAGCTCCCATCCATCACTGGTTGAGGACCGCTTCTGGGATGCAGTGACACAGGAGGCCATCATTTCATGCAGAACTTTCTGCAATGACCTCCAGGATTACTGGAGGGGATCTGATGCTCGGTGTGAACAGTGTCTGCTGCAGCCCCCGTCCAGTTGTGCAAGTGGTACACTGCACAAGTCTAAGGGAACCAGACTGCCTGTCTAGGAAAGGGCAGAGTACAGCCTGTACAACCATCCGCGGCATTCCTTTTACCCACAAATGGTCATCTGCCCTTGGCCACACACGCTCCAGGTCTGGAGCTGTCCTGTGTGTTTCAAGCTCAGGCTGCCCCAGTGGCTCCTGGGAGCCAAAGAGCAGAGGGCCCCCTCCTCCTCCCAGCTCCATTTCCTCCCCAAGCCTCCGACTCATCGCAGCCCCCACAGGCCTGCTCTGTGGACGCCCAAGCTGGCAGCCAGCAGGAAACAGCTCATCCCTGGGTTTTCCCTCTGCGTCTTCAGGGCCCTGCCTGGCTGCCCTGGTGGGTTCCCCTGCCTCACAAGCAGGAAGCAGCAAGACTAGGAGACTGGAAATCCCAGTTCCCTTCGCGGCCCCGTCAGGGGAATTCTACTGCCCAGGCAGAAGAGACGGTCACGTTTTTCTATCCATCGTCCTTGACCGCCTACTTCAGAAGCGTCTGAACTGACTCTTTGAAATTCAGCACGGCATTTCTGGGCCGGGCCCCAGGAATTTGTATTCTTAACAAAGTCTACTGGTGATTCTGCACCACGCTAAAGGGCTAAAGGTCCCAGGGCCCTGCAGGGGAAGAGCTAAAGCTCCTGCCCGAGACTCACCTGGGAGTTGTGTTCAAACAGGCGTGCACTCGGAAGGTCCAGGTGGGGCCAAGGCTCTGCATTTCTAGCAAGCTGCCAGCGCTGCTGGTCCAGGGACCACACTTTGAGCAGCAGAGCTGTGCCCAGGTTTAAATTGCAGCGTTTTATTCTAGGGGCATGGCAGACTCGTGGATGGTTTTAAGTAGAGGAGGGGCACGACGAGCTTTCGGTTTTCCAAAGCGTCCTTTGGCTGCTGCGTGGGGGGTAAATCGGAGGGGGGCAGGCGTGACCGTGGGGGCCCAGTTAGGCAGCTGTTGCAGTGAGGGGCTGTCTTGGCATCCCCGGGCTGCCGCCACAAAGTACCACAAACGGAGTAACTTCAAGCTGCAGAAGCCGACCATCTCACAGACCTGGGGCCTGAAGTCCAAAGTCTAGGTGCGGCAGGGCCCTGCTCCCCCCGGATCCTGGAGGAAAGAGTCCTTGCCTGCCTCTTCCAGCCCTGGAATTCCTCAGCTGGCAGCAGCAAAACCCCGTCCTTGCCTCTGCATCCCCCTGGCCTCTCCCCTTGTCTGTGTGTCCGTGCCCAGATCTCCCTCTTCTCACAAGGACCCCAACCCATCTTGGACAGGGCCCACCTTGTTCCACTTTGGCCTCACCTGAACTAATCACATCTTCTAAGACCCTATTTTCAAAGGAGGTCCCATTCCCAGGACCAGAGGTTACGGCCTGAATGTGTCTTTTGGGGACATAATTGGCAGCCTAAGAGGCGCCCGGGATGGAGGGAGAGATGGCTCAGAGCATCCGCGCCCCTGGGAGCCCACGTGAGCTTGGGTTCCAGCCCATGCCTTTAGATCCCCCAGAAAAGACACCCAAGGCCGTGGCGCCATCAGGATGTTCATGGTTCTGGTCCATTAGCCCTGTGGGTTGGTGCCTTCTGGATAAAGCCCTGCGGTGCCTGCGGGGACCACCCCCCGTGCTCTTGGTGGGTGCGTGATGTCCTTCCACCTGAAAGGACAGCTTGACCCAGGTTGCTGTGGCTCTCTGGAAAATCACTGATCTGAGCCAAACAGCCTTGAAAATCCATTCTTAAATCCCAGCAAAGGCAAACAAAGGGGAATGGAGTGCTGAGTGTTTGGGGAGCAAATTAGATCTGAACCAGTTGAGATAGTTAGCCACCCCCCGCCCCCGCGGACCACACACAACTTTCCATCAACCCTAGACTTCTCTGACGTTAGCCGATGGATTGGCGTTTTCCCCAGCAAAGCGAAAGCGGCTTTATTTAACACCCACGGTGGTCTCAGCTCCCGCCGTGCGTGCTGGGAGAATGCAGGCCCTCGGGTGCTGCAGGCAGCAGAAACCAGTCCTTGCGCGTGAGGAACGGTATGCCTCCTCGGGAAAGCAGCTGTTTTCCATCAGGCCGTGGTACCTGTGCTCTCGGAGCTGTGGCTCGCAGCCTTGGCCACACACCTGGGAGTTGCAAATCGCTCACATCTGGTCCCCACCCAGAGCTGCTGATCCAGTTAGCCTGGGCTTCGGGCTGTTTGCAAGGGCCCCGGGGGAGGCTGGTGCCCAGCCAGGGTTGGAGGGTGCTGGCTTGGGAGGAGCGTAGGACAGGAAGGGAGGGCGTGGCAGTTAGAAGAAATCCAGGCCGGCTTCCTGGGGTGGAGGGCCTGGGCTCAGCAGTCAGAGGACGCTGGCTTCCAATCCCAGCCCCTCCTAAGTGGCAGGTGATTGGGGTTGGTCGTCCACCCCCGGGAGCATCCTTTCCTCACCTGCACCGTGCAGTGGTGACACCCGCCTTCCAGAGACGTCAGCACTTCTGTGTATTCGCACTTGGCACAGGCAGCCCAGAGGCACCCTCAGCTGGAGCCCAGTGATGATGGCCTTGTCCCTTAGCTGTGCTCCTGGGGAACTGGGGACATTGGGAGGACTCAGTGAGAGTCTTTGACCAGGCACACGGCTCTGACAAGGCCTGCTGGAAGGAGACCTAGTTCAGTCGTGTCTGGCCCAGCATTTCCCAGACACGTTTGACACTAATTATGCCCCAGAGCCCTTTTCTCAACTAATACCATGAACCCCCTGTGCCAGCATGGGCCCTGCAGGCAGTTGGAGATGCTGTAACCAGGGGTTGAGCTAAGAGGGGTGCAGGACGGGGAACCTGCAAACCCCGGGGACCAGGCTGGAATTCTGGAACCTGGGGTCCTGGTGAAGAGGCTTCATGGGCAGAGGGGTCGCTGGCCTTTCTCGCCTGGCTGAGGGGGTTGGGAGAGACAGTAGGGTTGGGGCCAGGACCTTGCCTTGGAGGAAAAGGTGGCATGGAGGAGGTGGTGAGACTACAGCAAGCAACGAGAATCCAAAGCGCATGGTGGTAGGCCCGGGGCACGTCAGATGCCGAGAGCCCCCGCAGTATCACGTCGCGGTGCGCGTTCACCCGTTCGTTCAACAGATGTTTGCTGAGCACCCGTTACGTGCAGGGACCGCGGCCTCCTCATGCGTGGGGCGGGCTGGTGGTGGGCCTGGCTCGTGGGGGTGGCGTGGGAATGCGGGGGGCCTCCGGCCGTCCTCACGTGCCCTCTCCTGCCTCCTCCCGCAGCCGCGACAACTCCCCGAGCCTGAAGGAGATCCGCAACGGCTGCCAGCAGCCGTGCGACCGCAAGCCCACCTTACCCCTGCGCCTTCTGCACCCCAGCCCGGACCTGGTGTCCCAGGAAGCCACGCTGTCCGAGGCACGCCTCAAGTCGGCGGTCGTGGCCTCCAGCGAGATCCACGTGGAGGTGGAGCGCAGCAGCGCAGCCCCACCGGCGCTGACGGCCGGCGCGGGCAGCGACAGCGAGCCCAACCTCATCGACTGCCTGCTGGTCAGCCCGGCCTGCAGCAGCGTGAGCATCGAGCTGGGCCCGCAGGCCGACCGCACGCTCGGCTGCTACGTGGAGATCCTCAAGCTGCTGTGAGTGCGCAGGGCGGGCGGGCGCGCGCGGGCCCCGCCGGGCATGCGTGGGGGGTCCGAGCTCACGTGGCACGGGCGCCTGAGGGCACACGTGGCTTTGGGGGCGGGGGGGTCTCTGAACAGATGCGACGTGCATGAGCGTGCGTAGGTGACGCACAGGCGTGCGTGCTCGAGCGCCTGCACGTGCAGAGGGTTCTCACAGGCACACGTGTGTGCCTGCGTGCACGTGAGCGGCTCCATACTTGCATAGGAGTGTGAGTTTGTTCTGAGTTCACCAAGTGAATGTTTTTGTGTTTATCCAAGTGCTTGTGTGTGTGTAGGAGTTGCACGTGGGCATGTGTGTGGGTGGATGAGTCCGTTTCTCCCTCGGGGCCTCTTGTGTGTCTTGTGTGCCTTGTGTGCCTCTGCGTGTGTGAAGCTAAGTGCACGGTTTTGTGCATGAATGGAGTGTGTAAGTGTGGGCCTGAGCATCTGTGCCCAGGAGTTGTAGTGTATGTGCAGGTGTGCTTGTGAGCCACTGTGTGAGTGTGGTTTTGTGTTGTGTGATCCTTACTGGCTTGTGCGTACTTGGTGTGTGCTTGGCGTGTAAGATGGTGTGTGTTTAGTATGTATGTGGTGACTGCTCATGTCTGCTTCTGTGGTGGGTCACATGTGGAAGTGTACTTTGGTGTGTGTGTTGTGGGTGTGGGGGGGAGCGTGTGTGTGCCCGTGTATCTGGGTGTCTGTGTGTGTAGAGGGAAGGATTTCAGAACTGGCCTTCTAGAATTTTCCCAGGTCCTGGGACCCTCTTGCCTTGTCCTGGCCGAGCTCTCTGGTGGGCGGCAGGGTGGGGTGTGGGATCGGGCTCCCTGCAGGCCTGGTCACG
Source organism: Tolypeutes matacus (assembly GCA_026826555.1). Taxonomy (NCBI): domain Eukaryota; kingdom Metazoa; phylum Chordata; class Mammalia; order Cingulata; family Chlamyphoridae; genus Tolypeutes; species Tolypeutes matacus. The sequence continues at coordinate 6,357,332 of JAKSZT010010873.1, read as the reverse complement.
AGTTTTGGGACTGCTTCCAAGCTGGGTGGCTTTGGACCCGTCCCTGCCTCTCAGTGACTCTAGAATGAGGGGAGGGGAATGTCCTTAATCTTTGACACCCAAGGGTCTTTTGAGCTCTCTCCTTCACTACTTCTACCCCCTCAGACCCGCCTCAAACTCAAGTGCGCCTGAGTCCTGAGTCCCAGTTTGAGGGAGTCCCTGGCCACGCCCTCCTCCCCTGAGCTGCGCTCTCTGCAGCCCCGTGGACTCGCTTGGGTCTGGAGAACCTCAGCAGATGCCTCCCTCGCTCCCACAAACCCTTTCCTTCAGCAGCAAGCTCTGCCCCACTCTCAGCAGACCCCGATTCCAGAAGTTTGAATTTCCAGATGCAATCAGTGACGGTCCTGGACTTTCCAAAGGGGCTGTGCAGGTGTCTGCATAAAGTCTGAGGAGGCCACCTGGAAGCCTGGCTCCTGGGGTGTCATCCATTTACTGGGTTACTCATGACTGCATAGCGCTTGCCCACCCTCAGCCAAGACCACACTGCTGGCGGGAGGGCAGAGGCGACCCCTGGCTGCCTGGTGAGAGGGCGGAACAGGCTGAGAGGTCCCCAGGGATGGCCCATGTGCTCAGAAAGCAAGGCCAACAGTGTCTATGAAGGTGAGCACACATTTGCACACATGCTTACACATGGACATGGGCTTGCACAGGTGCACACATGCACACACACAGGCTCACGCATGGGCATGTAACCGGGCATGGGCTCTCAGGCACACACATGTGCACACACAGACATTGGGTGCATACGGGCATGCACACACAGGCACATGTGTGTGTGCACACATGCACATACATCAAGCACACACGGGCCCACAATGTACAGTCACGCACATGGTTTCACAGTGGTTTCTAGGGATTTGAAAGGGAAACTGGAGGCAGCAGCCCCACACACCTTCCCTTGCCAGTGGCCGGCCCTGCAGACCTCCTGGGGGTCAGTGCAGCCTCGGCCCGTGTGCCAGCAGCAGAGGGCCAGGGCTGCGAACCAGAGCCGTCGGTGACCCCACAGCCAAGGGGAATCCAAATCCAGCCTCCGCAAGCATCGTCATGAGAAGCTGTGGCCTTGGAGTGTCTTCAAGGCGGGAACGAGACTCCGCTTGCCTCCACCAAGGGGCGGGTTGCCCGGGGCCCCTGCCCCCCAAGGTTCTGGTTGAAGCAGGGGCCCACCAGGCTAGAGATGCCCACTCCCTCCATCCCAGCCCCCCAACTCCAGCTGTGTCCCACAGACACCACGCATTCCCAGGCTCTCGGCCGTGTTGGGTCCTGACTCGTGTTTCTCTTTAACCGGGGATTGAGTTTCATCAGGCAATTGACACACGATTTTTCTTCTTCATAAACACGCTCATGAATGGGGACTCTGTCCTTCCTGATTCGCTTCCAGATCTCCTGCCTGCCCGCGTGGCCCGGCTGCCCACTCAGCATGGGTGGGGGCCAGGGCTGCGGCAGGCTGGCTCCCAGTAGGGCCCGGGAGGGGACAGAGTAGTGTCACAGCTAGAGCAGCTGCACCCCCCAGCCCAGGCTCTCCACAAAGCGGGGCTTACACTTTCAGAGACTTCTTTAACTCGAGAGACTCAGAACACAAGTCGGGCCAATGCCTGCTCCCTGATAACTTTAGGGTCGTAGCAGCTTTCCTTCTCGAGCCCTGCCCGATGCTTCAGTCACCTGAGGGCCTCAGACGGCCCCAGCAGCTCCAAAGGCTGCAGAGTGTGACACGCTGTAGGAAGCAGATTTGGTCCTGGGTTCAAGTCCCACTTAGGCCACATGTTAGCACATGACCTTGGACGAGACTTTTGTCCTCTGAGCCTCAGCTCCCAAACTGGAGAGTGGCTAATCCTAGGGGCCTGGGGGCATTAGAGTGAGGAGGGGAGGGGGTGGCTGGGATCCCCCAGTATGGAGGAGGCTTCTTCCTTCACGTAGTAGCAAACAGGGCTCACTGCAATTGACACTGCTGTGTTTCCTCTATTTTAAGATGTCACTGAGCGTTAGATCCGTCGTTGGTTTAATAACAGCACATTGGGTGGGGGAAGAAATGATATGGCATTCAGTGCACTTGGCATGCAAAAAAGCATACATCTGCAGGTGGGGGAATGCGGCCATGTGGCTTCCTTGCTGGGTAACGGGGTAATGGTGGGCCGCGTCCTGGGGCTCCCGGGCCTTAGTTTTCTCGCTGTAAAATGTGTGCCTTCCTCCAAAGGCTGTTGTGAGAATTACAGAGCTGGCTCCGCGTGCACTTTTGAAGCGCTACACAATGAGAGTTGCGTGTGAAAAATAGAAAGAGCAGGAACTGTGCTTCAGAGGGTGTTTGTGGGGCTAAGGAAGCCTCAGTGAGAGCCCTGGCCCTGCTTGCCCTCCCCGGGGTGTGGATCGGTGCAGCCCTCCCACGGCCGCTGGCTCCGCAAGGCGCAGCCCCTTACCAGCCACTCAGGGAGACCCGCGCGTTGTTAGAGCTCAACCCCTTTGAAAAGCAAGCTGCCAGAAACCCCCCGGAGACCCCTGGAAAGGAAAACCAGCGCAGGTCAAGGTTGATGTTGAAAGAAAATCTCCCCGTGAGGCCCAAGCGTGGGGTGTAATGGAGACTCGGGGGCCAGGCACAGCAGGTCGGGTGTCGAGAAGTTTGGGGTGCAGCTCTTTTCCTGCTGGGCCGTGCGTGGCTTACATCATGTTTACCCGTCTGCTTGTTTGGTTTTTTCTCGTCGTTTGCACCACCCACCTTGGCCTAAATGCTGGGGATCCCGTGAGGTTAACGATGTGGGGGCCCTTGGAATCGGAGCTTCGCCGCCAAGTGGCTTTACCTCCTGGGCCGGTTGCTGAGGCTCAGGTGGGACAGTGCGGGGAGAGCCGCTGGCCCTCGCTGGGGCCACGGGCGGGGACTCTCCTCTGGGCACAGTGGCAGGGTGTTCGACCCCTTTCCGACCAGCCCATACCTGGCTGCTTGTTCCCCTCTGCGGGCACTGCGGCGTCAGAGGCCTGCGTGGGCTCCCTCGGCGGCAAGGCCGTAGACATGGTCGGGGTGGTCCCCTCGGCCGGGAGGTAGGGGGAGGAAACGTCCTGCACTGCACAGGGTGGTCCTGCTCGGGGGAGAACTGCCCCATCCAGTGCCCCAGCACCGCTGAGAAAAGACTCCTGGTCCATGCAGGGGATTTTGGGAAACCAGGTCCCACAGGAATGGCCAAGATAGTCTGGACCAGGCTGAGAGGTGGGAGAGGAAGGTGGAAGCAGTGGTGGGTTCAGGACAAAGTCCGTGAGCACTGCCGGAGTGTCTGGTGGGGGGAGCTGGGGGCCCTGGCCCCTCAGTCGGGTCTCTAGCCCAGCCTCTTCTGTCCACTCTTGCCCACTGCTGGCCACCCCTCAGTGCCTGACAGTGGGGGGTGGGGGGAAACTTCCATTTGACTGCAGAGTTCACCAGATTTGAGCCCAGACTCCATCCCCACCATTTAACTGTCTGAATTGGGACACGTTATTCCACCTCTCCAAGCCTCAGTTTCCCCATTTGTAAATTAAGGATAATGATCCCCATCCATGCATTCTGGTTCCCAGAGCTGCTTTGCCAATTGAAGGAATTTGTGTGTGCATCCATCACGGCGCCTGTCCCCAGCAGGGATTTCCTGAGGACAGATGCCCTTCTCGCCATCGTCAGCTCCAGGTCTGACAAAGTGGTCCGAGGTGCCTGCACAGCAGGAGAAGTCGATTTTTATTGGTTTAGTTTCTCAGCTGTTAAACAAGTCCCATACAATGGGTTGGCTTAAATGACCGGAATTTATTGGCTCTTGGTTTTGAGGCTAGGAGGAGTCAAAATCAAGGCGTCAGGGAGGCAGTGTTTCCTTCCCGTAGACCGCGGCGTTCTGGGGCTGGCTGCCGGCGATTCTTGGTCCTTCACAAGGCAGTGTCTTCTTTCTAATCCAGATTCTGTGGGCTTGCAGCTTCTGGCTGCTCCCGTGGCTTCCCTCTCTGTGGCCTGCTCTGAGGCCTCAAGTGAGAGGAGGAAGCCCCCTCCCGGCAGCTGGGCCACACCTTCCCGGAGGTCCCCTCACCAGAAGGCCTGTTGACAAGGGCTCACACCCACAGGATGGATGCAGATTCAGAATATATTTTTCTAGGGTACATGACCCCAAGCCACCACGTTTATATATTTATTTTTACATATTTCATTTTATTATTAACAAATACGTTCCTTTGTAAAATGTAAATTAACTCATATATTTGTTAACAAGTATTTATATTTTTATAGGTTTATATATTACATCTTTTTTCATATAAATAGTTTTAGAATTGGTTTCCCGCATTAAGTTTAAGGAAACTTTAAAATGCAAGGTCCAGGGGAGCGTATGTAGCTCAGTGGTTGAGTACCTGCTTCCCATGTACAAAGTCCTGGGTTCGATCCCCGGTACCTCCTTGAAAAAAGGTGAGTCCTGGGTTCTGAGGCACGAGGCCGTTCTCTGGCAACACGAAGCCCCCTGGGGCATGTAAGGCCAGCAGACCCATAGCCCTGGAAGGCTCTGACGCCAGCAGCCCAGTGCAGCAAGGGAGGGCATTTGCCCGTGGCCCCCACCTCAGGGGTACCAGCCACCCTTTTCTCACCCTGAATGCCTGTCCCTGGGCCAGGAGGTTTGTCTTCTGTGGGAGCAGCTATTTCTCGCTGTCTGGGCCTGGAGGGAGCACCGGGGAGCGGAACGTGTGCCGAGGGCTCGCCTCCCCCCTCCCGTGCTGAGCTGAGCATCGAGGGTCATTGGGTGGCTTCCCTCGTGGCTACCGACGTGGCCGGTGGATTTCCCCTGCCTCTTCCCTACCGTGTTTGCTCTTGTTATGTTTAGGTCTTCTGGAAGGCTGGGTGGGGGGAGATGAAGAGAGGATATTTGGGAGGGGAAGGCAGACAGCTACAAAAATAGCTGACCCCCCCCCCCAGAAAGACGTGTGCAGGCGTGAGGTCACAAAGGGGTCTCGGTGTCCTGATTTGGGCCCAGCGGGCCCCTGGCTTCCGCACGCTCGGGGACCCAGGCGCGGCATCCAGCGTGGTTTCCAGCCGTGGGCTCTGAGCCAGTCCTCGCCGTCCGGGCTCTCACAGCCTCGGCTTCCTCACCTGTAACTAGGTGTGATGCTGTCTCCTTCCTCCCCAGCCGCTCTGAGGTCAGCATAAGCGCTCACTGCTGTTAAAGCTTTCCTCCGACCCCCAGTTTTCCTGGGAATTCTTTTCTTTCTGTGTGTCCACATTTGAGCCTTTCCTATGGGCCCTTCAGGGTGTGACCTGCACTCTAGCCTGACACTTTAGGGGGGGAAGCCCTCGCCCTTGGGCCTCTCCCGGGGCAGGGCCAGGTGTCAGTGGGGGTCTGACTGCAGGCCACTGGACAGAGGCGCCCAATGCCCCTCGTGGCTCCTGTCCACAGCTCCCGAGGGCCCCCATCTCCCAGGCCCAGTGCCTGACACCTGGGAGCCAAAGACAGGACACAGCCCCCTCCCCAGGGCTGGGTACAAGGCAAGGTGCAGCAGAGACACTTTCCCAGCTTGGGCAGGGACTGCTGTACCCCCCCTTGTGCAAGGGCTGAAGGCTTAGGATGTTGGAAGCATCGAGCTTGGCCAAGTCCCTGAAGCCAGAGGGACGAGGTGCGCAGGTCAGGGGGATCCGCCCAGGCAGGCCGTGCAGGTGTGCCAGTCGCTCCCAGTCGTTAGGGTGCGGTGGGAAGAGCTCTGGGCTGAGAAGCCCTGAGATCACACCTGGCCTCTCCCCTGTGACTTGTGGCAAATCACAAAGCATCTCTGAGCCTTTGTTTTCCTCGCCTGTGAAATGGGGTCGTCACCGCAGTCTTGGGCTGCTGTTGACATCTGCTGGGGCCTGCGTGAATGGTCCAACGTGCAGCCCTCGGTTCCCAAAACCAGGCTGACGTGCCCCGCGAGTCCCTCCCCTCCCTGGGGGTGGCTGCTGGCGCTGGGCCTCCCGCTTCTCCGCAGGGGCCGTGGCAGACAGAGGGCGGGAGCATGACCCTGAGGGTCTGCAGAGACCCCATGAAGCCTGTGGGCTCTCGGACCTGAGAAGTGTCCCTACGTCGTCCAGGGTCGTGGCAGGGCCCGGCTATCTCTGTAAAATGGGTGTGCCCGGGGCCTGGTGGAGGTCCCCTGAGCCCGTGCAGGCAGAGTTGGCGCCCAGGACCTGGCAGTTGCCGTCGTCGTCCCTGTGCTGGGTTGTCTCCCCTGGTTGGACTAGAAGTGGCACACACGTGCCTGGCTTGGCCCAGAGCAGAGGTAGCAGCCATGACCTGGCAGAGCCTGACAGCAGGCTCCGAGCCCCACCTTGCCTCACCCCGCTGTCTGGGGACTCTGGGTGAATAACTTCCCTGCCACCCTCCATCCCGTGCACCAGGGGGAAGGCCATCTCAGAGTTCGGCCTGGCCTGGCCCTGCCGTAGCAGGGGGTGCTGGCTGCCCTGGCTCTGGTTGGAGTTTTGACCCCCTTCCTTGCCCGAGCAGGTGTTTTAGTTTGCTGAGACCTGCTGCAGGCTGATAGGGCAGGCAGGTGCTAAGGCCATCGTGAGCCATTTCCTTGCCGTGTTATCCACCCTCCCTGATCCTCAGTTTCCCCACGTGTTAAATGAGACTAATGGTGTTTGCTTCATTGCAATGCCATGAAGAATAAATGGTCCAAGGTATTAAAGCGTTTAGCAAAATACAAGGCATGTAGAAAGGGATGGCAAAATTGTGGCTATTGTTTTTCGTTATTCTTGTCGTTGTCAGTATTATTCTCACTGTTATTATTACCATCCTGTTGTCTGGAAGCAGGAATGTATCCAATTCATTCATGAATTCACGAAGCAGTTCATGTATCCAGTGAATCAAGAGAGCTGACCCAAACTCCAAAAAAGCAGCGCCTAACTTTTATTTTTTATGAGTCATCTATAACCGCTGTACTCCGTTCTGGTCAAAGATGAGAGTGGCACTGCGGTTCCACCACACACTCCCCGACAGCGCGGAAGAGGGTGTGAGTGGTGCCGTCGTCAGCCTGCGACGAGGAAGTCTCCGGGCAGGCTGCGTCTTGCGTCGCGAGGCCTCCCGCTCCTGGACGAGCAAGCGTGGGCAGCGCCGTGGGCCCGGAGGCGGCCTCCCTCCCAGACTGTCGCCCCAGCTTCCATCCCACCCACAACAGGGCCTGGTGAAGACAATCCTAACTGTCCCCTCTCTCCATCTAGGTCGGACTATGATGACTGGAGACCGTCCCTGGCCAGCTTGCTTCAACCCATTCCATTCCCCAAAGAGTAAGTCCCATGCATGTCTCTGGAATGCTCCGACCTGGGAGGAAAACCTCAGCTGTCCACTGAGCACTTAACAGGGACACCGGGCCTTTGGTGGGACACCCCACGTCCCGGTGGGGAGACCAGGGACCAAAAGACGGCGATGTGGGTCCTGGCTTGGCCCCCTCAGCCGTGGGCCGAGAGGCCCAGCCCTTCCCACAGGGCCTTGCGTATTGTAAAGCCGGTTTTTATTGTGAATCCTGTGAGAATAGTAACATCTGCCTTTCCTGTCTCAGAGGGTGGGCCTGAAAATCAAAGTTAGTGCCTGTGGACCTGCTTCTGCGCCACGCCGCGGTGGGCCGAAAGCTCTCTGTTGGTTATGACTGTGAGCTCCCGCTACCAGCTGAATTTGGCCAGAAATGGACCCTCGGCCTCTCTCTTGCCGGCCCTTATCCCAATATTGAATTGATCACAGGAGAACTGGGAGAAAACTGTCTGGTAGATAATGACCTGAGGAGCGGGCTTTGTCTGAATTGCCAGGCCCTGACATGCCTGCAGGGCTCTGTTTGGTGAAGAAGGGAGGCCTCGGGAGGTGCCCAGGCTACCCGGGGACCCCATTAGCAGGCCTGTGTTTATGAAATGTGCCTCTCTCGGGAGGCATTACAGCCGGTAATTGCCCCATTTGCTGGCCTGACCCCCCTGGGGGCCCCCAGGACTGGAGACCAGAGAAATCCGACTCTGAGGCCCTGCTGCCATCTCCGCAGAGCGGCCTGTCATTGGCTGCAGCCGCTGTCCCTGCAGGCCTGGGGGGCACACTAGAGAGCCGCATGATGCAATTAGCTTGGGAGAAAGGTCCCTAATTGCCTTCCTGATGCATGGAGGTAATTACACAGCCGCACGAACCTGTGGCACAATTAACCACCACACCTGGGTCCCCAATGCCCCGCACCCTGGTCCGGCCGGCCCGTTTCCAGGTGTGGGGCCTGGCCTCTGTCAAAGGAGGCCCTTGCCCTGCAATTCTGAGGAGGGACAAAGTGCCGGGCATTTCGTTCTCAGCTTTCTCTTCATTCTTCCGGTCAGACAAAGACATCCCCAGAGCTCAGTCTTCCGAAGGTGGTGCTAACTGCAGTTTCCTTTGTTTCTGTTACAGAGCTCTCGCACATGAGAAGTTCACCAAGTGAGTGTCTGGGCACCGCCCTCATTGCCTTCTTCTGGTACAGATGCCCTCTGTGTGAGGTCACCCCTCCACGGCCAGCCCTCCTTCCGGAACATTCTCTGCGTCATGGGCATTCCGGGAGACAAGGGGGTCCCGGCTCCTCTCTCTTTCCCATGACCAAGCCCCTCCAGGAGTCTCCGGGGAAAAGCAGGGCCCACCCCAATCACCTCAGCACCGCTGGCTCCCCGTCCCTGCAGCCCCTCTGAACTGCCCCCTCTTCCCACCCCAGCCAGATCCCCGTGAATGATCCCACCCCTGCCCGTGTCTTTCAGGGAACTGAAGTACGTGATTCAGAGGTTCGCTGAAGACCCGCGACAAGAGGTGAGGCCTCCTCTCTCCCGTCTCCCCTCGTGGGCGCGCTGGGGGCCTCTTGGGGCAGCTGTGACTCTGTCGGGGCCTCCCTGCAACTAGCGGACGCTCAGAGCGGTTTTGAAGGCTCCGGCCTTGTGCATAAACAGAGCCTCCAACGTCAGTGTTCTTCGGTAAACTCCGCTGACAGAGTTGGTTTTCCACTGGCGGGCGGTCTCTCGATGGCGCAGAGGCCTCCATGCGCAGGGGCGGGCCTAGGGCTCCCTGCCAGCTCCAGGGCGGCGTTTGGGCCTCCCTGGTTCTGCCGCTCTGGAAGCAGCGGGCTGAGAAAGGAACCTGCTTTTACTTCGTGGGCCTGGTGGCCGAGACCTCCCTGAGGGGCCTCTGTCCCTCAAAAGCTCTGGGCTTCCAGGGTGAGGGCAGCTTGCCCCCCAGAGCCTGAGTGTCTGAGCAGGGCCTCAAGTGGGCTGGGAAATCACCGCAGAGCTTTGTCCGTCCACCGTCAGCATAACAATCCCAGCAGTGGTGGCAGCGACAGTCATTTACCAGGGGCCACGGAGCTTCAGGCCCCTGCATTTTCTCGTTGCCTCCCCACAGCACCCTATGCCTCCGGTGTATGATTATCTCCATCACACATGACGATCCTCCTTTTAGAGTTGAGAAGAGGGACGTTAAGCTACAGCCCCAAAGTCACACAACTGTGACATGGCAGGGTCAGGATTCAAACCCGGAAGTCGGGCTCCCTCGCCTAAGCTGTGAGTGGCTCTGCCCTTGAGCAGTTCATAGCCCACTTCTCTGTCTGTGGGACCGGGATGTGGCTCCCAGGTGGGGACAGACCTGGACACGTTTACACCAGCAGAGCGGGGAGGAGAAGGGAGCAGAGGAGGGAAGGAGTTGTTCTCGCTGGAGACATCCGGAGAGGCTTCTTGGAGGAGGTGACACCAAGCGGGTCGGTCTGCTACGTGGCCTGCAGTTGGGCCGTGACACTTCACCCAGGCCTGGAGAAGGCCCCACAGCCTTTCTCTCTTCAAGCGCAGATGCTCTAGAGCAGTGTTCTCAAACCTGCTCCTTGGGGAGCTTGTTCTAGAAGCTCACTGCCCCTTAGAGATTACAATTCAGTGCGTCTGGGCAGGCCCAAGAGTCTGCATTTTGAACAAGCGTTGCAGGAGGTTCCGATGTGGTGGTCTTAGCCCCACAGTGGGAACCATAGTTCTAGAAGGATGTTCCCCCACCACACCGTGATTCTAAGCCCTGATCTCCAGAGTAGTCCTCAGGTGCCACGGGGCAGAGCTGAAACCGTGGGGAGCACCCCAGCAATCCTCAGGTTTCCTTAGACCTCGGTCACTCCTTGCCATGTGTGAGGACAGATTTTCAGGATTCTCCGGGAAAACACAAACTTTGAAGTGGGAAAATAAAAGTGGTACCAGCTGCTTCCCAGCGCACAGCGTTAGCGCCAACTGCTGGGGGGAAAACTCGCAAGTGAAGGCTGGAGCCTAGGAAGGCATAGGGCTCACGGCGGAGGCACCCCGCGCCCCCTGCCCCTCGCCCAAGGGTGACTGGTCCCCCAGCCGCTGCCTCTCCCCTTCCTTCACTCCCCTCTTGCCTTGCCTCTTTCTTTCCTTTTCTCTCCTGTCTCTCTCTCTTTCCTTTCCCACCTCACTTTTCCTCTCTCTCTCCCCTCCTACTTTCTTCCTCATAGGTGAAGCCAAAAATTGTTTCCTTCTAATTTTTTGCTATGTTTGCTAAATACTTTAAAACTCTTGATTCCTTATTCCTTTGAAGTAGATGAATTAACACTTTATATTCTTCCAACTCTGAGGGAAAAATAAAAGCCCCACTGCCTGTGTTTTGTTTACTTTTGTGTGGGGCTGTGATCAGTTGAATCTCTAAGAGGCTCTTGGCAGCGATTGGCCTTCATTCCTGAGGGAAACCATCAGGCGCTTCTGTGCTGTCTTCCCAGCACAGGAGCGGGTTAGAAAACGAAGCCCTTTGCTTCTCTCTCTGCAATTGGGGGGGGGGGGGGGGCGGGCAGGAGAAAACTGCCCGCCCACACACACACACACACACACACACACACGCATCTGAGAAGGAGTTTGAGAGCCGCAGAGAGCTGTAGTTTGGGCATTGAAATTGCCCCCAGCCTGCACAGGCTCTTCTCTGGAGAGAGGGGCTCAGAGCCCCAGAGAGGGCGAGATTAGCGGGGACGGAGACCAGAGAGGGGCCAGATACCCCGAGAGGTCAGTGCTGAGATGGAGAAGGAGAGGCAGACAGCGGGGAGAAAGAGGAAGGCAGACACCCAGAAAACGAGGGGGAAGGAAAGCGCCCTCTTCCAGATGGCAGCGTTGGCGCAAAGGGGCCCTTCCGGACCTCTCCTGACCGAGCCAGTGGTGGCCACTGGTGGTGACTGGCTGAAGCTCCCCGGCCTGTGGCTGCCAGAAACACCAAAACGTCTTCCATGGACTGTAGCAGGCATTTCTCAAAAAGAGAGGTCTGGAAGGCCGGGCCCCCCGGCCGTGGGCTGGCCCGAGCGCTCAGCAGCGCGTGCGTGAGTCCAGGTCCCCGGTCACGGGTCTGTGTGGGGCTGACAGGACACGCGTCTCCTCTGCCGACAGGTGCATTCGTGCCTGCTGAGCGTGCGGGCTGGCAAGGACGGCTGGTTCCAGCTCTACAGCCCTGGAGGGGTGGCCTGTGACGACGACGGGGAGCTCTTCGCCAGCATGGTACGTGGTGCAGGCTCCGGAGCCGCCTTCTGCCGCGGGTCTGGGACCGGCCCAGGAGCTTCTAGGCTAACACGGTGACGATGCTGAAGCTGCTGGCAGCAAGGACAGCCATGGCTGTCATGCATCTGTTTCTGACCTGAGCTGGCGCTGAGCCAAGGGCTCGACATGCCTCGTCTCAGCCACTGTCACATGTGCCCTGGGTGGGAGGCAAGGTGTGAGTTATCATCACCCCATTTTACAGATGAGGCAGCTCAAGAGCAGAGAAGCTCACTGCCCGGGGTCACATGATCAGCTAGTGGCCGCGTCACGTGCACCTGTACCAGGGAATCCAGGGATTCTACAAGGCACTGGGAATCAACCAGCTCCTTTAATCCCTGAATAAGACAGCAGGGTCAGGACGATCACCTCCCCCCTCCCTTATAGAGGAAGGAGCTGAGGTCAACCAGCAACTGCATTCAAAGTAGCTTCTGGAACTTACACTGTGTTGGACACTTCCCATGTACTCTTTCTTTTGATCTTCACAACCACTCTGTTAATTCCTTATCATCCCCATTTTACTTGTGTTGAAGCAGAGGCCCAGAGAGGTTTAGTGGCTTGCCTGAGGTCACACAGGCCTTCAGCTTCGAAGTTCCTCCCTTGGCCTGTGCCAGAGCCCACCCAGGGGCACAGACTGTCTCTCCCAAAAGGAGAAGTGGGCTGCCTCTTCCCTGGGCCAGAAGCTCTGTTCAAAAGCAGCCAGTGACCTTCACCATCCCACTGGCTGACAAAACCAACCCCTGTCCCCAGACCACTCATACTCCCAAGCTAAGCTTTCGCTATTGGCCAGCTTGCCACCCCCGAGCTTGACGACTTTGGGCAAGTAACGACCTCTTGCCACTCCAGTTTCCTCATCCAGGAAGCAGGGAGCACGGTACTGGCCACTCGGGACTCCAGTGTCAGCTGCATGGGCTAGTACATGCCGCGCACCCAGCCAGGACAGCGCCGTCAGTGCCTGGAAATGACGGTTGTGATTAGCCCCCTCTCTGCTGGGCGACTGCTGCAGTGGGGGGCAGTTCATCAAGATCTCCACAGCGAGCTTAGCGGAGGCCTCGGTGCAGTGACGACAGACCCCGGCGCTGTCTTGAGAAGGGCTTATTTTTAGGTCCTTTTCCTGACACACTCCTTCTCCACTCCATTTCTGCTGCCAGATGAGTCCTGAGTGCACCAAGCATCCCGAAACGCGTCCCCGCCTGCCTGCACCACCTCCCTCTCTCCCCGCTCCCCTCTCACTGGCTTCTCTGATGTCACAGCCTTCACCATGGCAGGGACTCAATGTGCAAGAAACCTTGGGCTGGCAGCTTCCCAGCCTGAGATTTCATTTGAATGCCAGGGTCGTTAATGATGGAGCAGGAAAAACAATATATGGGGAAGGAAGCAGGCAGCCACTTGCATGGAAACGCATCATTTCCATGGAGACACTGGTGCTGGAGAGGTCCTCTTAATTAGGCTGCCATTTCCCACCAAGGAAGGGCACTGTATACATGAAGTGTGGGGGGGGTACAGATGAGGTGCCTGGGTCTCACCCAGGCGTTGGCTGGGGACCTCTGCCCTTGGGTCTCCATCTCCAAGATGTGCCAGAAAGAAAGTTTTCTTAATGGCTGCCCAACAGGTAACCCAAGGTAGAGCGGTTTTTGCCAATTTGCGGATTTCAGGGGGCAGACAGTCTCCTAAAACACCCTTCAAAATTCAAGAAGGTGCTAGAGAAAGGAAAGCAGCGCTCCCTAACATGACCTTTCCCACATGTGGGAGTGCTGGACCTGTACACCTTCAACAAGGGCTGCTGGAAACTCCTGCCTAGTTCTGACAATGCCGAGAATCCAAAGGTGCAAATGTCAGCAGTCCCACGGGGGGCTGGCAAGGGGCAGTTTTGAATCCCCAGAAGAGGACCTGGTGAGCATTTAAGATCCAGTGTCCAGGGAGGGCACAGGGTGGGTTTGTTAGGTGTCTCTGGCACCGTCCTCCTTCCGGCGTGCTGGAGGCAGCCTCCGCAGGCTTCAGCCCCCAGGCACTCACTCCTTTTCACCTGGACTTTTCTCACCTTATAGGTGCACATCCTCATGGGCTCCTGTTACAAGACCAAAAAGTTCCTGCTCTCCCTGGCGGAAAACAAGCTGGGGCCCTGCATGCTGCTGGCGCTGAGGGGGAACCAGACCATGGTGGAGGTAAGGAGCCTCCCTGAGTCCATTGTTCATTGAGTGCTTTCTAGAGCCAGGGCCTGTCACAGGAGCTGGGATACAGCACTCAAGGAGGCAGGCACAGGCCCGGGCCTCCTGGCCCGGCAGGAGAAACAGGCCTTCATTCAACAGTTTCTTAATTTTGATTGTGACACGTGTGACAGAGAGGAAGGGTTCTGTCCCAGTCGTCTGTGGCTGCGTAACAACCATCCCCAAACAGTGCCTTATAAGAAGAATGACTGTGTATTTTGCTTATGGATCTTGGGGTGACTGGGCTCGGCCAGCAGTTCTCACTAGGGGTCTCTCAGGCAGTGGCAGCCAGATGTGGGCCTCTCTCTCCACATGGTGGCCTCAGGGTAGCCCTCTCCCTCACCTAGGAGTGCACACCTGCCCCAGCCCCTCACATCACCTCTCACCTGCTCCTCTTTCCCCGCTTACCCACTGCCCTCAATCCCCAGAAGCCACAGCGACCATCCCAAAAGAAGCCAGGCAGAAGCCATAGTGCTTTTTCTAACATAAGCCTCGGAAGCCAGGCACCCTCACTTCTGTCACATCCTGTCCATGAGCAGTGAGTGGTCAAAGCCAGCCCATAGTCAGGACAGGGAATTAGACTTCACCTCTTGGTGGGAAGAGTGTCAAAGAAACTGCAGATGTGTCATGAAACCACCAGAGATGCCCATGGAAATGAGTGTTATGGTGAGATTTGAGGACCAAGAAGGAGTTAGAGGAAAGTAGGAGCAGAGCATTCCAGGCCATGAGGACAGCATGTGCCAAGGGCCTGCAGCAGGAAGAGGCTTGATTTGTAAGAACTGGGAGGAAGCCAGTGTAGCTGGAGCCTGGCAAGCAGAGCCGGGCGGGAGGCTCGGGAGGCAGCTGGGCATGCACAAAAAGCCGCTAGGTGCCAAAGGTCCTGGTGAGGATTTGGGTTTCAGTCCAAATGATGGTCCTGACTGCCCTTGAAGGGGATCTTAGGGCTGAGGGGAGTGAGCAGAGAGACAGAGTGGTGGCAGGAGGGAGGTGATGGGTGTACGTGGGCTGGTGGGCTCTCCTTGGCAAGGGAGAAGTCTTCAGAAGGAGGTTCTCCAAGGAAGGGCTCTCCGGGGTGTTGACCCTGGGCAGGAGTGGTGGCTGGGAAGGAGAGTGGGAGCATGCAGCTTAGCGAGGCCCTCCAGGAGGCAGGCGGCTGAAGACGTACCCAGGGTCCATTCTGGTCAATTCCATGAGCAGTACATGAGCCTCTACTATGCCAGGCCCTGGTGAAGAACTCAGGGTGGACAGAGCCTTCTGGTCATTTGGCCTCTGTAACAGCCTGTGGGAGCCTGGCATGCATAATCCCTGCCTGCATCGACCGAGGACCTACTGTGTGCTATGCTGTGCATGCATTCCTTTTCCCACTTAGAGGTGGGAACAGGGCCAGTGGTTTGCCCGCTGCCATCCGGGCGGGGGGTGCTGTTGGGGTGGGCTGAGGTTTTGTCACCCGTGCCGCTGAGGTGCCTCTGCGGTTCCCGGGCAGATCCTGTGCTTGATGCTGGAGTATAACATCATCGACAACAACGACACCCAGCTGCAGATCATCTCAACCCTGCAGAGCACTGAGGTGGGCAAGCGCATGTACGAGCAGCTGTGCGACCGGCAGCGGGAGCTGAAGGAGCTGGTGAGTCTCTCCCAGCGGTGGCCCGACTTCCGGGGCCTTCCGTGCCAGGCTGGCCTGAGAGGGGGTGGGAACAGAGCACAGGAACTGTTACTGGCATCTGCACGAGCCTTGGTCTCGAATCCTCCTCCAAACCCCAAGAGGTCGGGATTATCCCCTGCCACTTCCCAGTTGACCTGAGAGAGGCACAGAGAGGTCAAGTAAAGGGCCCAAAGTCACACAGTTCATGAGGGACCAGGCCAGAATTTGATCCCGGCTTATTCCCAGAGCCAAGGACAGCAGTCACTGCCAGTGCCCATGTGTGCCCAGCGGGACAGAGGCAGCAGGGAATTCCCACCCCTGGACTCCTGGGGCAGCCTCCACCGATGACTGCAGTGGGGTATCTCTGGGACGTGGCTTCTCCACCATTGCCCAGAGTCGCCCAGTGGGCTTAGGCCCCAGGTGCTGCCAGGGACAGCCGCTCTCTTCTGGCTGCCTTCCCTCCGCATCTCATTTCCCCTCGCCCCTGCTCCTGTTTCCTGAGATAACCTCTCGAATAAACCAACGGCCACCAAACCTCATCACAGGGTCTGCCTCTGCGGCTATGACCCCTGTTGCCTTCTCCCAAGAAAATGAAGTTGGCGCCACGAGCGGTGCTAATGGAGCTGGAGGTGCAGGGCGGAAGCTTGGGGAAGGAATGGGTCATAACCGGCCTGGTTTCTGTTGCAGCAAAGGAAAGGTGGGCCTACCCGGCTAACGCTGCCCTCCAAGTCCACGGTGAGTTGCTTTGTTTCTCTCTGCAGGGCGGGAGGAGAAAGCAGTTGGGGCCTGGCTGGGCATGTCAGGACAGTGTCTGTTCTGAGATGGAAGGTGATGGGGGAGGGTGACAAGGACCACATGGTGCCTGGCAGGCCAGCTCCTCCTGGAGGTAACCAGGTTGCAGAAACCCAAAGAGAAATGAAAACCAAAGAGAAAATTAAAGCATGATGACGGTTACTGTTTAACTAATAAACTAATACTTCACTTAGTATTCGTTAGCTTTATCCTCACAACAGTAAGATCAGTGCATCTTACAATCCCCATTTTACAAAGTCTTCAGGGATCTTAGTTCCTTCTATCCTACTGTCCCACTACCCTTGCCGCATGCCTTCTACCTCATGGCTCTCAAGAAGGCTGCTCAGGCTCCAGCCATCTCTCCGTTCCAGCCAGCTAGAAAGAGAGCCTTTAAGAACCTTCCTGGAAGTACCACTTGACACCTCTACTTATTCATTATCTTGACTTAGCACATGCCCACTCTTAGCTGCAAGGGAGGCTGGGAAATTAGTCTTAACTCAGGGTGGCCAGGTGACAGCTGAAAACCAAGGATCCTATCACTAACCTGGAAGGGAGTATGGATATTGTCCTCCAGGATCTCACAGTCTAGCTCTCAGGCTTTCGTGATCCCCACAGGCTTTGGAGTTGACAGGGTCTCTCGGTGTTTGCATGTGGGAAATGGGCACGACCTGCTTTCTGAGCGCACACGCATCCTCACGCCTGTGGGAGGGCCGTAGCCTCGGAACACCCCACTCAGTGACTCAGGATGTGAGTCACTGCACTGAAGGCTTTCTCCTCCACCCAGCAGCTGCCACCCACGGGGCAGGCAGGCAGCCCCTCCTGCCTGGCAATACCCATGGCCCACCCAGCCATGCTGGTGCCTCGGCTCCAGGGGATTTGCTGCCCCCCCGCAGCAGTGCTCTGTGGGGCCAAGGGAAAGGGCCCATTTCCAGGGAGCGAACTAGGAGAGGTGGATGAGAGAGCTCAGGGGCTCCGGGGGCTCCCGGGAGCCACAGGCCTGCCCCTAAGACCCCTCCCGCCTTCTGCTCGCAGGACGCCGACTTGGCCCGTTTGCTGAGCTCTGGCTCTTTCGGAAACCTGGAGAACCTCAGCTTGGCCTTCACCAACGTAACCAGTGCCTGCGCCGAGCACCTCATCAAACTGCCTTCTCTCAAGCAGCTGAACCTGTGGTCCACTCAGGTACCCCCTGCCATGCCTGCCCACATCCTGCCTCCCTGCCTGAGCTGCACCCTGCACCCCTGCCTGCCCCCAGCTCAGTGCCCACTCCCCCCAGACCAGAGGAAGCTGCGGCATCCTCCCTCGTGGCCTGTTTCACAGTGGGGAAGGCTGAGACCCAGGGGAGGGAAAGGCCCGGCAGTGCCTCGGGGGGCCTTCAAGGCAGGGCTGAGTCGTCAAGCGGGCCTGACTGACCGCCGGGCAGCACGGAGGCGACCGTGGGTCTTTTCCGAGGTGATAAAAAGCACCAGAGCCAGTGCTGACGCTTGCTAATAAGCACCATGCCCAAGATAAACAGTGCCGCCCGGCACTTGGCAGGGACTGGCCTGTGTGATTTTCACCCTGTGACGTGTGGGCTTGGCCATCGTCCTCATTTTACACGAAGAGAACCAGGGCTGCCCCAGCAGGCTGCCTCCAGGCCCAACCAAGCAGCCACTGCACCCACCGCCAGGCGGGAAGGGCAGGCGGGCTTATTCCCTGCGCCCTCCCCAACCGATGGCAGGGAGGAGGACCCCGCCTGGCCCCCGCCGCATCTGCAGGAGCGGGACTCGAGCCCAGGTCCAGGGGGGGCATTCGGTCCTCTTGGGGAGTAGTGAGAGGCCCTCTCCCCTTCTCCCAGCTGGGGGACCGCTGGGCCTCGGGCCATTTCTCCAGGGTGCCCGGGGGAGGCAAAGCCAGGCCCCAGCACTGAGAGGTCTGTGCCCACAGTTTGGAGACGCCGGCCTGCGGCTCCTGTCGGAACACCTCACCATGCTCCAGGTGCTGAACCTGTGCGAGACGCCCGTCACTGACGCCGGCCTGCTGGCCCTGAGCTGTGAGTCCCTTCCCCTCCCGCCCTCCCTGCAGCAGACTTGGGCTGAGCACCTGCTTTGCACCCTGCCCTGTGCCGAGTGCTGGGATGTGGCATCCATTCGTTCACTGAGCACGTGTTTATTGGACATCTGCTGGGTGCCAAGCCCTTGGAACAAAACGGGAAAAAAAATTATAATCCCTGCCCTCACGGAGCTCATATTCTAAAGGAAAAAGAAAGAATGAGAAAGTGCGTGAGGCCCCGTCCTCCCGGGCTCCGGGTCTGCCGTGGGGTCAGGTCCGAGCGCAGTGCTCCAAGACATTGCACTTGGCATCCCGACCAGCAGCAGCGGCCCTGGGAGCCAGCTAGAAAGGCGGGTTCTCAGGCTTGGCCCCAGACTACTGATGCAGAATCTGCATTTTAACAAGGTGCTGGGTAGCCCAGCGGCAGCACTGCTGTAACGGAAGGAGCCCCAAATACTCCAGGAACCTAGCAGCGCTGATTCAGCGCTGATTCCTGTACCCCAACCCCAACCTACTGAGAGGTGGCATGAGCCTGGGAGTCTGCATTTGTCCAGCTCTCCTGGTATCAGACCCTGTGATTTAGAGGAGAGACCCCCTGCCTCAGCTGGGAGGGGCTACATTTGAGCTGGGTGTGAGAGATAAATCCATAGAGCCCGGTGGGGGGGCCCTCTGGGCAGCACCAGGTTCCTGGAGGCTGTTAGCAAGTTCTGGGTGGCCTCAGGGTGGGTGGGGTGGGGCACAGGCTAATGGAGGGCCCTGAGGAGGAGGGCTTGGGGTGATTCCGTAAATGTGTTCTTTGGACCACTCGCAGGGGAGTCACGTGGGGGCTGCGTAGCAATGCAGATTCCTGGGCCCCCCCAGCTGCTCTGGGAGTGGGGCAAGGGAGGCTGCACACGCTCAAGGGGCATCCTTCCTGGAGGAAGCTTGAGTCAGCTCCTATTGGGAGAACTCCCGGGGTTCCCTGGGGGCAAGGGCCAGTCCTGGCTCGCTGGAGCCAGACTGGGGTGTGGCAGGGGGCACGGGGGACACCTGGTCCAGGCAGGGCAGGGACACAGCAGAGGGAGCAGAAGTGGGGCAGGCTCCCAGGGAGGCGAGAGCACGTAGGCCCAGTCCCACCCAGCACGGCCTGGAGCCGTCTCTAGTCGCCCCCAGCTGTGCCTCTGAAGGCCACCCTCTCCCCTCCCATCTCCCAGAAAGGGCCCTGAAATTGCTGACCACTCCCCCAGCTTGGCCGTCCCCTACCTGCAGGTGCCCCTCGTGGGCCTCACTGAGCTAATGTGTGTCTGTCTGTCTGTCCGTCCGTCTGTGCGCCTGCCCTTGCACAGCCATGAAGAGTCTCTGCAGTTTAAACATGAACAGCACCAAGCTCTCGGCTGACACCTACGAAGACCTGAAGGTAACTCCTCCTTCCGCTCGTCCGGTACGCCCCCATCTAGGTACTGTCACTTGGCCCTCATGGAGCTTATCCTCCAGCCAGAGAGGTGATTACAGCAGCCCATAAACAATTCTCAGAACAATGAGTGATAAGGGAAAAGCCAGCAGGAATTTGAGAGATTGGAAACAGGGAGGGCTTGTGTGAAGTGGGATGATCAGGGACGTTCCCTTTGGAGAAGAGACCATGTAAACTGTGAGATGCAAAGGGCGAGAGGGCGAGCAAGTGCCAAGGTCCTGAGGCAGCCAGGATTGGCGAGAGCTGAAAAGAGGGAGAGAATGGGCTGGGACCAGGTCAGGGAAGGGCTCTGGAGTTCCTCCAAGCTCAGCAGAAAGCCTTCAGAGGCTCTGGGAAGGGGAGCGAGTTAGGCTTTTCAAAGCACATGCTGGCTGAGGTATGGAGAACAGATATTTTTTGTGGGCGAGTTGAGGCAAGGGTTGAAGCAGGAAGAACATCTGCAGGCAGGTGCAGTCATCCAGGTAAGAGCCTGGACAAAGTTGGCAAGGTACAACTGGGGGAAAATAAGGCGACCTGACCAGTGGAAGGTGGGGCGTAGTTTGCTTGTAGGCATGCGTCTTGGGGAAGTTGAAGGGGGTGGGGGCTTCTGACCCCCCATCCTCCTGAGCCTGTACCAGCAGCTCCAAAAGGAGCGGGAGGGGCTGCCGTAGAGTCAGCGCCCCTGGGAAGGAAGGGCTGGACCCAACGGCGAGAAAGCAGAGATGGCGCCCATGAGCAGCGCTGGTCGCTTCACACCCTGGAAGCCACTTCGAGGGAATCCTCCGGCAGCCCTGGCCAAGGCCCACGTCCAGCAGGGACGTTGGGTGGCCCCTTACAGCCTCGGTCTCCAGCTGAGCACCCCCTCCTGCCAGCCAAGGGCGTTTAGGGGGCCCCTGGTGTTTGCCAGGCCATGCTGGAGACTGGGGACACCGAGGAGTGGCCAGCCAGGAGGAAGCACAAGCCCTGGTAGATACAGGAGAGCGCAGTGAACCGAGGCGGGCACAGGGCCCCAGGGGCTGGCAAGGAGAGGACGGTCAGCTTGGCCTTCACAAAACAGTGTCTTGTCTTGGATGGTGACATTGCCCAGCAGGCCAAAGCAAGATGGGCCCAAAGAGCACGGAGGAAGGAGGGGAGCACGGAGGGAGGAGGAGGAGATGCAGGAAGGGCAGGCTCCCTGCAGGCTTGCGAGCCCACCCACGGGGCGTGACCAGCGCCGTCGGCCTCCCCCGGGGGGCTCGTCAGATATGCAGGCCCCCCCCCCACACCTCCTGGATCCGAAGGAGCATGTCATCAAAGTCCCCGGTTCATCTCTGGGTTCACTGAAGATCTAGAAGCTCTACTGTAGATTATCCTTGAGTTTAGGGTCTCACAAAACCCAAACTCTACCGAAACCAAGCAGGAAAGGGGAGGTAGTAGGCCGCTTAGGTAGAAAAGTCGCCTGTAGTCAATTTTTTATTTTCACGCGTTTGAGAGACACAGTGCCAACTTGGTGATGACTGGCCGGTGACAGGCTCGGCGCCAAGGGGACGCCAGGGCATGGTGGGCAGTGGCAGATTGGGGGCTGCCTCTCAGGGCCAGGTGATTATACTGCCTGGTCCTATCACACCCTTCCTGGTTTTTTGTTTTTTGTTTTTTGTTTTTTGTTTTCAATAAAACCTAGAAATCCGGATTCTTCTGTACAATCTGCTGATGTTGAAAGGTTGGTGCACGTATTTTAAATCACTGCACCAGCCCAACAAAACGTGACTGCAGGTCCCAGCTTGTAACCTCTGCTCAGGCAGTGGGGAGCCATTGAGGGTTGCTCATCCCAGGAGAGGCGCAGTGAGGAATTGCGTATGCGTGTGTGTGCACGTGTGCTGAAAAGGCTTCGCTGACCAGTATACAGGAAGGTTGAGAAGGAAGGAGGCAAGAGGCAGGAGAGCAGTTAGTAGGCAACTGCTTGTTCTGTACAGTGAAGGCTTAAGAAAAAGCCGACTGTTGATAAAAGAAACGGAGGAGAGAAGAAGAGTGTTTGGGTGGCAGGAACAAAAAGCAGGAACAGTTCTGAGAACAAGCAGGAGGCATCAGCATAGCTTAGCCGTGGATCCTGAGTGGGAAGAATGTGACTCCCAGGTGACTGCCTTCCCACTTCATTCACCCTGCCCATTTTGTGATAATGATAAAAATATAAATAATAGTAAAAGTAAGAAGAAAGTAGTGAAAATGAAAATAGTTCCCACTTATAAGTGCTCGGGACTTTCTGGGCACCAAGCCATTCAGTCCCTAGCACTGTCCTGTGAACCAGGAACTGGACTCAGGTTCATTTTACAGGTGGGGAAACTGAGGCGCCAAGAGGCAGAGCCATTTGCCCAAGGTCACACGGCCAAGTGGCAGAGCCAGGGTTCAGACCCCGGTCTTCCTGCCTGCAAAGCCGTGACCCAAAGCCCACGCAAGGCGGGGCCGTGGAATCCCACCTGGTTTCTCTGGGGCCGGGGCACATCCCCCCAAAATCACCCAGCCCCCTGAGAGCTCCGGGGACCCCACAGCAGGCAACAGCCAGATGGGGAGGGGATGGTGAGCCCCAGCAGCACTTCTAGGTTCTGGAAGGGACCGGCTTCAGTGTGACCAGCCTCCTCCTTGCTCGTCCCCAGGCCAAGCTTCCCAACCTGAAGGAGGTGGACGTCCGCTACACAGAAGCCTGGTGAAGCTCCCAGCTGGCGGCAGGAAGACGTTTGCAACCGAGGAGAAACTACTCTTGACTAATAGCCGTAGAGCAGCCGGCCCTGGGGCCCAGCCCCAGCGACCTGGCGGAGATAGATGGGGAGTCTTTCCGGGGGCGAGGGCGGAGGGGTGGGGGGTGGGGAGGGGGTCCAGAAGCACGCCCAGCCCCTGCCTAATTCTTTTAGCTTCATAATCGGAAACCTTGACCTGATCTAAAACAGACTTTGTAGCAACAAGAGGATTTATCAGCGGGGTTGGGGAAGGGGGGGCGGGGGGCTTCGGGGGAGGGGGCCCTTTGTGGATTTTCTTTGCCTTTGTGTTTAATGCCGTGTGGGAAAAGTCACCTCCAGCGCCACCATCTGCGGGATCCCGGACGAAGGATGCTCTCCCAAGAGGCTCCAAGCCGAGAACTCGCCCCCCGCCCCCCATTGGGACAAGAAGAATCAATTGCGTCATCCCAGCGTCCTGTGTCCTCACCATTGCTATGCAAAGTGATTTCTGTTGTACATAAGATTTAAATAATGCACCTATTTAAGAAATGTTGACAGATTGCGGGTCTGGGACCTGCCCTCCTCTTATTTATGACGCCTCTGTCGTCCCCGCCC
The DNA here is from genome assembly GCA_026826555.1 of Tolypeutes matacus. Classification (NCBI taxonomy): domain Eukaryota; kingdom Metazoa; phylum Chordata; class Mammalia; order Cingulata; family Chlamyphoridae; genus Tolypeutes; species Tolypeutes matacus. The sequence continues at coordinate 6,334,396 of JAKSZT010010873.1, read as the reverse complement.
CCTGGCGTGTCGTACTGTATGAACCAGTCAGCTGTCAGTTCGTGGTAGTGCTATTGTTATTTTTTTAAAGGAAACAAACAGACAAAAAAAGAAAAAAAAAAAAACCCTCCTTGGAAAATTAATTGCTTTTTCATGATGGGTTCCGTCGGCTGATGCTCTCGCCAGACTGCCCGCTTCCCAGGTGGCTCCTGCACCCTCACGGGGCGGGGGGCGGGCTGGGGTGGGAAGCAGGGTCCCTCATACTGTAGACTCGCTCCTCCAAGACCCAAGCGCTCTGTCTCGGCCCCCTTCTGCCCACGGTGGGGGGGTGCCAGCCGTCCCCCCTGGCCCACCCCGTCCAGGAGAGCGCGAGTCTCCCGCCGCCCCGGCGCTCCTGCCCCTGGTTGAGATTCTGAGACCCGTGGCCTCGGCGCCACCTGCGCGTCCCGAGCATGCCCTCCTCCCTGCATGGTCTCCTGGGAGAAGAGAGGCTACGTTGCCTCCCCCCGCCTGACCGCCCACCCCCTGGCCTCCCCCTCCCGAGGGGACCCCCGCAACGGAAGCCCTTCTCCTGCCCCCCACCCCGAGGGCAAACCAGTCTCCGTTTCTTTTATAAAACAGTTGGCTTTTTCTTAAGTAGCCCCCTGTACAGACGGCCCCCTTATGGTTTATTTGGGTCCCCCTGCCCCCAGCCTCCTTTTCTGTTGGTTTAGCACAGATACTTCCTCCCTCCAGCACCTCCAAACCTGACCCACAGCCAATGTAATTGTTTTATATCTATTTAATCTTATTCAATGGAAACCATGCTTTTGTCGTTTTATACTTTGCTAGGTAGACTTTATTACCCCCTGACGAGACCCTCGTTTTTTTAAAAAAGGAAAAAAAAAAGAAATTGGGTTTCAGTCTTAATTCATTTTACGTGCCAGGTTTTATTTTGTGTGTGTGCGTGAGTGTGTTCTGTTTTGTGTTCTGTTTCATTGTTGTTGGTTTTTGTTGTTTGGTTTTACCCCCCCCCCCCCCGTCCCCAAACTTTACAGCACTCTGGTGCAGCAGGAAGAAGCAGAAGCAAAAAAAAATTTTTTAAACATTAAAAAGGAAAAAAAAAAAAAAGAACCAAGACCTGCCACCTTTTCCCTTCACAGTGTCGCTTTTCCTGATGGTTAATACTACTGTCACGTAGCTGTGTACAAAGAGATGTGAAATACTTTCAGGCAAAAATAAACTGTAAGTTGACTCATTGACGACTGGCCTGCCTGTGTGGCTTCGTGGGGGGCGGGCACGGTCAAGGCGCAAGGCAGCCCCTCCTCGACCCCTCTCCCAAGTGTGCAGGGAACCCACCGGGTTTCTCAGCCTCGGCACTGTTGACGTTTGGGTGGGGTCGCCCACAGCGGTGACAGCCAAAATGCCCCCCGGGGTAAAGGTCAGCCCCCGGCGTGACACACCAAGCCAGTCCTGTGCTCAGGGGAGGCTCCCAGTCCAGAGCTGTGCAGACTCCTGGGCCTGCGAGTCCCCTGGGGGGGCTGTGGAAATGCAGGGGGTGTGAGCCCCTGCCCCGGTGATGGGGTCGCTGCTGGTTTGGGACCACCCTTTGAGGAGCAAGCACCTAGAGCCACACACAGCGGCCTCCCCGGCACCCTTCTCTCTTCCCAATTGTCTCCAAGAGGCAGGCGTGTCCAAGGAGAAAAATGGCCTTTGACCTCCATCTGCCTAGTTCCTGGTGGCTGCCAGGACAAAGTGCCACAAAGTAGATGGCTTAAAACAGCAGAGGCCAGAAGCCTGAGATTGGGGGCATCGCAGGGGGGCTCCCCCGAAGGCTCGAGGGGAGGCTCCTTCCCGGCCTCCTGGGGCCCAGGCCTTCCCGGGCCGTGGAGTCTGCAGGGCCTTGTTTCTCCTGCGTGGCTCCAAGTTTCCGTGGTCTGAGGACACTTGTTGTTTGGCCTCCCCCAACCACTCCCATCTTAAAAGACCCCCTTTTTCCAAGAAGGTCCCATTCACGGGACATGGCTTAGGACTTGGACATGCCTTACTTGAGGGACACAATCCATCCTCCCCCAGAGTCTCCCATCTCAGCAAGGACAACCCCGACCTGTGGCGGCGACTCCAGAACTTTCTGAGTGTACGCAGGTCCCCCTGCACGTCCACCTCAGGGCAACCACGTCATCTGCCCCCTGGGCAGAGGCAGCAACCCCTTGGCAGCGTTCCCCGTCCCGCCACCAGCCCGCACCCCCGCCCCCGGCCTCCAGCCCCTGAAGCCGCCCGGGGTGCTCTGCCCCTGCCTCCTAAGTCTCAGCACTTGCTGGGGGACAAGGTGCTGTGGACAGGGGTGCAGAGGGCCCTGGGCTTGTCGGGGTGGCAGGTAGGCCTTCCGGAGAAGGAGAAGGAGAGCGTGGACGGGTCCAGAGAGCACGCGGCCTCAGTCCTCGGCCGCAGGTCCTGGTTTCTAAAGACGCGCGCACGTGGGCGAGGCCCAAACCTTTCCACCCAGCGGGCCGGCTCGTTGCTCCACCACGTCGAAGGGTGCGACTGGCCAGCCTTGGGCCTGCCCACCCCGTCGTGCGCCACCTGGCTCCTTGGCGCAGGCTTCCGGCTGGGTCCGGAGCAGGGAGAGAGAGGCCAGGACGCTTCCCACGGCTGCCAGCAACGCACTTCCCTCTTGCCCCTGCAGCCTCAGAGCCCTGGCGGCTCCCCACTGGGCTAGTCTGGGGTCTCAGCACCCTCAGCCCTGCCCGTGCCTCCTCCCCAGCTGCAGCTGAGCTCCCCCACACCGGCCCCTCAGCCTGCAGACCTGGGGGTAGTAGCAGTTCCCCTCAATTGCTAGGTCCGGGGCCTCGACTTCCTTGCTGATCCCCAGCCCCTAACCCTGCCTCCAGAGCTAGTCCCTCCTTTACATGTTCTCCCGAATCCCACCTGAGTGGCCCCTCTGTCTCATGCCAGGACCTGACTTGTAGGCAAACTGGCAGCTGATGGCACCGGCCCAAATGGCCCCAGTGAGAGCCCAGTAGGGCCAAAGGCCAGGGGTATTCGTCAGGAAAATTCGAGGGAAATCCTACAATTGAGTGCAGGGAGAAATGGGAAAGAAAAGGACTATTGGAGACTTAGGAACTGAGCTCTGGGGTCTACCCAGGCCCACTCGAAGCCCGCAATGTGGGGGCCTGGGTAGCCGAGGGGTAGTTTGTGACTGACAGACCGCTCCAAAGCTGGCTTGGCTCTGCTGGAAATTTATCTGAAGTCCAGCAGGGCAAGAGGTCAGAGTGCCCTAGAAAAGGGCCTCATTTGTTGGTTCACCCAGTCCCACATTCAGTACTTCTTTATTGTGCACCCGCTCCCCAGGCCCTGTGGGGGTGCTGGGAAGCAGGGGAGGTAGCCCTTGACCTCCAGAGGCCCCAGTGGCCTGGAGCCTCCTGGCAAGGAGACAGGTGGTCTGAGCTTATGAGTGGCAAACTCTACTGCCCATAGGATGGGCACCTCATCCAGGCTTTGGAGGCCAGGAAGGCTTCCTGGAGGAAGTGGTACAGTTGAGAGAGAAGAATGAGAGCGTCTGCCAAGTCCACAGAGGGAAGTGTGGAGTGGAACAACATGGGTGAAGGCCTGGCGACGGAATGGCAAAGGTGGGGGGTGTGGGGGCAGGGTGGAGGCTGAGGTGAGCCAGGGACTCGCTAGCTGCATCCAGACATTCGAGACTGATCCTGGGGGCTGGACCAGGGTGAGGGGGCCGCTTACATAGCACCGACTACACATCAGGTCCAAAATCCTTTAATCCTAACAAGCCTGGGAGGTGGGGGCTAATGAGAACCCCTTTTATTGAGGAGGGAGCAGAGATGAGTGTATTAGTCAGCCAAAGGGGTGCCTGATGCAAAATACCAGAAATTGGTTGGTTTTTATAAAAGGTATTTGTTTGGGGTAGAAGCTTACGGTTACCAGGCCATAAAGCGTTAAGTTACTTCCCTCGCCAAAGTCTTTTGCCATGTTTTGGAGCAAGACGGCTGCCGACATCTGCCAGGAACAGGCTTCCTGGGTTCTTCTCTTCCCGGGGCTCATTTCTCTCCGGGCTCAGCTCCCCTGTTTTCTCCACAAGGCCAGCTGCAGACTATCAGGTGAATGGCTCTGTCTTGCTTCCCGGGGCTCCTGCCGTGTCTAAGGAGCCGTGTCTATTCCTCTGTGTTCCTCTCCTGTGTGTTCACTTCCCAGGCTCCAGCTCAAAACTCCAATAGTAAAACTCCAACATCAAAAACTCCAACTCTGTCCTTCACCATGCCTTTCATCTATGAGTCCCCACCCACCAAGGGGTGGGGACTCAACTCCCTACTGACGTGGCCCAATCAAAGCCCTAATCGTAACTTAATCACGCCCAGAGGAACAGACCGGTTTACAAACATAATCCAATATCTATTTTTGGATTTCATAAATAATGCCAAATTTCTACAGCAGGGAAAGGCCACTCTTGGTCAAGGTCACTCGAGAAGCAGGGGAGGGGGCCCAGATGATAACGTCATTGTTGGGTGAATGGATGGGGGGTGCCTAGACAGCCTGCCCCAAGGGGAAGGAGGGGGCTGGGACCAGGGCCAGGGAGACATGGATGGGTTGGAGGGAAGCTTGAGAGTAAAATCTGCAGAACTTAGTGATGGATCTGGAGGGAGGGCGAGCAAGCTCCCTCAGCCTGGCCGGCGCGGTGCACAGTGGCCTGTCTGCAGGTGCCGGCACTGGTGCCCTTGGCCTGGGGTGGGCTGGCAGGGCCTGAGAGTCAGCAGCCCTGTCCCAGACAGAGCTGGCGTAGAAATATCGCCACCCTCTCGCTCCTCGTGGGGTGCGGGCGACCCAAAGGCCTGTGTATGCTCTGGCTCCCCGAGTCTCGCACTGGGAGCGGGCTCCAGGGGCCCACAGGGCCCACTTGCCGGGTGGGACTTCCTTCCCTGCCCCGTCCCTTTGGTGCCTCCTGGGCCCACTCCCCAAATAAACTCCTTGTACCCGAATCTTTATTTTAGGGTCTGCTTCTGGGGAAGCCCAAACTAAGAGCCACCAGCCATGTTCCGAGGGACAGGCTGGGAATCCTCCCAAGAGGACCGCCCAGTCCGGGTTCACCTGCCCAGACCCGTAGCCACAGAGGTGCCTCCAGGCAGGAGCTGGCAGGGCTCTGGGGCCAGGGCCCAGAAATCAGGTCAGGGGCGTTTGCTGTCGGAAACCCTCACGCACTGCTGGTGGGAGTGTAACTCGGCCCGACCATTTGGAAAGCACCAGTATCTACTAAAGCTAAACATATGCCTGCCCTCTGACCCACCGGCTCTGCCCAGGAGAACTGAGCACGAATGTCCACCAGAAGACGACGGGAGTATTCCCAGCAGCAGTATTCATGAGAGCCAAAAATGTGGAAGCGACCCAAACGTCCACTGGCGGGGAATGAATAAACAGCTCTGGGGCAATCTCACAGTGCACACGTCTCCACAACAGGAGAACAAATAAATAAACTGGGACACAGTCATACAATGGAATTCCACAGAACAAGAGGGAAAGAGCCAGCTAATGAGTTTTTCGGCCAGATAGCATGTTGTGCAAAAGGAGCCAGGCACAAGGGAGTGTCTGCTGTAAGCTTCCATTTACAGAAGGATCGAGAGCCGGCGCAGCCCAGTCTATAGCACTGCAAGTTACAACAGTGGCTGCCCCTGAGGGGCTGTTCTGGACTGGGAAGGGGCAGGAGGGAACCTTCTGGGGTCAAGAAGATACTCTACATCTTGGTCTGTGATTACATGGATGTTTGCAAATGTAAAAGTCGTGCATCTGTACACATAAGGACTGTGTAATTCACTGTTTATGTTACACACCTTTTCTTCAAGTGGCATAAAATATTTTTAATGAAAAGATGGCTGCTGCTCCTCCCTCCTGGCCGTTTCTGGGCCAGGAAGTGTGAGAGATGCCAAAGGCCACCGGGACTTCTGTCACAACCACCACCTGCTTTTTGGTAAATTTTTTGGGTCCCTTCCTCAGAACATTCTAGTGCCATCTGCTGGGAGTGGGCATAATCACTATACAAATCTGTGACGTGGATGGACACCCTGAGACATGGTGCTCTCGTGCAGTGCGCAACCTGAACAGCTGCTCATGGTGGGGCGTGGAGCCTTGCTTTCTTTTTCGTGTGCTCTCTCCAGATTGGGATAGTGCCTTACAATGGCCCCGGCCTGGGAGATCTGGCCTTCCTGCTCCCACCCTACTGCAGATGAGACCGACTGGAGAAGGGAATTGCTGAGGCTGGAACCGGGCTCCTCAGAGAGTGGTCCAATGGACCAGCAGCATCAGGGAGGTCTGAGAGTCTGGTGGAAATGCAGAGTCCCGGGTCCCACCCCAGACCTCCTAAGTCAGAATCTGCATTTCAACAAGCTCGCCAGGTGATTCATGTGCCATCAGGTGATCCAGTGATTCAGGCTGGAAAAGAATTGTGGGGCCCAGTACAAAATGAAAATGCAGGGCCTCTTGTTCAGGGATCACTAAGAATTTCAGGACAGTGGCAGTGGAGCATTCAACCAAGCAACCAGGAAGCCACCCCACCTGGGCTAGTCCTTCTCAGATGGGTCTAGAAGATGTGGTCAGCAGAGAAATCCTGTTGGCCCCTGATCCATGCATCAATCGATTGAAAACTGCCTTTCAGAGCCATCTCCAGAAATGAAACCTTCCCCGAAGCATCGCTGGTCATCTCTGCAGGACCAGGACAATGGGACTCACTGGAAGGGACGCTTCCGCTTTCTCCCAACAAGCCCCTTTATGTTGTTTTGCCTCTAAGTGTAGTGAAGGTGGGGACAACTGGTTCCCCTCAAGCACCAGCGCATGTCTCCTCTCTGCTCTGCTGGGGAAGAGAAGGGGCTGGCAGATCCTGGCAAATGGGAAGGCAGCTAAGGGCATGAGGCTCTGGGAATCTGAGCAGCTACTGAGGAACGGGATACCCACCCCCCACAGTAGCTCCTCTCCTGGGGCTGCCCCCCTACTCCCTCTGGCTGCAGAGGCTTTGCAGGGGGAGAGGGGAGGGCAATTTTCCCCTCCCAAGTTTTCTTGTGGACAGCAGTAATGCATCTCCTGCGTGACCCCTCCCAGCCCCAGAGCTGCAGCCAGATCCGTCATGGGGGTGGGCGCCCTCTCCCCTCCCGTGGAGGGGTGGCTGCCCCGGGACCAGCGCTGTGCAACACAAACGAAATGTGAGCCACATAGAGAAGTTTAAATTTCCTAGCCGCCGCATGACCAAAATATAAAAAGAAACAGGTGAAATTAATTTTAATAATATATTTTCTTTAACACAATAGATCCAAATTATTATCATTTCAACATGTAATCAACATAAAAAATTCTTAATGAGACATTTTACTTTTTTTGTACTAACCAGTACAAGAAACCAGTGTTTATTTTACACTTACAGCACATCTCAATTTGGACCAGTCACGTTTCAAAGTGGTAACTACGCATGACCCGTGGCTACCGTGGCTCAGCCTGGCTCTAGAATTTCTATAAACCAGGAGCTGAGGCAGTGGCAAAGTGGAGGGAAGTGGAGAGCAGCAGGGGGACAGGACTCATAGCCTTTGCACTAATGAAACTTTTTCTTAGACCGCATGTTTACGGAAAGGCCCCCCAGGCACCCCTGAGTCCAGTCTTAGCAACCCCCTGCAGCACTAGAGAGCGGGACCCCCTGGGGTGCTCTCTTGCAGAGCTGACTCAAGAGGCCTGGCTCACCCAAAGGCCTTTTAATCTGAAATACTTTTAAAATAAGAATATTCAACACAAAAGGACAAATACTGTATGAATGTGTTACTATGAACCAAAAATATTGTGTAACATATTGTTTGATTGAAAAAAAAAAAAAAGTGGTATATCATTGTGGTTTTGGAAAAAAAAAAAAAAAAAGAATATTCATTCACCCAAGAATTCTAGACCACACACGTGCCTTTCTGTGGACTAAAGAAATGAATGGATGACGCGCCCAGGTGAAAGCAGCAGAGCAGCTCTGCCGGTGGGAGGGGGCTGGGGGAGGGACTGGGCAGGGACCCACACCTGCTCCCCTACGAGCGGATTTTTGATTTGGACTAAAGATAGTCAGTAGTGAGGTGTATGGATCCGGTAAGGCCCCAGCCTCCTGCCTCCCTCTGTCTATCACTCCACCAGGAGTGCGGACTACCCACCTTCCCCATCCCACCCCCCAACCGCCCGCTTTCCGGAGCCTTCCATTCATTCAATCACCCATTCATTCATTTATTGAACAAAAATGTGCTCAGCGCCTTCTGTGTGCCAGGCTCACGGGGACGCTGGAGTGCGTGAAACAGTCGCCACCTTGACTTCATGGCCCACCCAGGCTGAGGGAGGAGGCAGCCCTTGGACAAATAAACAACCCCCTCCCCAAATCCGGTTTCACACCAGCAGTGGTGAGGGCCAGCAGGCCCCGCAGGCACCTCCAACAGGCTCCACCAGCGGACGAGTGAGGGTCACCCAGCCCGGGGGGTGGGGGGTGGAGGAGGGACCGGCTTTCCCGGCAGAGGGGAGAGAAGTACAGATGCCCCCAGGGCAGGAAGCTTCCTGGAGAAGCAGGTTTTTAGAAGGTGGGAAGAGGCAGCACGGAAGCTGGGGGGGGGGCTTAGATAAATCGGGGGCTGTTTAAATAAACCCCTGACTTTATTGTGGGGTGGGATGGAAGCAGCGGGCACATCACCGCCCCCACACTCCCTGGGGGGTGGGGGGGCTTCCTGTTCCTGAAACTGGATGTGAAGCCTGTGTAGCCAGCAGCCAGCTGCAAGCAGTGTGAGCACAAAGGGGCAGGAGGAATTGAAATGGGAAGGGGGACACCTGTCTCCTGCGGCGGCTGGGGTGGGGCCGCTCAGAGGGCGGGGCCAGGGCACCCTGGGGCTCTGGGCATCCCAGCTGCTGCCAATCCCAGGCTGCTGGCGGTGGGAGGGGGAGGCAGCCTTCCCCGCCCCAGGACTATGACGTCCGTGTTGCCATGGAGACCCCAGCTTCCCGCCGCAGTTGCTGGAGACCCCCAGGCTGGGGAGGCTTTGCAGGGTTGAGGGAAGGAGAAAGGATAGAGCAAAGGCCTGCGGGCTCCTGCCACCCCTGCCGGCCCTGTCAGGGCTCAGAGGATGACCGCGAAGGGCCCTGCTGCCCCCCAGCCTGCCCCACCTCTGTTGTCCAGCCACACAGACAGGGAGCCCCCAAAGAGCTCCAAGGCCACCCCATCTTGGGGTCCAGGGACTGTGTCCCAGGGACCCACTCGGTCCCAATCGTGGGGATGCCTTGGCGCAAAATGGTCCTGGGTGCACCCACAGCCTCTTCCCACCCCCACACACCAGTAGCGATCACCAAGGGGGAGGGGGGCCCAGCACCCCTGCTTGGCCTCCTCCCACCACCCCCCCACCCCTCCACTGTTTTGCTTTCAATGTCCCATCGTTCAACGAGCATTCACCTGAGCTCCTCGGGTGCCAGGCAGCCTCTGGGGCCGTGCCACCCTCGTCGCAGGCTCTCGGCGGCCCAGGAGGCCGAGGCCGGCAGAGCCACAAGCTGCCACCTGCAGGGACAGAGACTCAGGGGCGCGAGTGCAAAGTGCATCTGTCTTTGTCTCTGCACCTGGCTCTGAGTCTTCCTTTCCAGTTTCTTGACGACACGTTCAGGAGCAGAAAGTCCAGCTGGCTGAGAGCTTTGCTCTCACCTCCAAGGTCATGCTCCTGCTCATCGCCTCCTCTCCCTCGAGGGGTGAAGGCCGCCAGGGACAACGGGACAGCCGATGCTGCCCGGGTCCTGGTCTAGCCCTTGGCGCTCTCTGGCTGGCCCCTGGGTGTTCAAACGGCAGCACAAGTGGGAGCTTTTGGAGTCCTGGGGTGGGCTCGAGGTGCAGGTCCCCAGGGCAGGTTTCCAGCTCAGCCTGTCCCACCGCCTCCCCCCAGCTCCTGCCCCCGTCGCCGCCTCCTGCAGGGGTTGCCAGGCCCTGTGCCAGCCTTTGGGGTAGGATACTGGGAAGCTGTCTCCCCGTTACTCCCAGAAACACACACGTTGAGTGAGGCGTGCGGACCCTGCAGCTTTGACAGTTCTCTCCCTCCTGCAGGCAGGTGTGGCATGAAGATTGGCGGCTCTGGGGGTCCCCTGGGGACCCCACGTTTGCCTTGGCTTGGGTGGAGGTACAGCCAATGGGAGACCCAGTGCATCTACCGGGCCAGCCCCCCAGACCTGAGGGGGGCCTGCGGGTTTCTCTCTCTTCTGCTTCTCCCACCCTGGGCTTCTGGGGTACAGCAGAGTCAGGGTGGCGCTGGGATGACATCTGGGCAGAGCAGAACCTTGGCAAGCACTTTTTTTTACAGGCTATTTTTAGAGTAGTTTTAATTTACAAAAATATTGTTTCCACTTACCCCCCCATTTCCCCTGTTTCCTCTCTTATCAACATCTTGCACCAGTGGGCTACATTTATGACAACTGATGAAGCAATATTGATATATGATTGGCAAAGGAAATCCATAGTTTCCAATAGGGCTGACTCTGTGTTACACAGTTTTGTGGGTTTTGACAAAAGCATAATGTCATGTATCCACCATTAGTGTCCTACAGAAGAGTGTCCCTGCCCTAGAGATGCCCTGGGCTCCATCTGCGCACCCCTGCCTGCTCTTCCCAAACCCCCGGCACCCGCTGATCTTTGTACTGCCTCTAGTTCTGCCTTTTCCAGAATGTCACATAGTGGCTTCTTTCGCTGAGCGACATGCATTTAAGGCTCCTCCACGTCTTTTCGAGGCTGGCGAGCTCCTTTCTGTCTTTCGCTGAACAGATCCCACTGTGCGGCTGCACCACGGTTCCTTTTTCCGTCCACCTAGTGAAGGGCATCTTGGTTTGCCGCCACTGTTTGACAAGCCCTTGGGGTTCTGGCCCAGCTTTGTGTAGGAAGCTGATACCTTGATGCCAATTTCTAGATGGCTGGAGAAAGCCTGCGCAGTGTCGTCTTGCCTTGACCATTCATTCATTCATGGACACTGACTGCACCCCCACTACGTGCCAGGGAGTCTTCTGGGTGCCAGGATCCAGCAGTGAGCAAACAAGGCTAAAACCCCTGCCCTACATTCTAGGAGGAGTCAGGCAATCAACTAAATCAATAAGAAAAAGATGCGGTATTTTAGAAGGATAAACCCAATCAGAATAAATGACCCTAAAGGGGTAGAGTGGGGGAAGGGTGTTAGGGGAGACCTCATTGAGGAGGTGACATGGAGCGGGGAGCAGTGTGGGTATGTGGGGGAGGGAGAGCATTCCCGTGAGAGGGAAGAGCTGGTGCAAAGGCCCTGGGGTGGGAGCGAGTGTAGCAAGCTAGAGGAGAACAGGAGGCGAGGGCAGCCAGAAAAAGCGGACAAAGCCGGGCGAAAGGAGAGGCCAGGTGACCACCGGCCTTGCAGCCATGGGAAGACTGGTTTTGCCGTCACTCTGTGCTGTGCTGATCACGGCAGGGGGCGTCCGCGCGATATTTGCCATTGGCTGTGCGTTTGTTGAAAGTCCTGTCTGCATCATGACATCTAATCCCCAAAACAGTCCCAGGAGGATGGTGCTATTGCTATTCCCATTCTACAGATGAGGAGACTGTGGCCCGGCAGGCCAAACAGAGCCCGAAGGACGAGAAGGGAACAGGCTGGGACTCAGTGTGTGTCGGCAGGATCCGGGCCACGTCATGTCTGTGGGGAAGGGACAGTGAGGCCCCCGCACAGGAAGGCAATCGGCCTCTCTGTGGCTGCCCCCTTGCCCCCTTGGCCCAAATCTCCTCACACGCTTCCCTGAGGCAGGCAGTTCTGCTGTCCGTCCTCCCCTCCGTCCCCGCCCCCCTCCCCATCTTCCATTCTCCCAGCTGACCTGCCCCCCCAGCCCCTCCCCCTAGCTGCAGCCTTAGCCCTCCCCACCGCACACCTCCTCTGCTGGGGGCCTGGGGGATGGGGGCAGAACAAGACCTACCTCCCAGGCAGGCCTGGGGGACTTGGTGGGGTGGCAAATGGGGCTGAACGGGCCCTGGTGGGGAAGCTAACCCTCGAGGCGGCCAAAAGCACCTTGCCCAGCGGGACCAGGCACCAGCCCCTTTGCACAGTGGGGTCTGGTATATGCTGGACCTTGCATTCTGCAATGGGTGGATGGAAGGGTGGTGGGTTGACAAGTGGGTAGATGGGAGGCTGTGCAGGTAGTGGGTAGGTGAAGACTGGACAGGCGGGTGAGCAGATCGACTGGTAGATGGGTGGACAGATGAATGAATGGGTAGGTGAAAGTGCATGGGTGGACAGGCGAGTATGCAGCTAGCTCAGTGACTCTACTGCCGTGTAACAAATCATCCCAGAACTCCGTGGCTTAAAACAGTAAAATTTACTCTCTCATGGTTTCTGTGAGTCAGGAATTTGGGGACGGCGTGGCTGGTGGTTCTGGCTCAGAGGGCCTGCTTGTACGGCTGCAAGCCAAAGGCCCAAGCTCCTTTCCGCATGAGCTTCTCCGCAAACTGCTTGAGTGTCCTCAGGATGTGGCAGCTGGCTTCCCCCAGAGCGTGGGACCGAGCAGGAGAGCCCGACAGAAGTCGCAGTGCCTCTCCCTGCCAGGCCTCTGACTCACACCATCGTTTCTGCTTCTTCTGCCCTATGGGTTAGAAGAAAGTCGCCAAGCGCAGCCCACAGTCAAGGGGTGGGCATTAGGCTCCCCTCTTGGAGGAGTCTTGACCAATGTGTGGACGTATTTTAAAACGGCCACAAGGAACCAACGGGCCCCCTATTCTTCCTGGGTGCTGGAATCTTAGGATAATCTTAGACCAGGAGCTCTCAAGCATGACTACCTGTTAAATCCATGTGGGCAATTCTAGGAAAACATTAGTGACCAGGTCGGACCCTTGGAGATTCTTATTCAAGATTCTTATTTAATGGGTCTACTGTAGGACTTGGACATCAGTATTTTTTTTTTTTTTTTTTTAAACTTCTTGGTGATTCTCAACATGCAACTAGAGATGAAAACCAAGGCCTTAGAGCAGAGGTTCTCCGTCCTGGCTGCACATGAGGATCATCTGGGAGCTGTTAAAACACCAATTGGGAGCAGGTGTAGCTCAGTGGTTTGCACATCTGCGTCCCATGTTTGAGATCCTGGGTTCAATCCCTGATACGCCTAAAAAAAATAAAATAAAAACTGCCGATGCCTGGTCCTGGCCCCAACCAGGTGAGTCAGAATCTCTGCGAGTGGACCCAGGAGTTGGTATTTTTTCTAAGTTCCTTCCAGCAGTAGAAGGCAGGAGGGTCCAGAATTATTTCCCAGTCTCTGCCGCCTCCTGGTGGTAGAACAGACTAATGACACCCGCCCTCCTGGTTCTCCCTCTCTGGGGCAGGCTTGCCCCACGCCAGAGGGGTCCAGGAAGGGACAGTTATGGGGGGTTCTGGGGACTCTGCAAGTCTCACTTTTCCCCCTGCACCCTCCAGGGCTCATCTTCTGGAGGAGCAGAAGAAGGGACCCTGTAGCTGCGGCTGACGCCCACAATCAGCTGACTCTCAGTGAAGGAGATGGCGGCAATAACGTGGGTAGACCTCATCCGATCAGCTGACGGCTTTAAGAGCCAGAGCTGCAGTTTCCAGAAGACCTTCTGCCTCAGGTCTCCCCCCCACTGCTCCCTGGGTTTCTAGCCCGAGGTTTCACCGTCTACCCTTCTCTGAGTTGCTACGGATTTTGGACCCACCGCTGCAGCTCCTCCTGGAATTCCAGCCTCCTGCCTGCCCCAACAACTCGGGACTTGCCATTCTCCACAACTGGGCAAGCTAATTCCTCGAAATAAATCTCTTCGTGTGTATCCACAGACACATGTCCTGTTGGTCTCGTGTCTCTGGAGAACCCTGGCTGCTGAGAGAGACAGGTGGAAGGCTCTGCGTTGGCCGTGGACATCCCATTTAACCTGTGCCTCAGTTTCCTGGCCTTTTGCCTAAGGACAACCACCCTCCCTCTGACACGTTCCTGAAGCCGCAAGTCAGTGTGTGGATTGACACTGTGCTCCTGGCACCTCGATTTCTGCCCTTCTGCACTGGTGACATTCGGGGCTGGGGTGGGGCTGCCCCGGGCAGTGCAGGCAGCATCCTTGGTCTTAGGCCACTGGGTGCCAGGAGAACCCCCCAACCCCAGTGGTGACAGTCAAGACTGTCTCCAGACAGGTCCAACTGTTCCCAAATAAAACACAGGACACCCCAGTTAAACCTGAGTAGCAGAGAATGTGTAACTTTTTAGTATGCATAACTAAGTGCATAAATATTTCGTTCTAAATACTGCATGTTTATTTGCCAAGTCGGGCAACACTGCCTGGGAGGGGGGCGGGTTATCACTCGGGTAAAGACCACTGCCCAGTGGGTGTCTGACAGCTCTTTAGAGAAGCCCTCTCAGGAGCCCAAGTTCCGGGCTAAGACACAGGAGAGGGAAGTTGCAGCAGGCGGAACTGCCTGGCTGGCAAGGGGGCGGGGGCAGGCCCCGCAAGGGTGAGTGCTGAGTCCTGGGAGGCCAGGGGAGGCTGGGAGGGCAGCCAGGTCCAGGCCTGGGGAGCTGGTGGTGTGGTGGGGGCTGGGCTGGGGTGAAGGGCGACGTGTGGCTCCAGCATCTGGGCTGTCGGGGACGGGGCAGTCTCTGGCTGACCACAGTTGGAGAGGTAGTTCCCAGGGGCTTTTTCCCAGGGGTGCCCAGGGGCCTTCGGGGATGGACTGATTTTCAGGCCCAACTCGCTCATTGGAAGAGGAAGAAACAGGCCCAGAGAGGGGCAGTGACCAGCCCAGGGTCACACAGCAGGCATCTGGGTCCTTAGGCCGGGCCTTTTGCCCCTGGAGTGGTGTGTGGGCATGTCCTCAATTTTTGGTAAGCTCTCTGGGAGCCCTGGCATTTTCTAGACCAAAGGCACTGAGGAGAGGCTTCAGGCGAAGGCTGCTCCCCGTCACTACTCTGGGGAAGGGCTGGGACCCCCCAGGTCTGCGCCCTGCAGACCGTCTCGGGTCCTGTTGCTGGAGGCAGTGTCGCGTAGCCGTCAAGCACCTGGACTCTGGAGCCAGCTTGGCACTGACCTGCCTGGAGCAAGGGTCTTAACTGTCCCGTGCCTCAGTTTCTTCATCTGTAAAATGGGGTGCTTTGTAGGTTGTGACAAGGACTAACAAACAACACATAGGCGTTCTCAGAACCGAGTGTGGCATGTAGTAAGACTTGCTGTTATTTTATGCCCCTCCCCCTTGGGGAACATCAGCCCTTCCCCCTTGGGGAACAGGGGCTGTGGGGCTGTCAATCGCAGCTACCAGCCCTGCCCGCCCCTGAGGGGTGTATGACCCGGGCAAGGTCAGTTGCTGCACCCATTGCTCTGACCAGCCTCTGGGTTCAGGGCTGGGCCTGTGACCCCAGCAGACTGAGCACATCCCTGGGGTTGGTGTGTACATACTCGGGGATCAAAGCTTCCTCTTCCTATGGTGGACACAGAGGCCTGGGTTGTCTGTGGCCCTTCCCTGGCACAGGGGGACAAGGTGTGGCATCTGGAGAGAATGAGGCCAACCCAGAGAGAAACCTAAAGAAAGCCTTGTTTGAGTCCCTGGATCCAGCCTTGCCTGAAGCCAGACCCTCCCTATGCTTCCCACATAGGGGAGAAAATAGCCCCCATTTTGCCTAGGTTCCGATCGATATACCCTCTGAGCTCCATAGAGCAGTAGGGGCGCCCTCAAGGCAGCCCCCTCTCCCATATATCACAGCCCTGCTGCCCAATATCCAGTTCAGCCTCTCCCTGGGTCAAGAAGAAACAAACCAACTTTTATAAAGTATCTGTTATGTGTCAGGTGCTCTACTGGGGCTATGATAATATTTTAGTTGCATTTCATAGGTGAGGCAATTGCAGCTCAGAGATGTTAGGTACCTGCCCAAAGAAAATGCAGCCAGAGAGTAGAATTGCTGCAGTTTGAACCCAGGCAGTCTGGTTCCAATGCAGGGGCACTTCCCACTACACCAGGTGACTTATTACCTGCGGGGATGGGGGTGGGATTCAAGAGGCAGAATAGCCCTCCTCAGCCAAGAGATGACCTAGGGAATTCATTAACCGAAGTGGGGCCTGACTCCTAGAAAATGGGGGTTGGGCCTCATTCACGCATTTGACAAGCATTTATTGAGCATCTATTAGGTGCCAGGCAGTGTTCAAGGCAGGGCCAGGATTAGGGTGAGGCAAGCGAGGTGCTCGCTGTCAGGTGCTGAGCCTGCCCTTGTGTAGCCTCGTGAGTGAGGGCCTCGTTAAATTGCCTACCCAGGAGCCTAGCTTGCCTGGGCCCAGCCCTGCTTCAGGATGGAGAGTTTAGATAACTTGGCAGAGTCTTAGTCCAGGCAGGGTGGGAATTTCCAGTATCTGATCCCTGAGAAATGAATCATTCAATGAAGGGTGTTTTTTGTTTGTTTGTTTGTTTGGGGGGGTGCACCTAGTATGTGTTAGGTACCTGAGTCACTGCTCCCAGGGCTCTGGTGGGGGACAGATGTCAGATGGCTAAAAGCATCTGGTCACTACCCCCGGGTAGCACGATGAAGGAAAGGGTCAGGTGCCAGGAGGGGCCAGGGACTGGCCAGCCCCCCCTCAGAGGTCTGGGACCCGGTTCTTCGGGGCTCCCCCTCCAGGTACCCCCCCTCTTCCTGTTCCTGCAGCCCCAGGGGTGGCAGCTGCTCTGTCACTTTTAACCCATGACACCTTAGCATCCCTGCTTCGCCTTTTCAGCTTTCAGTACCTGGTTGTTCTTCCATCACATTCTCTCTGTTGCAAGAAGCCGGTGTGCTTGTCTCCTGACTGCCGCAGGCGTGCAGGGTGAGCGGTCGATAGGCAAAGTGTCCAGGCAGAGGGCACTGCATGGTCCAAGGCCAGGGGGCTGGAGGGAGCCTGGCACATGCCAGGTGCAGCAGGAGGCCAGAGGGGCGGAGTGAAGTGAGCAGGGCGGCCAGCAGAGTAAGATGAGGCTGGACAGGCTGGCAGGGCCCAGACCAAGGGGGATTATAGGCCACGGTACAGAGTCTGGATGCGATTCTAAAGGCAATAGGGAGCCACTGATAGGTGTAGGGCAACCGGGCGACATGATCCGGTTTTGTTCCAAAAGACGGTCCTGGCTGCAGTGTGGCTAACTCATAGGAGGGCGCAACAGTAGCGGGGGGAGGGGGGCGGGCAAGATAGGAGGTTCCTGCGAGTCGGGGAGCTCATTGCGTCATGAAGCAGTTCACTCCAGGGTGGGATTGTTCTGACAGTGAGGAGCAAACTTGCTTAAAGGAACCCCCGATTTGTACTCCCACAGCTGCCACCGTGGGTCCTAGCTCTTAACATCAACTACCCCTTAAATATGCACGCCAGCACTCACGTCCCCCGGGTCTTGTCTGCTCGGAGCAGAGCCTTGCCAATTCCTTCAGTGATTCTTCCCATGAGACTTGTGACAAGAAAGAGAACAGTTTGCTCCCCACCCTTCTTCTCAACCAGGAATTGGTGCCTGCCTTTTCTGAATCTTTTTAAGTACATAGACTAAATCCAAAGGAGTATAAAATCAACCAGTTAACAAAATATAGATCCAAAGGAGTATAAAATCAACCAGTTAACAAAATATAGAAACAAATGTGTGGTATAGTAATACCTGTGCTTGTTATTAACACATTTGATAAGCAGATCTAGCAGTGGGTCTGATAATAGGCATTTCCAAGTGGTGATGAGTGTAAACGCTATCTTAAGACTTTGCAGCAACTTCAGGTGAAGTGAAAATATCTGGTGTTACCATGGGTGAGAAAGGCCCAGGTCCTGCTCTTATCCCTGAGCTGTCTTGCTTACAGCCCTAACTACAGGAGATACTAAATTACATTCAGAGGCTTGTGCGACTGAGATGTAACTTTTCCCCCATCCTAGTTCATGGACCTTTTGAACCATGATCCCCAGGATCCCCATGGTCCTGGCCATGTGTGTTTATAAGAAATACTTTGAGAAGCCACTTAGGGTGGAAGGAGAGCCCCCTCAAGGAGCAAAGGCGGCCAGTAAAGCTCCTGCGAAGGAGGGTGCTATCGACGGGAGGCCCCATCATGTCACTGAGCACCTGGATGCACTTGGGCTCTGGAGTCAAGGCTGCCTGGGTTCAAATCCCACTATCTCCACTTAGAGGCCTCAGTTTACGCGTCAGTTCAGTGGGGATCACAGCCCCTTCCTGTGGAGTTGATGAGAGGACTATTGAGCTTTACCACAGAAACTGTTTAGCATGGCACGCACCCCAGGGAAGAGTCATGGGCCATCCTCCTTTCCTTGCTAACACCCTCCCGTTTTCCTTGAGGGAGCCAGTTCTCACCCACTCTAGGCCCAGGGCTTGACCACTGCTGACTCCCCCCCCCCGCCCCCGCCCCAGAGGTGACCACTTTATTTGCCTAAGGTGGTCACACTGCGCTGAGGAATGGGCACCCCATCATCCACGTGAGCTGGTGAGCACCAGGCTCACACTTTCCCCGTAAACCAGAGGTTCTGACTGTGGCTGCCTATGAGAATCTCAGTGGGAGCTTTGTCCAGACTCTTATCTAGTGTGGCATGGGCTTGAGGCTTTTGACCAACAGCTCCATAACCTGTGCTTTCAGCTGATTCAGAACCCGACTTCAGCAGCCAAGCTTCATTCCTGAGCTTCCTGTCCATAATACCACGATCTGAACAACTGAAGGAACAAGATTAGCCTATTAAAAGGTGCTTCCTTCCTTCCTTTTTTTTTTTTTCCTTCACTACTTCGAAGGGAATGTGGTGTCTCAAGGAGTAAGAAAATGGGTACGTTTCGAAGGACAGAGCCTCATGGCTACCCTAAAATGAGGATCAGCTTAAGGCCAAGATCCTAAAGGAACCTCCACTAACTCTAAAGTTGGCAGGGGGGCGGCTGTGGCTCGATCAGTGGGGCTCCCGTTTACCATGTGGGGCTCCCGTTTACCATGTGGGGGGCCCGGGGTTCGGTTCCCGGGGCCTCCTGCTGGGGGCAGGCCCGCCCGCACGGCGTGGTTGGCTGACCCGGCGAGCGCGGGCAGCAGGGGGGGGATGAATGAATGAATAAATAAAATAAAATCTTAAAAAAAATAAAAATAAAAATAAAAAAAATAAATAAAGTTGGCAAAGCAGAAAAAAAATCCCAGCCAATGGCTGCCCAGGGCAGTGGGCCAGAAACAGGGCCAGCAGCTAGCGAAAGGGGCACATGGTCCATAAAGGGGGCATCTCCTCCAGCCAGACGACTTTATGCCACGTGGAGGGCTGCTGTGTGGAAGTCCCGGGGTCCTTCTGCCCTGGCACCCCCGCCCCCGGCACGGAGACTGCAACTCCCAGAAATCCCCCTGGACGGGAAGCGGAAGCAGGACAGCGAGTGTGGGTGCACGGCCTTCTGGGAACTGTAGTCCACAGGGGGCGGCAGTGGCCGGAAGAGCCCTGATAGCCGTGCATTCTGGGAAAGGTAATGTTTTTACAGTCGCGGGCCTGGAGACGCGAGCAGGGGTTAACCTCCCCCAGTCCTACGCGGCGTCAGGGGGTACAGCCCTTAGGATTTAGAGTTACCTAATGAGTAGGATTTCGTTTGTCTCCCTACGCCCGGTCGTCACCTCCTTCCGCCCCTAGCAGCCACAGAGTTAGGGAATTGAGCTAAAAGCCTTACTTCTGTGATGGCAAAGCCGGTCTGGATTGGTTATTTCTCATTCAAACCTGAGTAAATAGGCCAATTAACCTCTCTGAGCCTGTTTCCTTATTTGTAAAGCGGAATATTAATAATTCCCATCTCGCAGACTTGATAACATCACCAAGCAACTAGCAAAGTGCCTGACACAGCTTCCTTACATAACAAATCTTAATCTCTCCCAAGCAGCCTCGAAGCATAGCTAAGGTGGGTCGAGAACATAGCCTTTACTTCAACAACACAGTTGGCTTTTCAAATAAAGCAATCTTGGTACCAAGAAAAAAAAAAAACAACTTAATCTCTCTTCTCTTTTAATCATAACAGCCTACACAGCAAGTAGATGTGTTTGTTTGTTTGTTTGTTTGTTTGTTTGTTTTAAACAAAAGAGAAAATTCTGCTCCAGGAGAGCACTTAGAATTTCATCATACCTTGGGAATTATGATTTTATTCAAATCCCAGGGAAAATTCATGGGAAATTGGGGCAAAGAGTCAGGAATTCCTTGTCACAAACAGGGATGTGTGATCTTACCCAGGCTGGAGAGACAAGCTTCTCATAATCCTGAGCATGTTGATTAGTATATCCTCTTAAAAAAAGGGCAATTTGGCAAAGCTTATCAAAATTACAAATCCATACATGTGTAGGTCCAGGGATTGCACTTGAAGCTATTTATCCTACAGACACACTCAGACACGTTAAAAATGACAGATGTTTAAGAATGTTCACTGCAGCACTACTTATAAAGCAAATAGCTGGAACTCATCTAGACCTCAATCAATAGAGAGCTGGTTACATAAACAGTGGTACAACCCTACAGTGTAATACTATGCTGCCATTAAAACAATGAGGTATAGCGTCATCTATGTAATAGTCCTCAAAAGATGTTTAAACCTATTGTGAGGGGGAAAGAATCCAACAAGTCCTAATTGAGGGGGATTTTGCAAAAACCAGTCTGGCCACTCAAAAATGTCAAGGTCGAAATAAACAATCTAGAACTGTTCTAGATTGAAGGAGACAAAAGAGACTTGACAGTTAAATGCAATGCATGATCCTTAATTGGAGCGTAGATTTCGAAAAAAAGAACTTTATTAGACACCTGGAAAAAACTGATTATGGACCATGTGTTAGATAATAGCATTGTATGAATACTGAGTTTCCTGAATGTAATCCTTGTATTGTGGTTATGTAGGAGAATGTCCTTCTCAAGATCAAAATACACTCAAATGGTTCTAAAAAGAGAGAGCACACAAATGTGGCAAATGTTCACAATTGTTGAATCAAAGTTAAAAACATATGGTTGTTCATTTTCCTATTTAAGCAACTTTTATAGTTTTGAAATTTTTCAAAGTAAAAAACAAGGGAGAAAATAGAGGAAACTCCGGATATACTAATAGGGAAAAGTCTTTGAGAAACATCATTAAATTAAAAAAAAAATTTTTTTAATCAACGTGTAAAGCAGTGTGCATAGAAACCTGTGTTTTTGCAGAAATGCACGAAAGATGAACCCTGGAAGGAGTCACAAGAAACTGATGTCAAAGGCTGCCTCTGGGGAGGGAACTGGGTTGCGGGGGAGGGGGTGTGGCGTCAGAAGTGGGAAGGAGACTTACTTCTCACGCCTACCTTTACAGACCTTTTGAATGTTGTAACATGTGCATATATAACCTATTCAGATAAATAGTAACTTCAAGAAAGACAATTTCTGGTAAAGCACTTGTGGTCAGAAAACCCCAGCATGGCACATCCAGCATAGAAGGAAGAAAAGCTAGTTATTTTCATATCTGTTCCTGTGTCTAATCCTCATTACAACCCTGTGAGCCAGCAAGGTTTTATCCAGTCCATTTTACAGATTAGGAAAACAGAGGGTCAGAGAGCTTAATAACTTATCTGAATTTGTGCAGTGAGATACTAGCAAGGCTGGGATTGAACCCAAATCCTGCCTAGCAGCTGAGCCTGGCTTCTTCCTTCAGGCAGGTAACCTCTCCAGGCTGGCACCAAGGATTGGGGGTGGCAGGAGAGGGTCCAGGATGGGAGGACACGGTGGAGTTTCCTTCCAGGCAACGGTGCTCACTGAGGCTCGACCCAGGTGCCTTCCTGGTGCTACTCTGACCAGGGGCTCTCCAGGCAGGAAACAGAAGTTGGTGCCCAAAGCAGTTTGATTTACATGTTCACGCAAAACTGGTTTGGCGGTTTATTGGAGGGGACCAGGGGCTAAATCGGCCAAAGAACCTCTTCTCTCAGCCCATCTGGATCTGCTTTTTACAGTCTCTGTAACCTGTGAAGACACAGATCTGTAAAAATCTCTAGATTGGTTTTCTCAAATTGCATTATATGCCTTAAACAAAGTGGTCTTTTTAATTTAAAAAATTGTTGTTACCAATGAAAACAGTAAAGAGTTTGGAGGGTACTTTGGCATTTTTCTATATGACTTCGCATAAATTTTCAAAGATGCATGTAAAAAGATGTTCAGTGCTGTGTTTCTTGTCAGAGGGAAGGAAAGGCAGGACGCTGGAAACGGCTGAGCTGCTCGGTAGACAACTGCTTGTCAGCCGTGCTCCAGCCGCACCTGGACGGTGGAGAGCTATGGTTGTGAAAGAGTGAGCTTTGCTGAGAGGGCCACAGTTTATGATTCAAGTAAAAAAAAAAAAAAAAAGTAGTAGGAAAATATGATCCCATTTAGGGAAAAAACTAATCATAAACATATATACACAGAGATAAATTATGCTTGAACAAATACAGAACAATTTGGAAAGTTAGCGAATTATTTGATGAAAATGTGGAAATGGTATTTCATTTTCATTTCTTCGATAATTAGTGAGATTGACCGTCTTTTCTTTTCTTTTCTTTTCTTTTCTTTTCTTTTCTTTTCTTTTCTTTTCTTTTCTTTTCTTTTCTAACTGGCCAATTGTATTTCCTCTTCTGTGAATTGCTGAACTCTTGCTGTTCCTTGGTCTTTTGTCACACAAAAATGGTGTAAAATTCCTGCGCCATGTCTGCTAATAGGAGTTTCCATTTGGTTTCCATTGCTTCCCTTATTTTGGGAAGGGAGGTTTCTGGACCAGATGCAGAGGACACTCTCGGTGTTAATAATGAGCTTTTCTGTGAGATGAAGTGCAGAGTGCTCCGGAAAATAAGGGAGGTTCCTGCCCCAAACACTACTCCCTTCTTCCTTCCTACTTTTCTTTCCTTCTTATAATTCCAGGATGTTCTTATAAAGCAGATTGTTTGATTGTGGACATAGTTTGCAAGTAGGGGGGGTCGGGGTGCTGAGGTGTTTGAAAGACGGAGGCATGCTGGGAATTAGACACTGACTGCCAAGGCCAGGGCTAGGGCAGGTGAGGTGTAGAGTTAAATTCAAGGCCCTGCCCTGCCCACCTCACTTGCACGGGCCTAGTCCCATGCCACCCTCACCCCCACCCCGTTTGGCGCTTCTTGGTGACAGAACGAAACGAGCTGTGGACAGCTTCTGTGCTATCAGGCTAGAGATGGTGCTGGATATTTCTGCAGAACTAGACTCAAGATGGTGGTGGTGGCAGGCGCCCTCCACCCTGTGGGCAGGGCAGCAGAGCTTTGGCGTCACTTCCTGAGAATGTCCCAGATCCTTCTGCCATGCCATTTGGCTTCTGGGTAGTGCCCCCTTCTCTGGGGGGGGCGGGGGTGGTTTGAGGTTAGACTGCCGGAGAGAGGGCTCCGGGTGGACCCCTGCAGAGAAGGGGCCACCCATTTCTGACTTGAAGACTTTCTGATTCTCTTTCCGCTGGGTTCTCTGGACTGCAGTTGGGCCCAGGCCCATGTGCTGCTGGCAACCTGTGGGCCCCAGATCCCAGAGATTCTGCTGGCATATAACGATAACTAACATTTATTAAGCACTTGCTGCCTACCAGACATTGCAATTAGCACTTCACGTCTCATCCCTCACTGAATTCTCGACAGCCTTTATTTTTTTTTTTTTTATTTATATATATATTTTTAAGATTTTATTTATTTATTCATTTATCCCCCCCTTGCTGCCCGTGCTCGCTGGGTCAGCTAACCATGCCGCGCTGGCGGGCCTGCCTTCACCAGGAGGCCCCGGGAACCGAACCCGGGGCCTCCCATATGGTAAACGGGAGCCCTACTGATTGAGCCACAGCCGCTTCCTCGACAGCCTTTAGAGGTGAGCGCTCTTATTCTCTCCATTAGCAGGTGAGGAAATGGGTCCGGAGCCCATGGCCACACAGGTAACAAGCCTCAGAGCTAGGATTTGAACCCACAACCCCAAAGCTGCTGCTCAGGCATCAGGAGCCTGCTGGGTGCTGGGTGCCTGTTCCCAGCCCCCTGGGCCTCGGGGCTCCCCCGGTGCTGGCAACCTGAGCCCTCAGAATTCGAGGGTGTTTTCAGGACCTCTCTGCAGGGTCAAAGCAGGTTCTGTGTTCCCCGGGTGGGAGGTTCCAAGAAGCACCAGGACAGCAGGGCCCCTTCTCCCCCGCAGGGAGGGGGCAGCCCGAGTTGGGACACGTCCTCTTTGAAGGCTCCCGCTGGCCTCTGACCACTTCCTCTTTTTCCTGGGGTGGCGGCAGCTGCAGCAGCCCTGATGGCAGCCGACTTGGCGGCAGCAGGCCTGAGGGCCAGCTCCACCGCCTCCCACCCTCCCCTCCCTCCCCACGGGCCCCTGGGGGCCCCAGAGAGCAGTGGCAAGGGTGCCCCCCAGCCTCTCCTCAGCCGAGCCTACAACACTGGCCCTGAGCCTCTCCACCCTCCATTCAGGCTTCGCCTGGGCTGCTTCAGCTTCTGGCAACTTCCATGGAGGGTGTGGCCTAAGTCCAGGACCCCCTGCGTGGACAGCCAGATCACTCAGGAAACCTGGGGAGGAGGGCCCCAGGCCTGGGTAGAAGCCCCTAGCCTAGCCTCAGGTGCCTCAACGAGTGCCTGATGAGGGCAGAGCTGGGGAAGATGTGGATTCAGGTGCTGGTGAGCTGGGGGCCTTGAGCAGGTCACTTTTCTTCATTGGGCCTCAGTTTCCTCAATGTGCAATGGATATAAATAATCCTACCTTGAGAATTAAGTCAGGTGATACATGTAATGTACAAAACACAGTGCCAGGTATACAGCAAGTGCTTAATAATGGTATTACCTTTATTAGCCAGAGCCTGGGCCTCAGCCTGAGCCACCCCCACTCCAGCCCCTGCTAAGCCACCCCAGGCCTGTTCCCTCATCACACACCCCCAACACCTGCTCCTCTCTCTCTCCTCCCACCTCTTCCCAGCAGCCCCCAGCTCCCCACCGCAGCAGGTATGACTTTGCTTTAATTTTTAGACTCACAGCCCTGTCACCCAGTTTGCTTAAATGTCAATACTGGTCATTCTTGGGGTGTCCCCAGCCCAAGGTCATGCCAAAGTCCTGGAGTTTAAAGTAGGGCCACGACATTAGGAGGCCCCTCTTGTCCCAGGGTTGTTGGAAGGATGGAAGCCTGGGTCCAGGAGTTAGACACTGTGGGTCCTTGTTCAGCTACTTCCCAGTGGGGTGACCTTAGGCAAGACACCTAACCCCTGTGTGCCTCAGTTTCCTCAGCTGTGAAATGGGACAAGCCTACCTACCCTGTGGGGGGTGGTGAGAGAGTCGCACCAGTTAACAGACAGCAAAGTCTCCGTCACTGGAGCATCTGAATTCTCAGCGAGTCTGGGTTCTCCTGCTCCCGCACCAGCCTGGCCCCACCTGGAGCATCCCTGCCGAGCTCGCCCTCTCCCTCCCTGCCGTTCCCAGGACTGGGACTTTTTTTCCCTGTTTTTTGAGTCTCTGGGAATCTGTTCATCTGGAGGAAGTTCCTCTTTCATCGAAACCTCTTCCCATTCATGGCTTAAGCTTTTGAAGACAAAATCCAGGAAGTAATGCCTTGAGCCAACTCTGGGAGAAACTGAGTCCATGACACGGTGGGGAAACTGAGGACAGTGGCCAAGAGGGCTGGCCCAGCAACAGGCTAAGTGGACCCCTTTTTTCTTTCCTTTGGCCTTTACCCCCATTCTCCATGACTGGGTCCAGCCTGGGTCCTGAGTTTTGGGAGGGGATGGAGGGAGATGACATGGGTACATGGTCCCACCCTTTAGCCAGAGGAAAGTAGCTCTGGTGGGCACTGGGGATGGCTGCAGAGAGGAGGATCCCGATGGCACCTGGGCCAGCAGCCAGGGCTTCGATGTCTGGGCCCAGGGCAGCCTGCCTTTGGGTGGAGGCTGAGCCCAGCTGAGGCCGCTGACCACTGGCTCTTCTGGTCTGGTCCAGTCCCATCTCAACCCTGCCCTTGGGGAGATGCTTCTGCTGACCTGGGGTGATTCCAGAAGGAGGGTCAACACCTGGCAGGCTGAGGACTTGGTTCCTTGAGGGCCACACAGGGGAGTTGATCTGGGGACCTGGGAGCTCACCACCAGGCTTGCCACCTCCCCTGTGGTTCAGGAGAAGCCCCCTGGGCACTTCTCTGACCTCTCTTCCCCATTCACTTCCTGTCCCATCCCTTTTCCTTTCCCATTCATGTTTTCTCTACTCCTCTCATTTCCTATCAATCTGTGTGGTAAGCATCTTGGAAATTCACAAAGCAGTGAACATCACTTCACAGTTTGTCAACACCAAGGGCCTAGTAAGGCGTGGACACTCAATACCTGCTTTAGTGAGTGAATTATTGCATGGCTCTGTGGCAGAGCTCACTGATGGAGGCCCTGACCCCATCTGACACCTTTCCCAAGTGTACACTATCCAAACCAGGCCTGTCTTACAGATTTGGAGGGATCTCAAAAGGGGAATTAAATAGAATATGTTATGAAGATTAAGTAGAATAATGTACAGAAAATGTGTGGCATATTGTAGGAATTCAAAATTCAGTTACCATTATTATTTATTATTTTTAAAAAGAATATTGGGTAAGAAGGAAAGACATTGTTTTAAAAATATTGATTGGACGCCTGTGCCCCAGGCCCTGCAGCACTGGAATTCTGCCCTTGGAGTCAGACTGACTTTCTGAGCCTGGATCAGAAGTGGTGATCCCTACAAAGGTCACTGCCCTGTGAGTGACACAAAGCAAGGGAAAAGCTGGCAGAAGATGAACAAGCTGTGTGTCCCTAGACAAATGGCCTGGCCTCTCTGAGCTTCTGTTTCCTTGTCTGTAAAATGGGACCGGAAATCCCCCTGCTCAGGCCATTTGCAAGGGAGTCAGATGAGATACAAGGTGTGGTCAGCCTTGGCAGGCAGGAAGGTGCCGCGCTGCTCACAGGAAGTACGCCGTCCAGGGGACGCGGCCCCCAGCCTGCTCCTCTGTGAGGTAACGGCCTGCCCCTCAGCTGCTGGAGCTGCTTCACACGCAAACCACACTGTTCCCTGAGTACCCGGCTATCGGCCATCATGCAACAAACATCCCACGAAGTCCGCCTGAGGATGGGTCTAACCCCTGGTGCCTCTAGGGAGAGGTGGCAATACCTCCAGACCATTTCCTGACTCCAGGCCAATCAACAGCACCAAGCCTCGTCTGTTTTCATGGAGACCGGGGAAGGCCACAGCAGCTCCTTGTTCAAGGGCACCCTGGGGTTTGGGAGGTGGCTCGGGCCACCTTAAAGCAGAGACAGAGCCATCATCATTCCATCAGGGGAAAGGAGAGTGCTGCCAAGCCAGGGTCAGCTATGGACAGGCGCCATATTCCCTGCAGGGCCGCGTGGACAACGTGCCATTGCCCTCCCCCTGCCTTTGAGGCAGGGCTCAGGGGGATGGCAGCCGTCTCCTGCTATTTACTGGTATCACCAGCATCCATCGAGTGCTCATTGTGTGCCAGCTGTCGACCTAAGCGATTTATAAGATTATTTCCTTTAATCTTCACCACCACCTTCTAAGGCAGCTACTATTATTATCTCTGCTTTACAGATGAGGAAATGAGGCACAGAGAGATTGAGTATCTTGCCCAAGGTCACACAGTGGAGGAGCCAGAGCCTGTGCAGGTGACCATGCCATAGACAGTCTCAGGCCAGGGGAGGAGAGGAAAGAAGGAAGGCGAGCGAGAGGCACCCAGGCCTGCTGGAGCCTTTTGTAAGCGTTGGTGTTGAAGGGTCACGGGCCCTTCCTGGGGAGGGAGGTCACTGCCATTTTGTCATAGATTAGGAACTGGAAGCACAAAGAGGTTAAGTGAGTTGCCCAAGCAAGGGAGGTAGCTTTGAACCCAGTTGTGTCTACTGCAAAGCCTTGCTCTTTCAGGAGCCCTGCTGCCTCTCTCGTTTCCCCGAGAAGTTCATTCCAAGTCTGCTCCATCTTGGGAGCTCGTGGGCCTGGAGCCCAGGCCTGGGCAGTGCTGCACGTGCTTTCTGAAGTCACGCACTAGAGCCCAGTTGTTTCCACTTGCTGCCACTATGGGCGAAGGAGAGGAAACGTGGTCGGAAGTGTAGTCGCATCTTCTGTGGCTGGGGGTTTGCCTGAGCCCAAACCCTATTGAAAGAGAGAATTTAGCAAAGAGAATCATGGTGGAGTCGAGGCATCTCCTTCTACTTTTCAGAAAGCTCAAGGAGGGACCCAAATTGAGAATTTCATCTATCCATCCATCCATCCACCCACCCACCCATCCACCCATCCACCCATGCACCCATCTATAAATCTGCATTTGTTAGCTATTGCTGCATGACCTCAAAACTTACTGACTTGAACAACAGTAATCATTTATTATCTCATGGGCTGTGTGGGTCGGGAATTTGGGAACCGCTGGCTAGTTCATGCTGGCTATTTGGGGAGAGTCTCAGTTCCTCCTCGAGGGTCCTCGTAACGTGGCGGCTGGCTGGCACTCCTCAGAGAGAGTGATCCAAAAGACAGGTGGAAGGTGCAATGCCTTTTATGACCCAGCCTCAGAAATCATCCACCGTCACTTCCATAGCATTCTATTGGTCACACACAAGTTAATCCTTATTCAGCCTGGGAGGAGGCAGCACAAGGCCATAAATCCCCTAGGTGAAGCTCACTGGAGGCCATCTTGGAGGCTGGCTATCACCATCCATCTATCTGTCTGTCTGTCCATCCATCTGTCCTTCCATCATCCATCCTTCTCTCCAGTCAATGAATATTTGCTGGGCCTGGGAAACAAAACAAAACAGAAACCAACCAAACAAAAACAAAAAACCCCAAATAGTGAGACTCACAGGGAAAAAACAACATTTCCCCCCATTTTTCTCTAGTTCTTTTTAAAAAAATGATTGAGATGCAATTCATATACAAATACATTCCCCCACTTAAAGTGTACAATTCACTGGTTTTAGTGCATCCACAGGTTGTGCAAGCATCACCACAGTAAACTGTAGAGCATTTTCATCACCCCAAAAAGAAACCCCGTACCCATTACCAATCACTTCCCATGCTCCCCCAGCACCTTCCTACATGACCCTGGCATCCACTCAGTTATTTTCTGTCTCTGTAAATTTGCGTGTTCTGGGCCTTTAATATAAATGGAATCACACAGTGTATGTTTCTGTATGTGTGTGACTGTGCTTTCACTCAGCACAACGTCTTCAAGTTTCCTCCATGCAGCCTGTATCGGAACATTCTTTTTGTCGTTCAGTACTGCACTGCACAGGCAGGCCACCTTTTGTTTACCCATTTGTCAGTTGATAGACAAATGAGCCTTTTGGCTCTTATGAGTAATTGTGCTAGGAACATTTGTGTATGAATTTTTGTGTGGCCACGTGCTTTCATTTCTCTTCGGTGTATGCCTAGAAGTAGAATTGCTGGGTCATACGGCAACTGCCTGTTGGATTTTTTGAGGAGCTGCCGGCCTGTCTTCCACAGCAGCTGCACCATTTTACATTCTCACCAGCAACGTAGGATGGTTCCGATTTCTCCACATCCTCGCAGACACTTGTTGTTATCCGACTTTTTGATTACAGCCGCCCTGGTTGGTGTGAAGTGGTATTTCACTGTGGTTTTGATTTGTGTTTCTCTGATGAGTCATGATGTCGAGCAGCTTTTCATGTGCTTATTGGCCGCTCGTATGTCTTCCTTAGAGAGGTGTTCTTTGCCCATGTTTACACTGGGATGTCTTTTTATTGTTTTTATTGTTCTTTTTATATTCCAAATACATGTCCCTGATCAGTAATATTGTTTGCAAATATCTTCTACTATCCAATGGGCTCCAGTTCTTTCATTAAATTGCATCCTTTTTCTGATTATTAAAGAATGCAACCTCATGCTAAGATACTTGAAAAATGCAGAAATGTATAGAAGTGAAAAAATAACCACCCACAGCTCACCACTGACTAGCATTTGAGCATATTTTCTTTTTAAAAAAAATCTTTTTAATAAATTAAAATTATGTATTTGTTTTTTGAAAGGTAATATTTGCACAGGTATGAAATTCCAAGGGTCTAAATAAGTCTTCTGCCCTGAGCCCAGCCCTCCATTCCCCTCCCTAGAGACAACCACTGCTCCCACCTTATTTGTGGCCTTCCAGAGATAATTCATACCTATTTACATATACATTTGTATACACACGCATACACAAATCCTTAAATTCTAGGATCCTATGCCTTCTGTTCAGCTCTTGCCACTATCTCCTTTCTAGTCCCTTAGCTCTACACTGGTTTCTTTATATATAATTAAGAATCATACTGAAGATACACTGTATCCATTAGTTGTGGGGTATAGGGCAGGAACCCATTCTGGTTAGTGTAAGCATAAAAGGAATTGACTAAAGGGTAGGCTGCCCACAGAATCCATGGGAAGGCGGAGACCCAAGGCCAGAGGCTGGAAATGAAGCCAAAGCACATTGTAGGACGGCTCTGGTAGTTTCCCCTGTGCCAGCATGGGGCGCAGACAGCGCAGCTGGCTCTGCTGGGCTTGGGCCCTGCAGCCGCAGCCTCTGGTCCTGCTGCCTCCAGACGCTGGATGTCTCTGCCACCACCTTCACCAGGGCTGTGCCCTGACACCTGCTTCTCCCGTCACCAGCTCTGAACACAGCATGGCGCTGATGCATCTCATGCACACGGCAGAGGTGAGTGCCTGCACCTTAGTTGCAAGGGAATCTGCAAAAGCAAGGTTCAGGCTTCTGCCTGGGCAAGGTGTGGCTGGAGGGAGGGATGCCTCAGAGGAGGGTGAGTGGCACTGGGCAACCAAAACATATGGCAGAAGCCTGCTGTGCAATACTTATTAATGTAAGTGTTTTTCCTTCCAGTTATAAAAGCAGCACATGAGGGTGGTAACAAGTGTGTGGGGTCTGGGGGCTGCCTGCCTCGGTCCAAGTCCCCCCCCCTCCTTCCACCAGCCTTGTGACCTTAGGCACGTTTCTAACCTCTTCGTGCCCCAGCTTCCTCATTAGTAAAATGGGGGTAGTAATAGAATCTCCCCCAGAGGGCTGGGCTGAGGCTTGAAGGAGGCAGCAGATGTTAAGGTTTAGAGCCGTACCTGGCTCCCCGTAATTGCTCTGTAGAGGTCTTCTGTTATTTTTCCCCATTTTATTATGAACATTTTCAAACACGCAGAAAAGGCGAAGGAATTGTACAGTGAACTTCCACCATCTAGATTCCAGCATGAACATTTTACTGTATTTTATCATATCTCTGGCCACCTATTTATACCCCTTACCATTCATTAATGCATCTTATTTTTTATGCATTTCAAAGTAAGGCAAGGGAAGCAGCTGTGGCTCAATCAGTAGGGCTCCCGTTTACCATATGGGAGGCCCCAGGTTCGGTTCCCGGGGCCTCCTGGTGAAGGCAGGCCCGCCCGCACAGCGTGGTTGGCTGACCCAGCGAGCACAGGCAGCAAGGGGGGGATAAATGAATAAATAAATAAAATCTTTAAAAAAAAAAAACAAAGTAAGGCAAGTGTACATACATGTTGCTACTAATATTTTTAAAAACAACTCTCCATTGTTAGTTTAAATAACATGTGCAAATTTTCTTTTCCTTCGTTTTTTTTTTTTTTTTTTTTAACATAATGAGCTGAGTCCTATAGGATGACAAAGAATTCACCAGAAAGCAGGGCAGGGATTCCTGACAGTGGGAGTGCCATGCTGGAATATGGGGACCCCCAAGGCAGGCTGATCATATAGTATACCTTCAAATTGACATTTTAAAATACTTGTTCAGATTTTATTGAGAGAACGGGCAGAAGAAGAAGCTTTGGGGAAAGGCAAAAAGAGAGAGCTCCAGCTGGCAGAACCCAACCTCTCTTCCACTATCTTGGACAATTCCACTCTGCCCCAAACTTGAAGCTCTGCTCAGCAAAACAAACTCCTTGTATTGTTAACTATTGCTGCATAATGAATCACCCCAAAACTTAGTGCTTGGCAACCTTGGTAATCATTGATTATTTCTACTTCTGTGGGTCAGGAATTTGGGAGTGGCTGCACTGGGTGTTTGTGGCTTGGGATCTCCTGTGCAGCTGCAGGCAGATGCTGACCTGGGCCAGGGTCACCTCAGAGCCTTCTTCACTCTCACGCCTGGCTCTGGGAAGACTGACCAGAGGAGGAGCTGGGACGTCCGGGGCTCTCCGGGCATCTCCCTCAAGCTCTACGGGGCCCCTCCTCACAGTCTATCTAGCATGGCGAGCTCAGGATAGCTGGGTTTTTCAAGTCAGATTTGTGCTCTCAAGGTGTGTGTCCCTAGCCAGGTAGAAGTGCCCGTGTGTCATCCCTTCTGTTGTGTTCTATTGGGTAAGGCAGTGATAACAACCTTCCAGGTTCAAGGGGAAGTGTGGACCCTCCTCTCAATGGAGGAATGTCAGCGTCCACTGTGGCAGAGCAGGTACATTGGCATAATGTCAGTGCAGCGCGATTTGGAAAAGACAGTCTCCCACTGTGGGGTTTTGAGTCGACTCTCACCCCTGCCCCCAGAAGGCAGTTTTGGCACACGCCCTGGGGTGTCTCCCCCTGTACCCCAGCTTCTCTACCACAAGCTGAGCTGTCAGGCCGTCGCAGCTCTTTGCGAGGCCTTTGGCAAGCCCAGTTTTCTCCAACTTGTTTGTCACCTTGTCAGTGACATTTTGGCTCCTTCCAAATTGGCAGTCTGGCTGGCTGGTGGGCAGTTAATTCTGACCTGATTCAAAGGCTCAGTTGGTGAAAGAGCATCCTCTGTGGACACTGCTGTGTGGCCGAGGGAGGGGACACAACGGGAGAGAGCTGGTAGGGCTCCCAGGAACCCGCTCTGCCAATGGGGAGGACGACCTGGGTGCTCTCGGAGTCATGAGACACCCATGTGAGTTTGCTGGGGTCTGTTTTTTTTTATTTGAAAGTTCAGATTGGCCTTCCCAGGTGTGTCCTAAGCCTCCCGTGTCTCTTAGAGCTGCTGTGATTCTGTCAACACAAGCACTGCTTATAGTGGCAACAGCTGTGACCTTTAGAGCCAGGCAGGAGCCTGCCCCAGGGTTCCTCATGCTGTCCTTCCCACACACGGGGCCATAAAATGATTATTCACCAAAATCGGGAGCACACAGGGCAGGGCAGGGAAACACAGCTGCTCCGAGGGGAAGGCTCTGCTCCCTTTGTTGGACTGGAGACACCGGAAAGGAAAGGGTGTGGCTGCCTCCTCCCCTCGCCAGCTCTTAGGGATTCTGGGTCTTTAGTCACTGTATGACCTTCAAAAGCAATCAGGCATCTGTCGCAGGACCTTTGCACTTGCCAAACCTGCAGCCTGGGAAATGGATTCTCCAGATCTTCACTTTGCCGGCTCCTCCTCACTAGGGCTCGGCTCGACTGTCTCCTCGGAGGCCTTCCCTGATCAGCATTCCTAAATGGCTTCCCCACTTCCCCATCACAATGATCGGCTTTGTCAATGCACTCTCACACACACCTTGCCTGACATTCCCTTTAGGATGTCAGAGCCACAGCGATTTTTGTCTTTTTTTGTGTGTGTGTGTGTGTTCATTTTTGTATCCTCAGCTCTAGAACAGTGCCCCGCACACAACCAGTGATGGGATAATGTTTGCTGAGTGACGCGTATCTCACCCAAGAATGTGCAGTCATAAGGAAGGAGCCTCCTCATCAGTTCTGCTCCCAGCGCAGCTTCTCGGCTCCTCCCATGGACCACAGAAAGATTGTCCCAAGCCACAGGCCTGTCCAGAGCACCCCTCACTCCAGCAGAAGTGAGTCCTTGGGGCTCCCAAGAGCCTCAGTCCTTCCTGCTGAGAACTCTGAGTCCTTGTACTAGTCTCAGCTTAAGGGTCTCCGCCTCCAAGAAGCCCTCCTGAACCCCCTCTCCCTGAGGCATTAATCACTCCATTTTCCTCCTCAGTCCCCCTTGGGCTTATCACCTCTAGGGTTATCTTTTTTTTTTTTTATTGGGATATGATTCACATTCATCAAAATCCATCTTTTTTAATAACTGCATAGTTGTGCAACCAATCACCCAGTCAAGTCACAGAGCAACCCCATCACCCCACCCCAAACTCCCTTCTCCTCTTTCACCCCCTCTCACCGCCTCCAGGCCCTGGCAACCACTCAGCAGTTCTTTGTCCCTCTAGTTTTGCCTATTCTAGAACATCACCTAAATGGAATCACACAGTTTGCAGCCTTTTTTTTTTTTAAGACTTATTTATTTATTCTCCCCCCTCCCCATTGTTGCTTTTGCGCTCGCTGTCTGCTCTCTGTGTCCATTCGCTGTGCGCTCTCTGCGTCTGCTTGTCTTCTCTTCATGAGGCACTGGGAATGGTCCTGGGACCTCTGATGTGAGAGAGAGGCGCTCAATCGCTTGAGCCACCTCAGCTCCCTGCTTTGTTGTGTCTCTCATTGTCTCTCCTTTTGTCTCTTTTTGTTGCACCAGCTCTCTGCATGGGCCAGCTCGCTTTCACCAGGAGGCCCCGTGAAACGAACCTGGGACCTCCCATATGGTAGACGGGAGCCAATTGTTTGAGCCACATCTGCTTCCCAGTTTTGTAGACTTTTGATTCTGGCTTCCTTCACTTGCAATTGACAATGCATTTGAGATTCTTCCTTGGAGTTGCATTTATCAGTAGATTATTCCTTTTTATTGCCAAGAGCTTTTCATTGTATGGATGTACCACCGTGTGTTCATACCTGAAAGACGTGTGGGCTGTTTCCAATTTTTAGCCCTTATGAATAAAACTACTGTACACATCAGCATACAGACTTTTGTATGGAAATCAAGATAAGACCTCATTTCTCCTGGGTAAATAGCTGGGCGTGGCTTGCTGGGTCACCTGGTGAGTGTGTGCTTGCCTTTTTAAAGAACCTGTCAGGGAAGCGGCTGTGGCTCAATCAGTGGGGCTCCCGTTTACCATATGGGAGGCCCCAGGTTCGGTTCCCGGGGCCTCCTGGTGAAGGCAAGCCCGCCCGCACAGCGTGGTTAGCTGACCCAGCGAGCACAAGCAGCAAGGGGGGGATAAATGAATAAATAAATAAAATCTTAAAAAAAAAAACAAAAAAACAAACCTGTCAAACCTTTCTGAAGAGTCTGCACCCATTGCTCCAACGGACTCCCAGCACTGGGTGCTGTGGGTCACTCTCATCTTAGCCACTGTGATGAGTGTGTGAGCACCTTTTTACCCGCTGGTCTCTCCCATTCATCTGGGACCTTCTGCCAGAGAAGGAATCTTCCATCCCATGTCCCCAGAGCCAGCATTGCCTAGGGTGGTAGAAGATGCTCAGGACAGAATAACTGAAAGATGAGCCAGGAACTGGTGTGTGAGGTCTTTGTCTCGGATCCCCTGGGGGTGCTTAAGTGGCTGTCCCCTCTTCCTTATGGGGTGGTCTTTGGAATGGTGGCCCCAGGCACAACCTACTTATTGTCACAGCTATAACAACATGATCCTGTATTTGCTATTTGCCCAAAGTGCCCAGACTGCTTTCCAACCTCAAAAAGGCTCCCATGTGTTCCCTTTCACTGATGCTCATTCTAGAGGGTGCAACAGAATCAAGGAGGTGGGGTGGGGTGGGGTGGGGGTGCTAAAATGCAGATGCAGATCCCTAGGGCTCACCTAGGAGGCCCAGCATCTCTGGGCGTGTCTCAGACCTGCGGGAGTGAAAACAACTGAGCTGGAAGAAGGCTCGCCGGCTTCAGGTTCCAGCTGTGCTGCCACCACCTGGCTGGCCACCTCCGTGAGGCATGTCGTGTCCCTGAGCCTCAGTTTCCTCATCTGTAAAAGAGAAAATAATCGAATTCTCCACCTTGTTGTGAGGACCAGATTTGCTTACTGCCTGGAAGGCCCTGGCACCAGGCAGGTGTTGAAACACATCTGTGACTTTGTAAGTGCAAAGACTTGAAATGCTCCCCGCCACCCACCCCCCAAACTAACTGCCTGGTATTTTAAAATTTTTGATGAAGCATAGCATAATACAGAAAAATGCCCTGACCAGAGGGTGCAGGTCAATGGCTTTTCACACATTGAACCCGCTCATACAGATCCCCAAACCAGCCTCCCAGGAGCCCCCTCCGCTGGCCTCCCCCCACCTCCACCCTCCCAGGCTGAGCACTCTCCTGACTTCTAACAGCTTCGATTTTGAAACGGTTTTAATTTTCTATTATAACTAAGACATGTTCAGTAAAGAATATTTAGAAAACACCTGAAAGTAGAAAAGAAAATCAGAAACAATCTGCTAGCACACTGAAGTCTTTTTAAAAAATACTAACTTTGTATTGAGGTGTAACATATGCAGAGAAAATGGTGCACCTTGATATATTTTCATAAAGCAAACTCCCCATGTAAGCACTAGGTGGAAAGCCAGGACACACGGCCCCCCAGGAGCCTTCCTTGTGCCTATGCTTCTGGGCAAAAATAACCACTGTTCTGATTTCTGAAGGCATTGATTAGCTTTGCCAACACCGCCTTAATTTTGAAGAAAACTTCTCTCCCTCTGGCTCCTTTGGAGAACTCTTTCTCATCCCTCAAGACCCAATTCTGAGGTCACCTCCTCTGAGAAGTCTTCCCAACTCCTTGAGGCAAAGGGCCAGCTCATCCCTCAAACGCTGCCCGCCATTCTGCCTTAGTAAATGCCTCCTCCTGGTCATCTCCCCCTGGGTCTGACCCTTTTACCTAATATGGGATGTAGTGGTTTTAATTGTGATCTCCCGCCTCCCCGCCCCCCAAAGATGTGTCCAAGTCCTACCCCTCTAGTCTGTGAATGGGATCTTATTTGGAAAAAGGGTCTTTGCAGATGTAATTAAGGTAAAGATTTCCAGATGAGAACACCCTGGATTTTGGACGAATGTTGTCCTTTTAGGAGAAATGGGGGTGGGGAGAGAAAGGAGGGCGAGACGCAGTGAAAAGGCACATGAAGATGGAGGCTGGAGGGGTACAGTCACCAGGTGACGAATGCCAAGGATGGCCAGCCACCAGCAGAAGCTAGCACAGAGGCCTGGGGCGGTTTCTCCCTCAGAGCTTCCAGAAGGAATCAACCCTGCAACCCCTTAATTTTGGACTTCTGGCCTCCAGAATCGTGAGAAAATTAATTTCTGTTATTTTAACCTTCCATGTTTGTAGTCCTTTGTTAAAGCACAGGGTCTGGTGCCAAATAAGGACTCAGTGCTTGCTGGAGGAATGAAAGAACTGAGGAAGGGGCTTGCGGGCCTGTGGTGGGAATAAGAGGAAGGCCCTGGAATGATTTCTCCCCCTGGGACAGGCCCTTGCTGTGGCCCCTTGGCAGCTTGTAGGGCTGTCACACCAGGCTGCCTAGGTGACATCCATCTCCCCTTGCCCTACAGCTACCCCATTTGTGGGTAACAGATACCTGCAGGCTCCTTCTCATGACTCGGGGGAAGCTGGCTCCATCCCCAGCTCCCAGCCAAACCTGGAGCCCCATTTCCTGGGAGAGTCACTGAGGCATGGTGGGCTTGTGGCCCTCCCGTAACCAGATTCTGGCAATGCTGGGGGCCCCGGGTAAGGTTTCCTCTTTCTGCCTTCTCCCCTATCCAATCTGGCTGCCTGGAGCGGCCAACATGGAAAGGCTCCACGTCCCTGTCAGTGTACTTGTGCCTCCGATTGCACGGTGCCCTCTCCCCAGCCGCTCCCGGGCTTCCAGCGATGGGAGGTTAGAGATGGCCTTTTTGTTGACGCTGAGCCCATCTTCACTGCTATCCCACCCGTTAGAGCTGGGCTTTTATCTTCAGCAGTACAGACTGGCAAACCAAAGCTCGGCGAGAGTGAGCCACTTCTTCAAAGCAAGCAAGCGCGGAGCTAAGATTCATACCAGGTGGCGTGTCTCCACATTCTTAGCTGCTCCTAGCACCAGCACTCTTCATTTTAAACCATCTCTTCTGAATTTTACAAGATGCTTTGGGCCTGATCAAGGCCTGGTTGCAGCCTGAGTCTCAGCACCGCAGGGGCAGGTAGGAGGGCAGGAGGGGGGGCAGGTGTGTCGTGTGTCCCATCCAACACAGTGACTGCGTTGCCAGCTCCAGGGGCTCCACTTATCACGGGGGTCAGGAACCCAGCCCAGGACGTGGATATGCATTAGCTGACTGGACTTGCCATGGCAACCCTATTTCACTGATGAAGAAACTGAGGCTTACGGAGGCTGAGTGGTCTGTGCAGAGCTGCAGAGCGCCAGAGGCAGAACCGGGCCAATCTGATGCCGGACACCCTTGGTGTCCCCCCAACTACAATGGACACTCAACAGGGCTGGACCTGGTCTGGGCTACTGCTCCATCCCTGGATGGAGTGTTTGTCGCATGAATAACCAGGTGCCAGCAAGATCCTGCAGGTTCTTGAGAGGCCCAAAGAAAAGACATGGGACCAGAAGCTCTTCCAAGCAGGCCTCAGTTTAGCAGCGAGGGGTCCGCCCCCCACGCAGAAGCCACTGGGCCAGGCTGCCCGCTCTGGGTGGCGCTTCCTCTCCTGCAGCAGCTGGGACTCGGCTTGTCCCCAGGGGACATGCACTTCTCTGAACAATGTCGGGAAAGGAAACCAAGCTCAAAGGCTCTGGGGGAGGGGGAGTTCTGGTCCTTTTTGGCTGTGAGGGTGGAGGGGGGACGGTTGCCGAGGCTCCCTGGGGCAGAGCCCTGGGCCCTCGGTGGTGGGGACAGGAAGCCCAGGTTTGGAAGGCCGCCCAGTAAGATAATCCTTATTACAACAAGCAGCAGTCGTTTACTGACGGCTCAGCCCTGTTACCCGTGACTTCAAATTCTTCAACAACCTTATAAGGTAGCTCTTTTTATTTTATTTTATTTTTTTATTAAAGAAGTTGTAGGTTTACAGAAAAGTCATGCACAAAATACAGAGTTCCCGTCTACCACTTATTACTAACGGCTTGCATTAGTGTGGTACATCTGTTACAATTCATGAAAGATCATTTTTATAATTGTACTCTTAATTATACAGGCAGCTCTTTCTTTTAGGAAAAAAACAGCTCTATTGAGATATAATTCATACAAAATACAATGCCCCCCATTTAGAGCATATAAATCAATGGATTTTAGTTTATTCACAGAGTTGTGCAACCATCAGCCCAATCAATTTTAGAATGTTTTTATCACTCTATAAAGAAATTCTGCACCCCTCAGCCCTCATCTCCCGACACCCCCATTCCCTAACTAATCGACTTTCTGTCTCTAGAGAGTTGCCTATTCTGGATATTTCAGGGAGAGGTCTTACGATGGGGAAACTACAAGGTTCAGAGAGGATATTTGACCAGCTTAGGGTCACGCAGCTGAGGAAGTGGCAAGCCAGCGACTTGAATCAGATCTCCCTGTCCTCAAATTCCATAATTCCCACTATACCATGCAGCTGCTTCTCCTCCTTCCCAGTAATGACGCTAAACATTGCCAGCATTGATGGTTGAATGGTAGCAAGTGCGTTTCATTTAATCCTTCCAGTCGCCCTTGGAGGTAGTCACAAGTTTTACACCCATTTATCAGAGTAGGAAACTGAGGCACAGAGGGGTGAATAGTCCAGGGCAACATGACTCCTAGCAATAGAAAGCAATTATGGGGAAAAAAGCACGAGCATATCTGAGGACTGGTGAGGGAGGCCAAATAGCAGGCCTTTAGATCATGCTGGTTATAGGACAAATTTCTTTCAAGTTATTCCTTGTTGTTTTATTTTTCTTTTTATATGAAAAGGAAAAGAAAGTTCCCTCCACCCTTTGAGGTCACTTCCTGACCGGTTTGTGAGTCTATGTGGAGCAGTTACAAACTCAGCCCTTCCCACCTGCTTGTCTCCCAGTAATGCTGCAGCGTGGGCGAGCATGGCCACGGGCTCTGGCCCCAGACAGACCTGGGTTCAAATCCTGCCTCCACCCTGCCACAGCTAACCCAGGGCTTTCTGTCTAACATATAGGGCAGTTTCTACCCTACCTGTTATCCCTCAGGGAAGAGGTATCTTATATTTGAGTCCTCACAGAGTGTCTCAGGACTGAGACTGCCTCTCAATTCCTGCATCCCAGCCTGAGCAGTCATGTTTGAGAAAGAAACCAGGAGTCCCTGTCGCTCATCCATTGCACTGGGTACCTTGAGCTGTTACTTGAGAGGATTGTTTAAAAAGTAGTCAAAGGGAAG
>JAKSZT010010873.1:6269286-6285504 GCA_026826555.1 Tolypeutes matacus | reverse complement strand
TCCTCCTCCCGCTCCTCCTCCCGCTCCTCCTCCCGCTCCTCCTCCCGGCACCCTTCTAGGGACTGGAGACACAGCAGTCATTCAGTTAGACTCACGTCCTCGTGGCATCTCCATGGCTTTATCAGTGGAAGTGGCGTGGGGCTTGACTTCTGGCCCTACTTGATGAGCTTTGCTGTGTGACCTTGAGCAGGTTACTTCTGCTCTCTGCCTCAGTTTCCTTGTCTGTCAAATGGGGCTCATTCCAGTGCTGCCCTCTCAGGTTTGGGGTTGGGGATAAATAGACGAGTAAATGCACAAAACAAGCTCAGCCGTGTACAGTACCTGATGAACACCTGGCAAGCGGGAGCTGCCGGTACTATTATTTTTGCCATTGTTGTTGCTGGCAGGGCTTCCGGCTTGTCTGGGCCTCAAAGTCTCATTCAGGTGTTGGGGCTTCACCTGAATCCACTGAAGGTTTTCAGAAAAGGGCTGATGTGACCAGCTTGGCTCTCTGAGCCTGCTCTGGCGTTCCTGTGTGAGGTTCTTGTGTTGGTGTTTGTCCAGGGGCAGAAAAAAGACAATTTCAGAGGTAAGCACTTAGACTTGGTGACCGCTGGGCCGCTTCAGAGGTGCAGGTCTAGCCCGGGTGGGGACTTGTTAGGTCCCCTGCTGTGGTGTGAGTGATGCGCCAAGTGGCACGTGCCAGCTCTGGCCTTCTTGAGGGGACCTCGTGGTTACTGTGGGGCCAGCAGGTTCAGGCCGGGGCATGGGCGGGCGTGTGGCTCCAGGGTGCTTGGCGAGTGGTGTGGACCTCAGGACAGGGCCCACGAGCCGGGGGCAGGCCTGGGTGAGACTCGCGACACGTGGGTCCTGCGGACGAACACCACCACGGCTCTCGGCCCCGGCAGTTTTGCTCCCCAGGGGGCATTGGGCAGTGTCTGGAGACATTTTCGGTTGTCACAACTTGGAGGCGGGTGCTTTGGCTCTAGCGTGCGGAGGCCGGGGTTGCCACGTGCGTCAGCCCCACGACGGAGAGTCATCTGGTCGGAAGTGTCCGTCGTGCCGAGGTCGGGGCACCCTGGTCTGAAGCCGTGTGTTCGCTCTGGGCACCATTCCATTTGTTGAGTGCATGTCTGCCCCCGGCTGTGAGACTGCAGAGGGAGGAGGAGTTGTGGAGCCTCTGCCCTCAAGGCGGGGGAGGTGGAGTGAGAAAGCAGCCATTGCAGGGGCGCTAACGAGTGCCAGTGCCGGGCACTGTGGGGAGGGCAGGCTGGGTGGGGGGAGGTGGGGGGGGATGGGGGTGAGCGCAGAGTGGCAGAGCTGCCTGTGTTGAGAGTCACAGGGAGCAGTTGCCAGGTGGCCGGCAGGGAAGGGCAGTCAGAAGTGGGATCAGGGGTGCCATTTAATGGGAGGCGGTAGATTTGTGGGTCTGAGATTCAGGCAGGGCTCAGCTGGGTGGTTTTTGTACTCTCTGTGGTGTGATCTGAGGTTTCTTGGTGGATACGCAGCTGGTACATGGCCCAATCTGGAAGTTTCCAGAATCTTCACTAACATGCGTGCTGCCTTCGGAGGCTGGATGCTGTGGTCAGCTACGACCGTTGACCAGAGTGCCTGCCACATGGCAGTGTCAGACTCGGCGGACTTCTTCCTCCAGAGTGCGTATCCCAGAAATCCCAGGCAGAAGCTGCAAGGCTTCTTGTGACTTTACCTCGGAAGTCCCAGAAGGCTTCTTGCACCAGCTGAAGTCACCAAGGCCAGCTCAAGTTCAAGGAAAGGGGAATTAGAGTCCATCCCTCGGAAAGGGAGTGGTGCGTATATGCAGGGAGGAAGAACTGAGCGCCACCATCTTCAAGACCTGGACTCTGGATTCAGAATTCTGGGTTCAACTCCCACCTCTACCATCTACTGGAAGCATGAGCCGAGGCAGATATTAACTGTCTGTGCCTCAATTTCCCTGCTATCAAGTGAAATAATAATAGTTCATCTCACTGGCTGAGAATTAAATGGATCTTGTTTTATATATATTTTCTATATATGGGAAATATTTCATAATTGAAATTTATTAAAATAAATTAAAGAAAAACCCACTGGGTGGGGAGCCCCAAGACCTGGGTTTTAATAGAGAAGTCTGTGGGACCTTGAGTGAGCCACTTCACTCCTTAGCTTTCTGTTTTCCTTTCATTATGTCGGGGTGCTGGGCAAGGCAGTGTGGGGAGGCTTCCAGCGCTGGCCTCCTGCATCTGCAGTTCAGTAGTGTGGCTTTCCTTGGTGTTGAGTTGGGCAGCTCCAAATGTAGGGGGGAGCTTAAGGTGCAGAATATGTGGTTTTTGCTTCCTTCCAGTGGGCACCCATTGAGCAATCTCTGGGGCCTTCTGAGTTGAACCTTAGGGGTTCTCCTGCATCTTGTCCATCTGGGAGGCCTGGTGTGTCTTCAGAGCCAGCCTGGTGCCCCCTGTTTGTGGCGTCTGGATGGGGTTGGAGGTGGCCATGAGCCTCTGTTGACGGCTTGGCCTGTGTCCATCTCAACTGAATTGGCTTTTATCCTGAGGTTTGCCCTTTGGCTCGTGCATGTTTTCTCTGTCTGGTTATTCTTGGCAAGTTGTGGTTGCCCATAAATGGGGGATTTTCAGACTCGGGAGCTGTTCTGTTTCCTTGTCATTAGGTTCTTGGCTTGCCTGCCTGATGAGGACGATGGTGACATTGACGAGGGCCACCTCTGATGAGCACTCACTGTGCACTGGTCCCTGTGCTGATCAGCACGTCCCATAGAGCAGCTCACCGGATTCTCACGATGACCCCGTGAGGTGGGAATTAGCCCCACTCCCCCGTTTAGACTGCATCTTGGGGACACCAGGTGATGTACCCAAGGCCACGCAGCCAGGAAAGGGCGGCACTGCAATTCACACTCATGCTGTCTGCCGCCAAAGCGTGCACTGTGCTGCTGTCCTCCCCGTGAGCTCCCAGGTGTGTGTTCTGTGCAGTAGAGAAGCACCCTCCCTGGTACATGAGAACGACAGCTCTGTTACTGCGGGAGGGAAACGCAGTGATTCCAAGTGTGTGCAGAGGCCGCACTCTGCCAGGGGCTGGGGATACCAGGAGGAGGGAGAGCTGGCCCCTTCTGGAGGTGCTGGGCAGAGTGGGGGACAGACATGCAGGAGGAGACTTAGAACGCAGCGTAGGAAAGCGCTGGCAGCCAGGACAGTAACGTGGATTTCCTGTGTTCCGGCTAGTTCTGAAATCTATTCTTGGACCTCTTAGGAAAAATGAGTATTTTTGAAAGTTATGTTATCTAAGAACAATTAAGTATATTTTAAACGCTTGCTGCCATCTCCGACCTAGAAAGAAA
Organism: Tolypeutes matacus; assembly: GCA_026826555.1. NCBI lineage: Eukaryota > Metazoa > Chordata > Mammalia > Cingulata > Chlamyphoridae > Tolypeutes > Tolypeutes matacus. Next base: position 6,282,179 of record JAKSZT010010873.1, on the reverse strand, counting down.
TCTGTTGTGCTTAAGTGGTCCCCAAATTCGATAGAGCATCTCATCAGAAGTAAAATTCACCCAGTGCACCCCCAGTGTCTGTATGTTGATTTATATTTTGATTATAGATGTGCAGTTATGGTCTACACATGCATGGACTCCGGAGCCTGGGTTCCCCTCCCAGCCCTGGGACCACTGATGCCATCTCCTTGTGCCTCCACATCCTCATCTGTAAAATGAGAATAATAAAAAAACCCTGTGTCCTAGGACTCTTGTGAGGATTGAGTGAGTTAATATGTGCTGGCCACAGAAGAGGTGCTCAAGTATTAGATGACCTTGTTGTTGTCATCCTCCCCTTCCTCCTCAAACCTAAAGGGAAACGGCATTTCAGAAAGGATGAGATCTCGATTAGAACTTCCATTTACATCATTTTCCTTCCTGCACCCAGTGGATTGTCCTGCTCACCCTCTGGGGTGTGTATTCTCCACGTTGGAGCTGGTCTTAGAATTTGAGCTGACGTTGTTCTTGACCTAGATACTGCCCTGCTTTTATGCTGGATGGTTCAGGAATTGGGTCGGCTGGTTACACAAGGGATGTCTCTTTTCTCAATGGCAATCACCATTGCTCCTGGAATTTGTTCCTTGGTTGATTTTGCAAATACTTATAGAGGACCTTGGTACAAATCAGATTTTATGCTTGTCTCTGGCAATAAAGTGATGGACAGGCAGGTGGAGATTCTAAGTGAAGCTTGCAGTCAAGTAGGAAAGACAGAAAAAGCCAAATGAACGCATGCAATAAGTTTGGATTATGATGGATTCTAGGAAGGAAAGAAAACTGGTTCTGTGATAAAGAGGAACCAGCTGGAGCACTCTTTGAGCTAAGGCAGGCCTCTGGGAAGCCTCTCTGAGGAGGTGGCACTTAGGCTCAGACTTGGGGGAGCAGGAGGCAGTGGGAACAGCAGTTCAGGCAGAGGGCACAGCATGTACAGCAGCTCAGAGGCTGGAAAGGGGTTGGCCACTCACGGAGCGGAAGAAAGGCTGGGAGTCCAAGCAGTAGCTGAGCGAGGGCGAGGCCAGAGGGAGGTGCAGTAGGAAGGGGCGAGGTTGTGAAAGGTGTGAGGGCTTTGGGTTTTATTCAGCAGCCACAGGAAACGGGAGCAATGTGACTCAGCCTATGATTTTATCTTCTGGAAAGACTCCTCTGGCCGTTGGGCAGGGAATAGGCTGGAGGATTGCAGGGACTTGAAATGAGGTCCCTGGCATTGAAACCACCATATTAAGGTGGCAACTGTGGTAACAAGCCCTTTCTTTCATTCTTTTTTTCTCTCCCCTCCCCCCTCCCCCCTCTGCCCCCCCCCTTACATAATTGATTGAGGTGAAACTCACTTCACATTTTTGGTATAAGGTGCAAGGCAGGTTATAATACTTTTCTTTCCCTCCGAATGGTTAAATAATTGTCCAGTATTAACTGAACAATGCTTTCTTTTCCCAGTGTTTTGGGGTGAAATTCACATAACCGGAGACTAACCATTTTGAAGTGGACACTGCGGTGGCACTTAGTGCATCCAGGTGCTGTGCAGTCACTGCGCCATCCAGTTCCAAGCATCCGTCACTCCACAGTACAGGCCCACCCCGGGCCCTCCCAGCAGTCTCTCCTTCCGCCCCCTACTCCCAGGCCCACAGGTTATTTCTTGCTACGGTGCGAGTTTCTTTCTCACCCAAGTCATGATCCCGTGGGGCTGGGGGCGGGACCACTGTCCACTAAGATGTGGAGGCCCCCTGGGAGGATGGAGGGCGGCACAGGAGGCTTTTACGGGGCAAGCCTGGAAGTGGGGTGCATCTTCCTGCTCCTAACTCCAAGGACCAGCACTCGGACACGTGCCCCGCAGCCGGGAGGGTGCGGGAAGCATGGTCCAGTCGTGTGCCAGGAAGGATAGGAGAGGGGCTTGGGGGGCAGCCTGCCAGGCTCTTCTGCAGCCTCTTAATCTGGACGGATGCAGGGCATCTGCAGGAGCCCTCAAGGATGGCTGAAGGGTAGCGGGATTGTAAGGATTGGTGGGCCAGGTGGGCGTCCGGGAAGATGGGGCCCTTCCCGCTGGGCCACGTGGGAAGGGGAAGTGGCCAGCTGTTGGCACCCTGTCTGTGATGATGTGACAGGGGCCGCTGATGGTGACGGCGGCGCTCCTCCTCTCTCGGCACACGGGCCTCGTCTGCCCTCCTTGGTTTTCCCTCAGAGCTGCAGTCGTTCCTTCCCCAGCAAAACTTTCCTCCCCACACTTTGGCTTCCTATTGCGCTCCCACCGAGGCTTTGGTTTCCAGCCTCCCGAGCATAAACTCCCAAGGGAGAACTCTGATTGGCTGAATGTATCGCTTTATTTTTTTAGATTTATTTTATTTATTCTGCTGCCTCCTCGTTTGTACTTGCTGTCTGCTCTCTGTGTCCATTCGTTGTGTGCTTTCTGTGTCTGCTCGTCCCCTCCCTAGGAGGCAGCACGGGAACGGAACCTGGGACCTCCCACATGGGAGAGAGGCGCTCAGTTGCTTGAGCCACCTCCACTCCCTGCTTTGTTGTGTCTCTCATTGTGTTTCCTCTTTGTGTTTCTTGTTGCGTCATCGCACCACAGCAGCCCGTCACATCAGCTTGCTGTCTTGCTTGTCCTCTGTAGGAGGCACTGGGACCTCCCGTGTGGTAGGCGGGAGCCCAATTGCTTGAGCCACATCTGCTGCCTTTTTTTTTTCCATTATGGTAGCATGCATGTAAAATAAAGTTTGCCATTTTAACCACTATTAAATGTACAATTCAGGGGCATTGATCCCATTCACGATGGGGTGCTGCCGTTACCACCATCCATTACCCAAGCTTCTTCATCACCCCGAACGGAAATACTACCCGTGATGTAATAACTCCCCCTCCCCCACCTGCCCACCCTCCACCCCTGGGAACCCCTGGTACTGTCTGTGTCTGTGAGCTTGCCTCCTCTAGACCGTCCGTGTAAACGGCCGCTTGGCCTTAGCGTGATGTTTCTAGGTTCATCCACACTGCAGCCTGTGAATGTATCTTTTCAAGCCGGCGTCTGAGGCTGCTTATGAGTCTGGTCTGGTCAGCCGGGGCTGGCCTTCTGGAGGAGGCTGTGTCAGCCGTCCTCTATCAGAGAACACAGTCTGGCTCCTGATCCCCTTCAGAGGCACCCGAGGAGCAGTGAGGGTGAGCGATTGATGTAGCCATTTGGCCTTTGAATTCGGGACAAGTTAGTTTGCCATAAAGATATTTAAAGAGCCTTTCATTTCCGCTGTCACCGTCTCTCTTAGCTGATTTGGCCTTGACGGGGCGGGTGTGTGTGTGTGTGTGTGTGTGTGTAATATAGTACAGTGGTTAAACGTGTGGACTCTGGAGCCGCTTGCCTGCATTTGAGTTTTGATTCTTATCTCTTATTAGCTGTATGACCTTGACAAGAGATGTAACCTCTGTGCCTCAGTTTCCCCATCTGTAAAATGACTGAAGGATAGTTCCTGTTTTCTAGAGTCATCATCCTGTGGTTACAGGGCTTAGAAAGGGCCTGGTAAGCACCGAGAGAGTGTCTGCTGCTCCCGTCTCTCAGGACTACACCCCGAGGTCCTCGGCTCTAGGTGGCCGAGCCTTTGAAGGCACCCTGGGCATGTCACTTAGCTGCGGTAGTTCCAGTTCTCTGGGCTCCTGTGGCCGGGGTGTGTGGACATGGCCTTCTCTCTGACCTTTGGGGAACTGGGCGTCCCAGCCCAGACCTCCGCCTGGCCCTGGTGGTGAGAGGCGAGAGGAGGCAGCGGGACTGTGGGCAGGTCCCCCCTGAGGAGCCAGAGGGCCGCAGCAGCCTTCCCGCGAAGCAGGGCCAACCCTGGGGACACAAGGCCAGGCATCTGTGTACCTGGTCAGCAAAAGAGTTGTGGAATGGGCCTGGTGACCCCTCGTGGCCTCTGTCCCCTCGGTCCTGGGAGGTGCAGTGGAGACGCTGCTGTCTGGGGTTAAACCAGTGACAACTTGCTCTTCACCCGCGCTCCCTGGTTCTGTCTTGGCCCTGCCACCCGCGGGCCGCGTGGCCTTGGCAGGTCTGCTGCGTTGCCCCTCAACTTTCTTCCCTGGGAAGCGGGGCAACTGCGGGACCACCCTGGAGGAGCCGTGGGAGTATGAAATTGGTAAATGCACGTGGCATGCTTGGGAGTGGCCTTGAACGTGGCGTCCAGTGCTCGTGTCACCGCAATGGCTTGTCAGGCTGTGCCCAGGGGGCCAGCAGGTGGGAGTGCTCAGGCCCAGAGGTTGTCCCTCCCACTCTTCCGCTGCACAGGTAGGGGGTCCTGCTGGGGCCAGGCGTGGGGGGCTGAGCCCGGGCAGACAGGCAGCTCAGCCCCTGGCTTCCTCCTGCCAGGCTGGGGAAGGCTGGCCCTGGAGGGAGAGGGCTGGAGGAGCGAGGTCAGCAGGGCAGTGGCAGAGGGACGTCAGCGGTGCCAGCTTAGAGACGGGAGCAGGGGGCGGGAAGCCACCGTGAGGTGCTGCTGGGCTCTAACCGCAGGCCACACGTGGGAGTGGGTTTTGGGGGTCGTGTGTCCGTGTGTGTGAAGAAGTCCTTCTTTTTTTGGAGAAAGGAAAAATGGGACCTTACTTTTTAAAATAGAAACTTTTTAAAAAGCAAAATTACATTAAAGAATGGTCGGAGAGCAAATGGGGTGGGAACAGAGGACCAGGCTGAGCCCAGGAGGGAGGAGGCGCCTTGCACACCTGCCAGTCTGCAGACCAGGGCAGCTTGCTGGGTGCCCCCGCACCCAATTCCTGGGCCCCCCTGGGCCAGACTTCACGGCCAGGTGTCCACCTCCACAGCCATGCCCAGCTGCCCTTGGCAACCTGCTGCAGCCACTCCAAGCCGTCCCTGGCCTGCTGCGAACCTCTGCCAGGGGGACCAGCCCCCCAGCTCCAGGCAGGCGCGTGGCCAGAGGAGGGGCTCTGCTTCCCGGGAGGCAGGGAGGGCTGGGCCCAGGGTGGCTGCGGCTGAGCCGTGTGTCCATTTCCTCTTCAAGACTGCGCTCAGGTGGTCTCCTCTGTCCTTGTTGTATTTTTCCTAATTAAAACAACTTATTTTTTTCATCTTATTAAAATATCATGCATTCATCAGTAGGAAAGTTTTAAAGTACAGTCCAGTGGGGCTGACGGCCCCTTAGCCCCACCCAGGGGGAGATGCTGTGTAAACGCTTGGTGTACACCCTGCCAGAGCTTTTTAAAATAAAAAAAGACATAGATACAGTACGTTTTTACAAAATGAAATCCTTTCACAACGCTCCTGGTCATATGGCTTTTCCATTTTGTGCTGCAACCCTGCCCCTCCCCTCTTTAACCATTTCAAACGCTGAGATGGGTATAGAGAATAAGACAAATACCCACGTCCTCAAGAATGTGGCCTCTGGGGTCTGACTGCCCGGGCTCCAGTCTTGACTTGGCCACTTCCAAGATTTGTGACCTATGGCAAGTTATTAGCTCTTCCATTGGCCCATCTATACCATGGGGAGAACAGCTGCTTCTCGTAAGGAGCAGGTACGTGGGTTATACACCTTGGAACGGAGCCTGACAGATACGCCAAAGTACCCAAGCACTCAGTAGCAGTTACTGTGAGTAGGACGGTTATTCTTTCCATGCCCTCTGTGGTTGGCAGAGGAGTGGCTCTGAAGATGTCCAGGCCCTCATCCTGGAACCTGTGGCTCTGCTACCTGATGTGGCAGAAGGAAGTTTTCAGGTGGAGTGAAGTTAAGGACCTTGAGATAGGAGATTAGAGATTTTCTTGGATGATCCGGGTGGCCCTAGCATATTCACAAGGGTCCTTATAGGAGGTAGGCAGGAGAGTCTGAGCCAGGGAGAGACTTGATGATGCGGTGCTGCTGGCTTTGAAGGTGGGGGGTGGGGTGCCATGAGCCAAGGAATGCAGGCAGCTTCTAGAAGCTGGGAACGGCCAGGAAATGGATTCTCCCTGGAGCCCCCGGAAGGAACCAGCTCCACTGACTTTAGTCCAGTGACACTCTAACTGTAAGATAATATGTTTATGTTGTTTCAAGCTCCTGACTTTGTGGTCATTTGTTATAGCAGTGAGGGGAAACTAATACACCCTCATGACCAGCTTAGGCAATGTTAATGCTGGCTTTGGATCTTCTTTGTTTGCTTTTAAGAATAAAATATAGTTAAATCCTCATGCGTAACTTCTCCCTCCCTAAAGAAACCAGTATCACTTTAAAAATGATCATTCCCAGACATTTTTAAAACATTTATTTCAAAAATATTAGCATCTGACTAAGGTGTAATATGTTCTGCAGGTCTTTGCCCAAAAGGCACCGCGCTGCATTTAACCCTCAGCAACTTGCCCTTTTTGCCTGCCATGTTTGTAAGGTTTTTCCACCTTGATAGCATTAGCTTTATTTTAACTGCTGCTCCATCTCTCCTTTCGATGAAGGGCATTTGGGTTGTTTCCAATTATGAAGTTCTTTCCATTCCAACAAATACGTGTCTTCTATATTGTCTTAAGAAATCATATATATATTAAGATTTATTTTATTGATTTATTTATCCCCCCCTTGCCGCTTGTGCTGTGTGTCCACTTGCTGTGTATATTGTCTTAAATAGCTTTAGTTTTCTACTGTATTTGTTTACTCAGTCTCCTATTTTTGGATATTGTGTAGTTTAGTTATGGCAGATGGTGGTCCTGGAAGCACTTCTATGGGTAAAGCTTAGGCATATCCGTGATGATTTCCGTGGGATGAATTCCCGAAAGGATTTCAGGTAGGAAGGAAAGGATGTGCCGTACACTCAGGGCACGGTCCTCGGGTGCCCCAGGAAAGCTGCACTGACCTGTGTACTTGGCCTCCAGCCTCCCCAGCACGTGGCGGCGTCTTCAGCAGCTTTTACAGATATTAAACTCGTAGACGAGGACCTTGTGCTCTTCATCCACCTGGTTTGGCGTTTATTCTGGCCCAGGACGTGAAACCTTAGCGATGATCGAGCTCCTCTCGGCCAAAGGTTTGTGCTTCCCGCTGGGAGTCCATGGGGCCTTGGGGAAAGGTAGGGAACCCTCGAGCACTACTGTGGGCTGAGACCTCTGCTGCGCCCCTGCTGAATCCCACACCAACCCCTGGAAGCTGATACTTTCTTGATCTTCTCAGTGAGAAGTCTGATGTTGAGGGAAATCGTGTCATCTTCCCGGGGCTGATAGCTGGGATTTTAATGCCACTCATTCTGACTGCTCAGCTCATGGGTTTGTCATGAGTAGAACAGGTCACCTCTGGCACGTGGGCTCTGAGTTGTGCCATTTTCCTTTCTCGAGAATAAGGCTTTGTGTGTCCTTCCATTTGAAGGTGCCTTCAAAAGCGTTTGGATGACATGGAGGAAGCTTATATTATTATCTTAGGTGAGTAAAGCAGAATTCAATTCTGTTATATATAAAGGAAAAAAAAAGGAAAATATCATGGAAAAGGAAAATTAGAATTCATTTTTTATAAGCAAATATACATTACACTCAAAACTGAAATAAGGAATGAATGTGAAAATTTGTAATAAATGAGCTGAAAGGAATGCTGCATGGCAGATATGCTGCAAAAACAAAAAAACGAAAACAGACCTATGGGTGTGCAGAGGTGCTGGGCAGAGTTAGTTCTGGATGAAAAGACGGTACTCTGGCTCCTTGGGTGGCCAGTGTCTTATCTCTGTTTGTCTGGGTCCTGGCACAGGGTGCCCCGACTAGGTGCTCGGTAAAGTGTGCTGTTGGGGTGAGTCATGAGCACTTTGAGCATACTTCTATTTTTTTGTTGTTGTTGAGGATTTTATTTAAAAATTAAAAAAAAAATCATAGCATTATTGAGATACGATTTATATACCACATAATTCACCCATTTAAGGTAAAATACCTTCAGAGTTGTGCATCTGTCACCACAATTTTAAAACATTTGCCTCCCCCCTCCCCCAATTCCATGCCCTTAGCAGTCACACAGCACCCCCTCCTCTCCCATTTCTCCTGAGCCCTTGACAACCACGAATCTACGTATTTGCCAATTCTGGATGTTCTATATAAATGGAATCATACAATATATGCCCTTTTGTGTCTGGCTTCTTTGACTTAGCGTAATGTTTTCAACGTTCATTCGTATTTAGCATGTATCAGAACGCCATTCACTTTTATGGCTGAATAATATTCTGGTGTATGGATATATGCCGCATTTTCTTGAGCATCTGTTGATGGACGCTTGAGTTGTTTCCATCTTCTGTTTATCGTAAACCGTGCCGCTGTGAACATTCTTGTACAAATTTTTGTGTGGACATAATGTTTTCATTTCTTTCGGGTATATATGTAGGAGAGGAATTGCTAGGTCACATGGGGTAACTCTGTGTTCAACCTTTCGAGAACTGCTGGACTGTTTTCTAAAGTGGCTGCATTGTTTTACAGTCCCACCAGCAGTGAATATGTGAGAGTGCCAATTTCTCCACATCCTTGCTGACACTGGTTATCTGTCCTAGTGGGTGTGAAGTGGTATCTCATTGTGGTTCTGATCTGCATTTCTGATTTGTTTTCTGATTTGCATTTCATTGTTCTATTTTAAATAGAACTCATTATATGATTTTCAGTTGATATGTTTTCCCTCCAAACACTTACTCTCCACCGGTAGTGGCCTTCTCTTCCGTCCACTTTCCCAGAGCCTAGCGTTGCCGTCTAGCTCAGACGGATGCCAACTCTCGGGTGATGAGTGAGGAAACTTTAGAAACCTTAGCGTGGGGGCGGATGTGGCTCAAATGGGTGAGCATCCGCCTGCCATATGGAGGGACCTGGGTTCCATCCCCGGGACCTCCCGGTAAAATAAAAAAAAATATATATAGAAGGCGCATGGACTGCCAGGCTCTGTGTGCCGGTGAGCTGCCAGGCCCCGGGAGCCATGCAACAAGATGATGACGTAACCGGAGAGGGACACAGGGGAGAGACAAGACGAGATGCTCCGAAAGCTCCGAAAACCAGGACCTGAGGTGGCGCAGGTGGCAGAACACCTCTCTCCTACATCAGAAGTCTCCAGGATCGAATCCTGGTGAAGACTGGAGGAGGAGGATGAGAAGAGGTGGCAGGAAACAGACACAGAGAATTGTCCAGTGAAGGGACACAAAACAGCAAAATGGGGAAGGGGGGGTTTAAAATGGATAAAGTAAATAAATAAATCTTAAAAAAAAAAAAAAATCTTAGTGTGAAGCACCTGGGCATAGACACTGCTCAATAGGGATGTGACTCCTGGCTCAAGTCCAGAACTATTAATTTTAACCATTACTTCTGCCTTTGGGAGACAAAGGGACCATTTTTTGAAGGTGGCAGCCTGTTGTGTTTCCTTAACAGATGTTCACATTTGCTTGGATGCTTAGCAAATGGAAGCCGTAGACCATAGTTAGTGATAATATTTTGATGTTCTTTCATAATCTGTAACAAATGTTCCACATCAATGTGAGGTGGTGGTGGAGGGGTGATGTATGGGAATTCTGCATTTATGCATGATTGTTTTGTATGCTCACAACTTCTCTAATTAAAAAAAATATATTAAAAAAATGTGCTTGGATGCTGAGGTGAGGTATGACCCAAATTTTCCATCATCTCAAGGTTTAAAGATTCAGCCCTGTTTGTTCAGTCAGTGAATCTTTTCATGGAGCCCTGGAAATGCCTGCTCACTTCCTAAACACCCACTCCATCCCCTCTACCCTCCTGTTTGGCTGTCGGCCGGAGATGGAGGGAAAAGGCATCAGGAGCCATTGCTGGTACCAGGGCAAGGAAAGTGTCCGCGAACCTGTGGGAGCACCTCAAAGGCAAAGTGGTTATTGCATTTACTGAGCACCTGTTATTTGTCAGCTCGGGCTGGTCATCGCAGGGCCATATGTTTTTGTGTGATTGAGTGTATGGTTATTCCTGTGTGGTTTCTAATCATCACAATAAGCCTGTAAGTTCCCCCATTTTTCTGGTGAGCAAAGTGTCCAAGGTTACCAAACCAAGCCTTTTTGAGGAACTACATCAGGCCATGTTTCCTCAATCATCAAAACCTTCAGAGCTCCCCAGTGCAAAGTCCTCATCCAGCTTTGAGAGCATGTCCCTGTTTCCCCATCTCACTTGCAGCATCCCACCCACCCAGCTCCGCATCCTGCAGCAGCCAAGTTGTCCTACTTCTAGACAAGTGCTAATCTAGTAGAAATATGATGTGGACCACAAATGCAAGCTACTTGTGTAATTTAAAACTTTCTAATTGTCGTATTTAAAAAAAGTAAAAAGAAACAGGTGAACATAATTTTAATAATATATTTTATGTAACTCAATATATCCAAAATAGTATTTCAAGATGTACACAGTAAAATTATCAATGCAATAGTTTACATTTTTTTTCCATATAAAGTCTTCAAAATCTGGTGTGTATTTTATCTGTACAGCACATCTCTCTATTCAGATCAGCCACATTTTGAGTGCTCAGTAGCCACATGTGGCCAGTGGCTACTCTGTTGGGCAGCATGAATGCAGACTATACCTCCTTCCTCCCTTTGTGATACCCACTTCCTTTGTCCTCCTCATCATCCTCTTCCTTCTTCCCCAAGCAGTGAAGGTGGTCTCTGGGTGGTAGATGCTATGATGATCATGTTGACACTTCTTTGCTGCCTCATGAGGTCAGATGGCTTTGAGTTCCCACAGAGACTGGAAATGTAGAATTGTGCCTGTCTGCTGGCCTTATCTTCTGCCCGGTGTCTGGCTGGGATTTAGGTATGAGGTATGATTGCTGTGTCTGAGCATCTGGTTCTGGCTGTGTTTCTGAAAATTACTGTGTAGTTTACAGTAGAACCTTCTCCTGGGAGTCGCCTGCTTCCCAGGTAGCACCGATTAGCTTGCAGACGGGGGAGAGATTCCGGAGGCTGCGCTACCACGGGGCCATAGGACTGTCTGTTGACATTTGATGTGGGTTGTCAATTGGTCTTGCAAATTGTGGATGAATAAATCATATGTATATGCAGGGATCTGGAGAATGAGAGGGACAGTGAGGGCCAGGGGTGCAGTTGGGGGCATGGAATAGGGACATTTGAGCAGAGACATGGCGAAGGTGAAGAGGTGAGGGTCTGAGCTATGCAGATATTTCGGGGAAAGTGTTCCAGGCGTAAGGAATAGCCAAAGACCATGAGGTCTGGCATGTTCTGGGAATGGTGAGGTGGTCAGGAGGCCAAGCTGGGTGATGAGGGGCAGAGTGAGAGAACGGAGAGGAAGCGGGAGCCTGGTAGCAGTTGGCTTTTTCCTCAGTGGTTGTGGCAGCCACGGGATGGTTTGCAGTGGGAGACTGATGTGGTCCCTCTGGCTCCAGAGGTGAGACTGCCCTTCTGTATGGCCAGCCCTACATTTTTTTTTTTTTTTTTAAGGTACCGGGGTGGGGGGCCAGGAATTGAACCTGGGACCTTGTATATGGGAAGTTGGTGCTCAATCACTGAGCCACATTGGATTCCCTGAGTTGGTTTTTTCATTCGTTTTGCTTGCTTTTTTTTTAAAGGCACTGGGAACTGAACTGGGGACTGCCTATGTGGGAAGCAGGCGCTCAGTCGCTTGAGCCACATCTGCTCCCCAAGTCTGGCCAGTTCACATTTCAAGGAATTTCCGTTTTGCACCTTGTGCCAGCTGTGGGTGCTGGTGCCTCTGCAAGTCTCAGAAGTTTTCCTCCTCCAGGTGGTGGCTGGGACCTCACAGCAGGGGCCTGTCAGGTCCTGTTGAATGCGGTGACTTCTTGGAAGCTGCTGCCCAAGTCTCATCCAGACCTCCCCCTCTTCCTTTAGGAGGAGGATGGCTCAGGTGCCCAGCTCGAGCAGGTGTCCTGGTAGACCCTTCTGTGGGCTGCAGGGATGGGGGGAGCCAGGATCTGGGAAGAGGAAACCGGGTGGGAGCGGCTGAGGCTGGGAGGGCCCTGGGAGCCTGGGCTCCACCCTCAGAGCCCGAGGTCCAGCCTACAAAGTAAGGCGAAAGCCCCACTTTCATTCAGTGCAAGGAAGGATTTTCTAGCCAGTGGAGCTGTGGAGACAGGAAGTTCACCCCTGCCATCAGCACCGTCGCTGCCACTCCCCCAGCCCCCCCATCGTCCCCCAACATAACCACCCCCACCCCACCCCCTCCACCACCACGACCATCGTCACCCCCATCTCACCACTACCCCCCACCCCCCTCTACCCCCCATACCCCTCTACCCCCCATCCCCCTACTACCTCCTGTGTCCTCACCAAGGGGTCTTAGCTTGGGCAGATTGGGGGCCACCCTAGAAAGCTGGGTCTTAGGCTTGGCTGAGCCCCCTGATTCCCAGAGGCAGAAGATACCATCCTAGGGGGACCCTTTCCCTCCAGGAAGAAGCATGGCCTGAGAACTCCCCTCTACCCCTCCACCAAGGCTCCTGTTTTCCTAATTTGTATTTTGAAAACTGCTGAGGTTGGGGAGCATTTTCCTCCTCTGCCCACCGGGCTGGTTTCTGTCCTCTAGAGGTTCTCCTGGACCCTTCAAAGGCCAGTGAGTGCAAAAGCCATTTGCAATACAGACCCCCCCTCTGGCGGCTCAAGTTCTGTGCTCAGGAGAAACCAGCCTCACTGGGGAATCCAGTTTTAATGGCCCCTGTGGTTCCTGCCTCGAGCCTTTGCAGCATTGCTCTTTAGCACTCTTAGACTTGGCCTTGGGATACCGAATCAATAAGCAGAACCTAATTGGGGGACAGTTTGCGAAGGGGACCTTGTCCCTCTTTTGAAATTGACCTCACCAGATGACGAGGTTCAGGAATCAGAAACCAAGGGGCTGTGTGGATGCTGTGTCGTGGGAAGGGGCACAGACTCTGTTCTCGCCCCCTGTTCTCGCCCCCTGTTCTCGCCCCCTGTTCTCGCCCCCT
>JAKSZT010010873.1:6219570-6269276 GCA_026826555.1 Tolypeutes matacus | reverse complement strand
CCCCCTTGCTGGGTCGTGATCTCCCCTAAGCTGCTTTGATTTGCTCCTTGCCCACAGCACAGCTGTTTAGTGTCTGGAAGGTGAAAGGCCTTCAGTGCCTTAGATGCTGGGTAAACAGAGGCAAGTGACAACGACCAGGTAGGCTGGTGGGAAGAGATGGAAAATAGAGATGAAGACAGAGACACGTTGTCACAGATGAAGACAGCTCGGGGGTGGCCTGGCTCGGGAAGCAGGAAGGACTCCTGTCTTGGGTGGTTAGGAAAGACCTCTCTGAGGAGAAGAGACTGGATTGTGCAGATGGATGCCTTAATGCGTGTGAAGTGCCGTGTTCCTACTAAGGAATTGTTGAGGCTAGAGGACAGTGTTTTCTCCCCTCTCTTCTGAGAAATGGAACATGTGGGTGTGTATGTGTGTGGGCAGCTGCCTGCTGGGATACCTGCGTATTTTCTCCACTGTTTCCTTTGGTGCCTTCTGGAGGTTTCTGTAAAGGGCAGGGCTCCTCCACCGTAGCGCAGGTCTCTGCAAGAGGAGGCTTCAGCCTGTGGCGGGGACTTTCTCCCCGCTGCCTCCTAGGCCATCCCGGGAGGGGCCAAAGGGGACACCAGCTGCTTAGGGGATCTGCTGCCTCAGCCGAGGCCGGCCAGATGCCAGGGCAGCGGGTCCTGGGTTGGTGGGAGCTAGAGGCCCTGACGTAGGCCTTCGCCTGACACAGGCGTTCTTGTCTTACGTAAGCCCACTGGGGTCCTTACCCACATTTACATTCAGTGAGTCTGCGCTCTGGAGGTCTGGAGGCCGGGAATGGTGTTTGCAGCTTGTTTTGTAAGTGGTGGACTGCGGTGTAGACAGTATACTCGTTCAGCTTATTTGATAAATGAGAACTGAGCACTGGTGATAAAAAGGCAAACATACTTGTAGCTGTAGAACAAACGTAGTGGTTTGGGACACTCAAAGCATTTTATCATCCTAGATGAGAGGCGTGGAAGGGCGGTGGCCAGAAGCCAGCACACTGGAACCACACTGTCCTGGGTTCAAGTCCTGGCTCTCTCTGTCCTTCTAGCTCTGCTACTCAACCTCTCTGGGCTTCCGTTTCCGCATCTATAAAATGGTGGTACCAAGCAACGGCCATCTCCCGGGTTGTGACGACTCTTCAGTGAGTTAATTCACACAAGGTGCTTTGCTCCAAGCCTGGCACGGGAGGGGCTGGGTAAATGTAAGCTGTTGGTGTTTGCAGAGGATTCAGATCGTGGGGTTGCCCTGGACAGCCTGAGCTCAAATGCCAGCAGGTGGGTGACCTTGGACAAGTCTCCTTGTCACCTTAGTTTACTGGAGCTGCGGTAACAAGTACCACAGACTAGTTGGCTTAAGCAACAGGATTTCATTGTCTCACAGTTTTGGGGACTAGAAGTCCAACGTCAGGATGTCAGCAGGGTCAGGCTTTCCCTGAAGTGTGTGGCGTCCTGGCGGTGGCTTGCCCGCGATCCTTCACTCCAGCTCTGCCTCGGTCCCCTGGCTGTCTCTTTCTCCATCTTTCTCCTTCTGAATTCCTCCTGCTTTATTTAAGGACTCCAGTCTGATAGGTTGGAGGCCCTCCTAATCCAGTTTGGCCTCATCTTAATAAGTTCTCAATCACAGGATTTGGGGGACACGACCCCTCAACACCTCAGTTATCTTATCTGCAAGGATTGAGTTAATATATGAGTGAGTAGAACAGTGCCTGGCACAAGTGCTATAAGAGATGGTGGTTGTTGGTAGCAAGGATGATAGGTTTCGCTACCTGTTGCTAGGCAACAACCATCCCAAAATGTAGTGGCTTAGAGCAGTGAAGATTGACGTTGCACATTCTTCTCCTGGATTTGCTGGCTCATGCACCTGGCTGCTTTTGGCTGGGCTGGAAGGTCCAAGAGGGCCTCACACCCGTGTCTGGTTGGAGGTGCTGGCTGGTGGCTGGTGGTCTCATCTGCCAGCAGGCTAGCCCCGCTTCCCAAACCGGGTGGTCTCAGGGAAACAGTCTAAGAGGGGGAAGGTAAAGGCTGCCAAGGGTTTTGAGGCCCGGCATCACTTGAGTCTCATTCTCTTGGTCAAAGCAGGTCACCAGGCCAGGGTGGGGAAATAGTCTTGACAGGAGCCGCTGTAAGATGTAATGACCTTGTTTTCAAGGTGCCACAACATCCTCTCCATCCATCACCATCATCTTTAGTGTCGCTGTCTTATCCCCTCAACAAAATTCAGCCAGGCTTTGAACATCCTTTATCAATGGTATTTAGTCTTCCGACAGCTTCCGTCAACACAGTTTGCAAAACAGAAGTTCTCAAACGGCATCTGACCTCATGAAGACTCCAAACGTGTATGTCTGTCAGAGTTTGTGGTTCCGTTATGTCGCACACTTACTAAGTACTTAGCAGTGTGTCAGGCCCAGGCCAGGCTGTACAAAAATGAGACAAGCCCCCTGTGCGCGCGGTCCATTTAATCCAGGGTCCCTTATTCATTGGGGTGTTAGGTGAACACTTGGGGTGGAGAGCAAGAGCCCAAAGGCGGGGTCAGATTCTGGGAGGGAGGAAGGGGCAAGATACAGAAACCTGGGTCACCATCCACTCTGTTTTTTTTCCCAGCCACCTCCCCTTTCTGGGCCCAAGTCCCTCGATCTTTGAAGCGGGGTTCCGGCACCTACTTCATAGGGCTGCTGTGAGGATTTAGTGAGAAGCGTGCAAGAGGCTGGTTCTTCCTGTTGTTCTCGTCACTTCCATCCCCGTGACTTGATCTCCTTTGCAGCTCAGAGGCAGTCGCCTCCTCACCTCCTGTCCCTCTGGTATATGTCCCCATTGGCTTCTCTCTTTCTACCACACCCTTCTCTTTGGGGGATTTGCCACACTTGGAATTACTTACTGTTTATGTGGCATTTGATGCCCCTTTCCCCTTGCAGGGGCCGTGTTTGTCCTGTTGGCAGCTCGGTGCCTTCTTGTCTTTCCACAGGGTCCAGCAGCCACTCAGTGCGCGGTAGACATTGTCTGAGTGTCTGAGTGCTGTCAGTCCATCTGCTATCATGCAGTGAAGCTGTGGAGGCCTGAGCTTCAGAAAACATCCATCTGGTGGGGACTGTGCTTCTGCAGGCCTTGGTGGCTTGGAGAAGAGCCAGGCTGGAGCCACCCTGCCGGGCACACCCTCTGTCAGATGTGTCGGGCTTGGCAGGCGCTGGCAGGCGGAGGGAGATGGTGGGAAGAGTTTCCGTCAGGATGCCCCTCACCGTGGTTTCCGTGGAAAGCAAGGGCTGCCTTGCCCATCATCCTTGACTGAAGGGAATATGGGTGGGAGTATTGTGGGAGCTGGTGTTTACATGGGGGAGCTTTGCTGCCTCTTCTGAGAAGGAGTGGGGGCGTGTGGGTTTTTTTCCCTTTGGTGTAGGGCTCTTTGAACGAAATAAAAACAAATATAGCCTTTCAGCAAGAGCTGGGCTGTACCCAACACTGTCATTTCATTTCATCCTTCCGGTCAACCCAGGAAGGAGTAACTGCCTCTGATGGACAGTTCAGGAGCCTGAGGCTCAGAGAGGCCTGGAGACTTTCCCAAGGCCACCCAGCTGGGAGCGGCAGAGGTGGAATCCAAGTCTGCTGGATCCTGACTGCCTGACTCGGGGGCTCAGTTGGGGAGGCCAAGGCCTGGGTGTGGAAGATAAAGACCCTGTTGGGTTTAGAGCTGCTTCTGAGGACGCATGGGCTAGGTGGAGGTGATCCACATCCTTTCCCGAGCCAGATGGCTGGGCAGAGAGTCGCAGAGGCCCTTTGGGGGTCTGGTTTCCAGCCACAAAGTAACACCACCATCTTGAACCCCATTCAGGAATTGTCTTGTCCCGGCTTTTCCAGTGACTGGTTGTGGTTTGTCTGGCCTGGCATGCCTCCTGGCTCCTGGTTCAGGGCTCTTTCGCCTTTCCTTGGGGATGGGGTCACCCAAGCCATCTCAGAAAGGCTGGATTATATCATTCATCATATTATGGGTTTTTTTTTTTTAACTTTATTTTGTACATTTAATAATTGAAAACATAAACAATTAAAAACTAAAAAGTAAACACAAATGAATAAATATATACATTTCTCAATTAAATGTAATGGATACATATAAATTTTTTTTTTGAATCAAACAATATATTACACAATATATTTGGTTCATAGTAATGCATTCATACAGTATTTGTCCTTTTGTGTCTGGCTTGCTTCACTCAACATAATGTCCTCCAGGTTCATCCATGCTGTCATATGCTTTATGACTTCATTTCTTCTCACAGCTGCATAATATTCCATCGTGTGAATAGACCACAGTTTGTTTATCCATTCACCTGTTGATGGACACCTGGGTTGTTTCCAACTTCTGGCAATGGTGAATAATGTGGCTATGAACATCGGTGTGCAGATGTCTGTTCGTGTCACTGCTCTCAGTATATTAGGGGTTTTTAAACTGCATTTGCCGTAGTTTAATTTTACATTACAAGAGAAATACTTGCTCATTGTAGAACATTTGGAAAATATAGGAAACACAAATAAAAGACAAAAATATCTCCCATTACCCACCATCCAGAGATCATCAGAATTAGCATTTTCTCTGAAGATACCGTATGTCATCTTTAAAGGTTGTGGTCATCTGGGAGAAAGAACGTGTGCGTGGTATTTTCTTTGAAATTCTCAAATGGGCTTTATTGAGGTATAATTTCCAGGCACCCATTTTAAGAATTGGGCTTAATGCATTTTTGACAGGCACATGCACATGTGTACCCCCCACTCTAATCAAGCCAAAGAACACTTCCACCCCCCCAGAAGGGGCCCCCTAGACCCCTTTGCAGTCAGCATCCCCCTTCCCCAGGCACCCCCTGATGTGGCTGGAGCTGCTCGTGGCTGGTTTTACCTGCTCTTCGTCTAAACAGAATTGGATGACGGGCACGCATTTGCGTTGCCTTGTTTTGCCTCACATGTTGTTTCTGGGGTTTGACCATGGCATGTGTCGGTAGTTTGCGCCTTTCTGTTGTCAGGAGGGTTCCGTTGTCTGAGTACACCACACTCTGTTCACCACCCTCCTGCTGTGGGGTTTCCAGTTTGGGGCTATTGTGAATAATATGAGCGAATGAAACAGGAGAGTAGATCTGAAATTGCGTGGCCGCCGTGGCTGTTGCCTTCGTGGAGGACTCAGCGGCTGTGTGCCTCGGGGACCAGCTGACAGGCAGCAGCCTCTTCTGAGACGCGCTGTTGTTTTGAGGTGCATCCTGGGGTTTCTGGTCTACTTGGCCTTGGCCCCACTTCGCACCCCGTGCTGTGCTCTGAGCTGGGCTGTGAGTCTTGCTTGCTGACCCACCAGCTCGCCCCAGTCAGGCCTCAGGAAGTGGCGTCTGCAGAAAAAATGCACAAGCAGCCAGCGGTGTGTGTCGGGCGAGCCCAAGTGAGCCGACCACTGGAGCGCAGAACCCCGAAATAGCTCTTTCTCTGCTAAGGCGCTGAGGCAGTGGGGCCGGTGGCAAATGCTTTGCATAATTTCCTACCCCAAAGGAAAGGTTTTACTGTGAACAGCTTCTTGGGGCTAAAAATTTTTTTAGAAATCCCAAGAGGGTCCAAGTCATTTTCAGAGCAGCAGAGACGTGGGGGCCAGACCCGCCTACGTTTGAATCCCAGGTCCCCCATTTGCTGAGTGGTCTTGGGCAAGTGCCTCAACCTGTCTGAGCTCCAGGTTCCCCCAGTGTTAACTGGTGAACCACGAGACCAGCCTCTCGAGTGTGTGTGTCACGTACTTTGCACAGCATTTGACACGTGATAGTCTAGCTGCTAATGCTGGTTTCCCCCATTTTACCTTCTTTCCGTGTGCCAGAACTTGTGTTTCCATTTCTCCCTGTGTTGTAGGCAAGAGGGGGTGGTAAGCTTTCGCTTTCCTTGAAAGATACTTCCAAAACAGTCTTTAAAATAATATGTTCGTCCTCCACAGATCTGTGGAGACTGAGCTGAAGGGTAGGCATGTGTGCTGGGCTGAGCCCCCCGATATCTCCAGGTCCTAATCTTGGGCTCTATTGTTACCTTATGTAGCAAAAGGGACTTTGCAGATGTGGATAAGCTCAGGATCTGGAGATAGGGAGCTTCTCCCGATTACCCACATGGTCCGATGGAATCATAGGGCTCCTTGTCAGAGGGAGGCAGAAGGCGAGGTGAGGGTGGGAGCTGTATGAGGAGGGGCCCACGAGCCACGGAACGTGGGCAGCCTCTAGAAGCTGAAAAAGGCAAGACCCAGGATTCTCCCCTAGCGCCTCCAGGAGAACCAGCCCTGCTGGTCCCTTGACTTTACTCTGTGAGGATGACTTTTAAAAATTTAATTAATTTAATTTAATTTAATTTTTGTTTTTTTCGCATTTTTTAAAAAAGATACTTAGATTACATAAATGTTACACAAAAGATAAAGGGATTCCCATATGCCCCACTCCTCACACCTCCCACATAAACAGCCTTCAATCGTGTGGCACATTCATTGCGGTTGATAAACGCATCCTGGGGCTTTGCCACTGAGCACGGACCATAGTTCACCTTGTAGTCTACACATATCGTCACTATATGTGATGATATAAAATGGCCCGTATGTGAGGCTGACTTTTGACCTTAGAACTGGAAGGTAAGTTTGTGTTGTTTTAAGCCGCGAAGTTTGTGGTCATTTGTTAAGTAGCCCGAGGGAACCAGCACAACTTGCTGGGTTTATGTTAGTGGAGCTTTGCAGCAGCTCAGCCTCCCACAGGGCCGGCTTTTGCTCATTTTCATGTTTTTGCCCTTCTGGGTTGGAAGGTCCTAGACTTCGGGGTGCTCTGGCTTCCCTGGGACCTGGGGCTCAGAGCCTCGGTTTCTTGGCTGGGGAGCCCCTGGCCAGGGTAGCTGCTCCAGAGCGGCTTCCTCTATAGAGCAGAAACGCAGAGGGGGGAGCTGTGCCCTCGCCGAGGCCAGGTTTCCTGTCTGGCCAGTCACCAGACGCTCTGCTGCCCGCCGGCCCCAGGCTGGGGTTCAGGGCTCCGGTGAGGGAGGGGAGCAGGGGCCTCGCTGCCCTGTTTGTTCTCTGAAGTGAACCGTTCCCTGCCAAGTTCGGGTTTGGGTTTAATTTTTTACGACTCTTCTTTTATTGTGACTTGGAAAACAAATGGCCCTGGGGACCGTGAGCGAGCGCTGCCAGCTGCGGTGGGGAAGCGGGCTTGGGCTTGGCATGCGACTCTCGATGCTTTGTTGTGATTCTGGATCTTTCTTGGGCTTTGTTGTTGGGTTTCTCATGTCCCGTGGTTGTAAGATAATGGGACGTGGTGGGGATTGGAGAAACCAGGGAGCACTTACCTTGTCTTCAGATTTGGTAAAGAGTTATAATTATGGAACAACACTGAAGCCAGGACTTAAAACCCATCCCTGGGCTGGGATCAACGTGCTGGTTGCCCTCGCGACCTCCTTCCGTCCTTTCCCATGACCTCACCTCTTATAGGATGGCGACCGCCTATATGATTGGCGGAATTCTGGTCTCCCAAAGGGTCCACAGTCCTGATTCCTGGCACCTGTGAATTTATCTTACATGGCAAGAGGGACTTTGCAGATGGGATTATCTGGGTGGGCCCTAAATGTCATCACCAAGGGCCTTTGAAGGTGAAAGAAGGGGAAGGCCAGAGTCAGAGGCAGAATTGAAGGTTCTGGCTTTGAAGATGGAGAATGGGGCCCACAAGCCACAGAATGCAGGTGCCCTCTAGACGCTGGAAAAGGCAAGGAAACGGATGCTCCCCTAGAGCCTCCAGGAGGAGCACAACCCAGCTGACACCTTGATTTTAGCCCAGTTAGACTCATTTTGGAATTCTGACCTCCACAACTATAAGATAATAAATTTGTGTTATTTATTGTGGTAACTTGTTGCAGCAGCAAGAGGAAATGGATACGCTCCTAAATGTGCATCTCCTTCCGAGATCCCACTTGGTAAATATTGAGCACCATCATGTGTCAGAGTTGCCGAGGTCAATAAAGCACAATCTGATACTCAAAACAGTTAATAGTCTGTGGGGGAGATAGACAAGAAGTTGAGAATGCTAAGACAGGCACACACCCTGGGTTCATAGGGGAAGGCATGGAAGCCAGCCTGGGAGACCAAGGAAGGTTTCTGAGTAGCAGACATAAGAGGAACTTTGAGCATGGAAAGCAACAACTCTTCAAATGCTTCTTGGTCCTCTCCACTTAGGTCTCTAGAAAGTTTTTCAAACTCAACCTGTCCAAAAATGGAACTTGCCACCTAAAAAATTAAGATTTTCCCCTTTCAACCTGCCCTTCTCCAGTGTTTCCCACCTAATTAACCCACCCAGTTGCCCAAGCCAGAACACTGGAGGCCAGTTCGACGACTCTTCCTCCTTCATCTCTAGGATCAAATCTCCACCGACTTCGGTTGCCATTTGGAGCTATGTTTCCATCCTGTCACTGGATGGGCTCTGGAATCTCAGGCTCAGAGATGGAAGGGACTGAGAAGAGCTTCCGGTACGAGCTCTTCCCTTGTATCAGAGTAGCAGGAGGCAGGCTAGTCTGGGGCCAAGAGGGTGGGTGCAGAGGTGGACTCCCCAAGTCAAATCCCAGCTTTGCACTGACTACCAGTGTGGCGTTGCCGTTGAGTTGCTTAATCTTGTCTGCTTCAGTCTCCTTGTTTATAGACTGGGAATTATAATAATAGTGCCTGTCTGTAGGGCTGTTTCAGCACCCAATGTGTTTATCCATCAAAAGGACTTAGAACTCTGCACGCCCAATAAATGGTGGTGGAGCTTGTACAATACTCAGCCCTGTAAATCATAGCAGCAGCTGCCGCTTGCTGACCCAGGAGCACCGCCGTTGGGTCTTTAGAGATTCTCCTGCCTCTTGATGTGACTCTCCATTTTACAGAAGGCAAACTGAGCCACAGAAATAGCACAACCTTCCTGAAGCCACTGAGCTGGCATGGCTCTGCCAGGTTTGTTCTAGTATGTCTCTCAAGGCAATCTGAGACCGTTTTGAAGAGTCCTTGGGTTTTCGGAAATCCTGTGTCCGTTTGAGAGCCTTGGTTCTTACTCCTGAAGATGCGCAGGTGAGCCTCCTGCTTCCTCTGGGCGGTCAGCCAGATCGCTGACATCAGAGCACTTGGCCCCGGCGTGCCTCTGGATATGCCCCCCTCCCAGGTCCTCTAATGAATTTTCTCCTGCTCTGTGAATTCTCTACCCCCTTGCTCATGTGGTGTCCTAAGATGGTATTGCCTAGGTGACCTGGTGCTAAAGTAAGACTTACTGGACTTTTTCATGGGACCCCTGATGTGGGATGCGTGGAAAGGCATGTAGCAAATTAATGTCTCCTACAGTTATAAGAGATTGATGTTGTTTTGGGGCTCCAGGTCCTTCTCTCTAGGTGCGCCCGAGTTTATAGACCAAAAATGGAAGACTATGCATTTATTCCTTTCGAATCACACCTCATTGGTTCCGGATGAGGAATCAGAAACTAAGAGCCCTGCACCAGGCCAGGCAGGTGACCTAATAAGTGAAATGGGTGCGGCTCAGCGAGAAAAACCCATAAGCTCAGGGCTGCCGAGTGGGGAGACAGCAGGGAGGGTGGGCAGCGTGGTTTACCGAGGGGTCCCCGAGTGCCCGCTGTGGTGGGCAGGTTGGACCCCCCCCCCCATTGCAGGCTGTGGGGTGTTAGATCTGTGCCTGGACATGCGGGTTGTTGTTGTGAACCCCCCCCCCCATTTTTAAAGAGCACTGACTCATTCAAACAAACAAAAAACCACATCATAGTCTTGACATAACAAAACACGTCTGTGGCCACAGGCTGGTCACAAGCCAACAATTGATAAAGTCTGTGTTTTAGACTGTTGGGAACGCTTCCAGTGTTTGTTCTCGTATCAGCCACCGTTTTGATTCTGGAAAGACACGCGTGTAAAACCTGAAGCGAGTTCTGAAACTTGCCAGACACTGGCTGTCCTCGTAGCAGCCTTCAGGGAGCTGTGAACATCGTCCGGTGAGCAAGTTGTCTGCTACATAGAAAGGGCTCGATAACTCTGACTAAACTTTGCCTCAATTTGCATTCCTTCTTTTTTCCAAGTTTTGGTTTTAAAAGAAGCAAAAATAAGGAAGTGAGAAAGGCCAGAGCCCTGGAGCTCTTCACTAGAGACCTCTTTCCACGGTAACATTGCACGTCACCCAGCATCCTGCCCCCAGCCCTTTGTTTTGGTTTCTTGTTTGCATCCGTTGTCTGTAAAGAAATCACAAGTGGACTTGAGCAAAGGCCTGGCTTACGTCTGGAGATGCACCGGGCGGTGTGGTACAGAGGGAGGTACGAACGCTGCTGGAGGATGGGTGGTGAATAGTGGCAAGTGCCAAGGCCCTGTGGCCGGAGAGATTTGGTCATGTTAAAACAAAAATAAAAACAACCCCACCCCCCAAAAGAAAAAAAAAAACAAGGCAAAGAGGCCATGTAGTGGGAGAAGAGTGCTTGGAAAGGGGTCAGCGGGCCGTGGGCTCCTTGTCGTCGTAGATACCACACTGCATTGACCATTCTGTTTTTAAGCAATTTTTAAATAGTGAAATAGCACACATTAAATATTCAGTATAACTAATAATTATAAGATGAACCACCATGTAACCATCACTTAAATCCCAACCTGGAACCAGGCAAGCCCCGGGAGCCCCTGCTGTGCGCCTTCCTGACCTTCCCGTCCCCTGGTGCTGTCACGGCCTGTCCTTGGCATCCAGCTCCATGCTTTTCTTTATAGGTTTACCATCTACATAGGCAGCACTTTGCTTTTTCCCCTTAACTGTAGCTCAGGAAATTTCTCCAGTTGAGCTGTGCAGACAGTCTCGTTCGCTCTCTTTACTGGTTGCCTAATGACCCATGGTGTGGCCTAGCCACAGTTTATTCAGTTATTGCTCTGCATTTACTCTGTTTCCAGGGATTTGGGGAGCGGGGTTTAATCTCCCTGCCTACCTGCTTACCTACATATCTACTTACTCTCAATCTATTCATATGTGTTTTTTTTGCTGCTGAATCATTGAAGCAGGAGGCCTTATTCTTGCCCTGTCATTATAAAGATCATGCCTGTTGTAACAAGCTCATATCAGATAAGTGAGAAGAAGGAAACAAATCCGTTTTCTCCTGCCCCCAAGTCCTGGAAGTAACCAGTATTAACTGTTCAGCATGTATCTTAAGAAAATACTTTCTATGTGTATACATCAATATACTATATGCACACATGCACACACACACACACACTGTTGTAGTTTCCCTGCTGCTCCAACAAATACATTTAATGGGTTGGCTTAAACAGTGGGAATTTATTGGCTCACAACTTTGAGGTGAGGAGATGCCCAAAAGCGAAGCGTCAGCCAGGTGATGCTTTCTCCCAGAAGACTGTGGCGTTTTGGGGCTGGCTGCCGGCGTTCCTTGGTCCTTGGCTTTTCTGTCACTTGGCAGTGCACATCGTGGCAGCATCTTTCTCTTCCGGGTCCTGTCGCCTCTGGCTTCTGGCTGCTCCCCGTGGCTTCTCCGACTTATTCACTCTGCTTGTAAAGGACTCCTGTAATCTGCATTAAACCCAACCTGATTCACTGGGGCCACCCCTTAACTGAAGGGACATCTCGAAGAGATCTTATTGACAATGGGTCCCCACCTGCCAGATGCAGGCCAAGGCCAAGAATATGTCCACACTGGGGTCCACAGTGCAACCCACCACACGTACACAGGTACATACTCACCCCACTACGTTCACATACACGTAGATACAAACATGCAGAGACGTACACACATGTACACAGCCATATACACACACAGGAGTGCACAGTCCTTTAAGCAGAAATCGGACCACGTGCTGCACAGTGTTCTGTGTCCAGCCGTTTTCCTTTGTGAGCCTCAGTCCACATGGGTGGGTCCACTCTTCGCAGTAGCCACCCACCAGTGTCCAGAGAGTGGCTCGCTGGAGCTTCTTCACCAGGCCCCCGCTGCTGCACAGGCAGGGCATTGCCGCTTCTCCAGATTAGAAATCCCTGCTCCTGCATCTTTGTGCTCTTGTGCTATTATCTCTGTAGGATAGATTCCTGGAAGTGGATTTCCTGGGCCAAAAGTGCTCACACCTAAAATTTTAATAGACTGCGTCCTCTTAACTCTCAAGAGGTTGGATCTGCTCCTCTTCTCACCAGCGGCCCCTGAGCACCCTGCGTCACTGAATTCCAGGGATTTGGGGGGTGGGATTTAATTCCAGGGGCGGGGGGTGGTATTGGCGTGCTCTCTCGCAAACATTTCTTACCTCAGGAATAGTTGAAAAACTGTCAAATCTGGGTTTTAATGCTGACTCGGGGTGTGCCTCAGCTCTCCGTGTGGGGCTGCCCCCTGCCTGGTCTTTTTCTGCTTCTGTGGTTTCCATGCATTCGTAGGGTGGTTTTTGTTTATTTGAATTAATACATATTTGAGTTTTAAAACTACGAAATATCTCAAACATATAAAATATAGAAAAAACTATAAAAGATATGCATGTCCCCACCACATAGCTCTATCAGCTCTTAGCATTTTTCATCCTATTTGCTTGAGATCCTTTTTCATTTAAAATATGAAAACAGATAGGGCTCTGAAGCCCTCTGTCCTTTCTCCAGAGATAACCACTTCCTGAAGTTGATGTATAGTTATCCCTTTTATGTTTTTATTTACAGGTGGCCGTGATAATTGTTTTGTGTTTTTAAAATGTTTCCATTTATGTTCTTTCTGTAACTTCCATTTTCCCTGCTCAACATTTTTAAAAATATACTTTTTATTTGGAATAATCTTGGATTTATGGAAGAGTTGCAAAGATAGCGCAGAGCATTCTGGTCCAGCCTCACCTCATTTCCCCCAAAGCTAACCACTCGCATAACCAGCTTTATTGGCCAAAACTAAGAAGCCGGCATTGGCACATTAGTTAACTAAACGTCATATTTTATTTGGATTTCCCCAGTTTTTCCACTGGTGTCCTTTTCCTGGCAAGGGTTGAAGGCAGGGTCTCACTGTGCCCTTGTTTGATTTCGCCAGGTCAGTGCAGGCAGGCCTAGCACTTTCTTTGTGAGTGCTGGCGGGTCATCCGTCGAGGACGGGAGGTACCCTGTGGTCAGCTGCTGGTCTTGGACATTTGCATCGACTCCCTTGCTCTGGAAGTCACAGTGGTGCTGCCGGAAACGTGGTGCAAGTTTCCTGCAGGCCGTGCTGGGCAGTGGGGCCGCTGGGTGGCAGGGAGTGTGCATTTTCAGGGTCATCGGATTGCCAGATTGCTCTCCAGGCCTCATTTCACCTCCTGAGCCCCTACTTGGCACTTTCCTGGGCCCTGTGGTTGCAGAAATAAGTAGGACAGCTCCTGTCTCTAAGGAGCAGGGGAGAACTCTAGAAACCATGGCAAAACCCCCCACCCAGGACCACAGCAGACTCCAGAGGAAGTTGGATGATGGGTGGGCGGCGGGGAAGAAGTAGAGAGAGATGAGAAAGGTGAGGTGGGTTCCGGGCAGGGAAATACCTCATGGTCCAGGGCTGCCTGCCAGGCAGGTAGAGTGCTGAGCTGATGCGATTGACATTGGAGGCAGGAGAGATGAGGCAGGCAGGTGCTGGGGGCCCTGGATGGTCCAGGTTGTGTACGCAGCATGGCCAAGGAAGTGATTTCCTTCTCCCAGGCCACGCCATGTGCATGGCCACCCCAGGGCCTTTGCACTGGCTGTTCAGCTCAGAACATCCCTGTGGATCTGAGCCTTCTTCCCTTAGGCCTCAGTGCAGACACCACCTCTTCTGGAGAGGCCTCCCTGAACATACCTACAGGCGCTCCTCCCACACCCCATCGCTCGCTGTACCTTGCTATGATTTGGTTTAATTGTTGGAGCACTTAATAGCAGATGCAGCATTTATGTATTGTTACCTGTCCCCGGCCTTAGATTGCAACTCCATGAGGGCAGGGAGTTTGTCTGCTTTATTCTCTGTATCCACTGTGCCTAGAGCAGTACCGGGCGCAAAGGCCCTCAGTTCCTACTGGGTGAATGCATGAGTGGACTAGTGGGTGTTACCATCACCATGGCAACAGACGTTTGCGACCAGCTGTATGCCAGGCACCCCTCTGAGTGCTTTGTGAGCTGCCTTCCCTAATTCTTGTGTCCTCTCTGGAAGGTTAGCCCTGTTGACTGACCCCATGTCACAGGTGGGGACGTAGGGCCAGGGGTGTGGGCAGTGGGTGGCTGTGATGTGGTAGAGCTGGGAGTGGGACCGCTGCCCGACCCCACGCTCTAACTGGGACCCCACACTGGGTCCCGGGGGATGCTGGGAAGTGGGGAGGCAGGGCGTGGGTTTCAGCCCCAGCTGCAAAGTCAGACAAGCACGTGGACCCCGCGGGCTGGAATAGGGGTGCACCTTCCTGGGCCGGAGCTGCAGGCACTCTCGGCCCAATCCCTGTCTCTCTGAAAGGGAAGGAAGACGCTCGCCTTCTAACTCGCTGTAACAGGAACTGCCAGGAGGCTGCACTCGCCATCCTCGCCCCTCACCCCCTCCAACCTTGTTTGCAAAACTGAGCCTGGTGGGGAAATGAAGGGCTGACCTGCTAACCGCAGTGAAGACTCGTTTGCAGAGGCAAAACAGACTGGGGGTGCAGGGGGGGTCTCTCGCCTCAGCAGGCGGGCGTCTTGCCGGGACCAGGTGTAGCCCACTCAGGGCTCCGGAGCTCGGAGGCTTTGTCATCCCTCAGCCTCAGGCTTCTCCTCTGGTAAATAGGGATAGTATGTTCTCTAGCCCATGCTTTTCTGTCCCCTTTCCAGCAGAATCTGCCATTTAATTAGACTTCTGTGACGAGCCTGATACGCAGTGGACCGAGTGTGTGGCAGACTTTGTTCTCCGAAGCTGGAGTGAGGCAGAGCCCCGCCCTCCATGGGTGACCAGTTAGGTGCCAGGTGGCAGGGAGGGCCCAGTGCTGGCATCCCCGGCGGCCGCGCAGTAACCGCTCGAGGGCCTCGTCGATGCCCAGCTCCGCGCCGGGGCCCTAGCGGTGACAGTGGGACACCAGTCGTTCCCGTAAAATGTGATGAGAAAAGGGGAAGTCCAGAAGAGGAAGGGCATGGAGGCCTCTCGGGGGAGGGGGCGCTGGAGCCGAGACGCAGGATCCTGTCCTGCTCGGGGACCCCTCCTAGAACCCGGTCCTTCCCTGCAGAGAAGGCCACACAGCGAGAGCGCCCCGCATTTCGGATTCACGGGCCCCAGAATGAAAACCCCCCGCTAGAGGAGGGGAGCCCCACCTCTCTGAGGAGGGCTCTCTAGGCCAAGAAATCTGGCTGGGGAACCAGCCAGATGGCGGGAAGGAGGGAAGGAATTCCCGCCATTCCTGGAAGTCCAGGACCTTCTCCTGCGATGCTTCCACGCCCCTCTGAGCCCTTTCCCTTGGCCATGTCCTTCGGTCAGTCTGAAGGTCACCAGCCAGCGTTTTGTCCGGCGTGGTCCAGCTCCTGCAGGCAGAGAGGGAGGGGCCTTCCTGCTGGGGGGGGGGCACGCCTGGAGACCCCCGCCTCCCCTGGGGCTCACCCACAAGGTGAAAGGGTGTTTCTGCCTTCGGAGCCCTGAATCCTTTTGGCACCTGTCTCTGCCCACGCAGACTTGGCTTCGACGAAAGGAACCACCTTTAGCCAGAATCTAACCCGTTCACCCAAGGTTTTCAGAGCTGTGATTGTGCGAGCAGCTCCCTGGAAATGGAAACGGGTAGGGGCAGCCACTGGGCTCGCCTTGGCTCCAGGCTTCTTGCCCGAGTGCTGCTGCCCAAGTGGCGGGAGAGGCCCCCGTCTCGCCCCCTGCCCCCCGTCTTGCCCCCTGCCCCCCGTCTCGCCCCCTGCCCCCCATGCCTTCGGCATCGAAGCCGGCCGGGTGGCCACGAGGGAAGGGCTGCGCCTTCCTGAGCTGTGTCTGGACAACGGGGATTTCTCCCAGTGTTGGCAGGACTGAGGAGACGGCGGCGTCAGCTCTGCTACCTCCTGGATATTCAGGGAGAAGGGTTCCATCTGTTCTCCTTCCCTGTCGGATGTTTCTACCCTGAACTTGACCTTGGCAGGACTCTGTCCCCTGCAGAACCGCTCGGTGAGTCGGTGGGAGCGCCTCAACCCCGGAAGCAGCATGCGCTGGTGGGCGCAGACCCCAGCTTGCCTGGCCTGCTGCGCCCTCGGGGTCCTCATCTGCAAAATGGAGATACTGAGCGTGGCCACCCCTGAGGGCCGAGGAGGTGCTGCCAGGCATGGGGCTGGGCCCGCTGCAGAGCCTCAGAACCGCTTTGGCTGCTCCGGCCGCTGCTAGGGGCTCATGAGGAGAAGACACTGGAAGGACGCCCATGGGGACCGTGGCACAGCCCCCCCACCAAAGGTAGCTGGAGCCACTTGAGGGGATCTTCTTCTGCCCCTGAGTTCTGAGCTGAAGAAGATATTTCATTTCGTTTTGTTTTTAAAGCTAACTCCGCGCTCCTCTTGAGTGGGTCGGAAGGAGGCCCTTGCTCACTGCAGAGGTGGATTGTGCTGCCCAAGTGGCAAAGTATTTGCTGTGATCTGCTCTCCCCGTGGGGCCGGCAGGAGCTCCTTGCATGCCGCCTGGCTTCCTGGGTGCTGCTTTTCTCAGTGGAAGGAGGCGGTGGCCCCTGATGGGGGTGGGGGAGCATCCCCCGCCCCAGTCCTGCTTACTGACTGGCATTGGGAGTTGGCTCTGCCCTTGATTGTCTGTGTGAAATTGGACAAGCTCCTTGTCTGCTCTGAGCCTTAATTTTTGCATCTGTAAGATGGATATGATTATGACGCTTACGTCAAAAGGTCGCTGAAAGCACAAAATGAGATAATTTGGGTAAAGCAATTAATAAAGTGCCTTACACACCTTGCACACTCAATAAATGGCAGCTGATAATAAGAGCGACCTGTCATTACCCGTTTATCCTTTTTCTCCAGGGGGCACAGAGGGGACGACCCAAATCTTCAGCCTGAATCCATGTCCACTCATGCTTCTGTGCCCTTAGGGATGCACAGAATGCCAGCACTGGCCCAGTCCCTGTGCATTCCAGATGGGGAAACTGAAGCCCAGAGAGATAAAGTGACTCTTCCAAAGTCA
Organism: Tolypeutes matacus; assembly: GCA_026826555.1. NCBI lineage: Eukaryota > Metazoa > Chordata > Mammalia > Cingulata > Chlamyphoridae > Tolypeutes > Tolypeutes matacus. The sequence goes on along the minus strand of JAKSZT010010873.1, from coordinate 6,252,174 downwards.
CAGAGTAAGTGAGTAGCAGAGGTGGGACCTGAAACTGCCTCTGTGCTGCCGAATTGCTGGCTCTAGTTGGCCCATTTGTTGACCAAGTGTTAGTCACCTCTGGGGCGCTGAGGGTCTTGCTTTCTGGCCGGCGACCAGCCGCAGGGGAGAGGACTTAGTGATCGGGAGCAGGTTTTAGGGTCAGCCTACCGGAGTTCAAATCCCGGCTCGATGTGCTCTTGGGCCACGTCGTTAACACTCCCTGCCTCAGTTTCCCCATTAATGGGATGGAGATGAACATCTCAGCCTCACATGTACACATGTCAGAATCCCCGGCGTGCTGCTTGATATGCCCTAGATGTTTATATAAATGCGGGTTCCCTTCCCTTTTTCCCTCTTTGGTTTTCTCTTACGCTAAGAAGGAGGCCTTGGTGGGAAAATGAGGACTAGGAAATGGGAGGATTCAACGTCAGTCAAACCTTTAGAATTTTCTTTATCCCAACTAGTCAAAGCCAAGATAATTGTCTGTATCTTCAAAACCTTTCTTTTCCTGTTAAAAAACAAACAAACAAAAAAACCATAAAACTCAAAGAATGAAAAGAATATCTATTTGTGCAGTGCCACGAGTTAGAGGGAAGACAAGGAAGGGTGAAATTAAAATGAAAGTCTGTGCTTGAAGGAGAACCCACGTTTACACTCCTGCCGCCGCTGGGTGCGCTTGATCTCGTCGTGGCCATTAGCAGCAGCTGTGCCCCCCTCTGTCTTCAGGAGCTGTGGACCCCCAGCCTGGCCCTGTGAAGGCGCCCTGCAGGCCACTTCCTCTGGGTTTCATGACTGGCTTATCAGAAGGCTGCATGAGCCTCTATTTCTGGCCTGCCTAGAAATAGTGTGGACACTGGCAGAGGCGGAGGCCAGACCTGGCTCATAGAATTAGGAAGTAGCAAAGTGGGAGGGGGCTAAGAAATGGTCTTCCCCAGGGCCCCCGGTAGGCCATGTAACGGGGGCCATGGCAAAGCGTGATTTGTAGACAGAGCCCACGGAGCATCGAGTCAGTGGTGGGAATACGTTCTCTCCTGCGCTCCGTCTGACTGGGTGAAGGAGACCGTCTGTGGTCTAACGGATCTTGTTTTTTCCTTTCTTGTTACTGTGTATTTTCTTTTCTCCCGTGTTGGCTCCCTCATCTGTTTGCTCATTTGCTCGTTGTGTTTGCTTGTTATTTGCCCATTTTGCTCATTGTTTGCTTGTTTTCTTTAGGAGGCACTGGGAACCGAACCCAGGACCTCCCATCTGGAGAGCAGTTGCTCAACTGCTTGGGCCACATGCACTCCCTACCATGTATTTTTTTTAACTGACATTTTAATTGAGATAGAAACAATAGATCCCATGTAGACCTTGCACAGTTACCCCTAATGCACACATTTTACAAACCTATAGTTAAGTGTCATTCTCGGAATTTGACATTGATACAGTCCACTGATCTTATTCAGATTTCCCCAGTTTTGCTTGTGCTTATTTTTACACACACACAAACGTGTGTGTATTTGGTTCTAGACAGTCGTGCCACACATGCAGGTTCACGTATCCACCAAGATACTGAGTAGTCCCATCGCCACAGGAACCTTGGTGGGATTCTACTTCCTTCCTGCCTTGCCGCCATCTCTAAAATTTTAACATGTCTTTTTTTGAAAGTCATTAATTTTTTTAAAAATCAAGGTGTAACATGCCTATGGGAAACACACCTGTGGTAGAGTGCACTGATGATGAGCGTTCAGCTCAAGTGTGTGTGTGTGTGTACTCCCGTGACTGTCCCAGACCCAGCTGTAGACCCCTGCCCACGCACCAGGTAACCACTGCTGTCTCCATCTGTGGGGTCTACATGGCTCACTCGCTTCCCTCCCTGTATTCATCAGGGTTCTCTAGAAAAACCACTGGGAACCCTGATGAAGATGACGAGGAATCCCCCGGGAGACGCTGGCTGGCTGAAGCAGAGAGAGAAATTCTCTTTCTGACTGGTGAAATGCTCACTTCTCCCTTTTAGGCTTCCAACTGATTGGATAAGGCCACCCCTCTCATGGCTGAAGACAATCTCCTTTGTTGATTGTAGATGCAATTAGCCATAGATGCAGTCAACTGACTAGTGATTCAAACCTACAAAATCCCCTCACAGTTACAGTGAGGCCAGTGTTTGATCAAACAACTAGACACCCTAACCTAGCCAAGCTGACACAAGAAATTAACCATTGCACTCCCCGCCAGCAGTTGGTTCTCTCCCTTCATGACACAGAGAACTAAGCTGAGGAGTTTGCCTGTGGCAGGCAGCCGTTTCTAGGTAGCATTTAATAATATTGCCCTGTTTCAATTGACTTTATTTTATAATTATTTTATAATTACATTATTAATGGTGAGTGGTACTGTTTTTTTTTTTCACCAAAGACTTATAAAATCATTCTTAAAATATATCAATTACAGTGGAAAGGTGAGTTGATTTAAATCAAAATGTCACATAAATGGTATCAGTAGTATGCAGGTATGGCAAACTTCATAAAGTTGGTAATCAAATAACTGAAGTTTGAGAAATAGTGTCAGAAACATATATGGCTCCTAAAAACACCAAAAATAAAAAAAACTGGTCAATCTGTGTTTAAAAAACTACAGTCTTTGTATAATGTGGGCTTTCTTTGTAGTTAAATTTTTTTAGTGTGATAACCGGTATAAGATGTAAAAGTTTTCAGCGTACACTGCAGTGGCATTCATGACATTTTCAATGTTGTGCTGCTTTCACCACCATCCCAAATAGAAACTATCCATTAATCGATGTGTCCCCATTTCCTCTTCCCCTAGCACCTGGTAACTTCTAATCTACTTTTTTTTTTTTTTTAATTTATTCATTCATTTATCCCCCCGTTGCTGCTTGTGCTCGCTGGGTCAGCCAACCACGCCGTGCGGGCAGGCCTGCCCTCACCAGGAGGCCCGGGGAACCGAACCCGGGGCCTCCCACATGGCAAACGGGAGCCCCACTGATTGAGCCACAGCCGCTTCCCATCTAATCTACTTTTGTCTCTATGAATTTGCCTATAATAGATATTTCATATAAGTGAAGTCGTACAATCTCTGTCCTTTTGTGACTGGCTTATTTCACACAACATAATGATTCCGAGGTTCATCCTTGTAGCGTGTGTCGGAACTTCGTTCCTTTTAATGGCTGAATATATTCTGTTGTATGTATAGACCACGTTATTTATTTATTTTATTTTTGAAGTTCAGGACCTCGTATGTGGGAAGCCGGTGCTCAACCACTGAGCCACATTGGCTTCCCTGAATTGTTTTTTTTTCATTTGTTTCCTTTTTTTTTTGGTTTGTTTTGTTTTTAGGAGACACCAGGCACCAAACCCGGGACCTCCCTTGTGGAAACCAGGTGCTCAACCACTTGAGCCACATCTGCTTTCCAGACCATGTTTTTTTTTTTTTTTTTTTTTTAAAGATTTATTTATTTGTTTCTTCCCTGCCCTGTTGTTTTTGCACTCACTGTCTGCTCTGTGTGTTTTTCTGTGTCTTTAGGTGGCACTGGGAACCGATCCTGGGGCCTTCTGGAGTGGGGGAGAGGCGCTCAATCTCTTGCGCCACCTCAGCTCCCTGGTCTGCTGCGTCTCTTATTGTCTCTTCTCTGTTTCTCTTTTTGTTGTGTCATCTTGCTGCGCCAGCTCTCTGCAGGCTAGCATTCCTGCACGGGCCAGCTCTCCACCCGGGCCAGCTTTCCTTTCACCAGGAGGCCCCGGGAATCAAATCCTGGACCTCCTGTATTGTAGACGGGATCCCAATCACCTGAGCCACATCCGTTTCCCCCAGACCATGTTTTGTTCATCTTTTGAGGGACACTTGGGTTGCTTCCACCTTTATGCCATTGTGAATAAGGCTGCCGTGAACATTGGTGAACAAGTAACTGTTTGCGTCCCTGCTTTCAGTTCAGTATATATGTAGGAGTGGGCTGGCGGGGTCATATGGTATTTCTGTGTTTCCATTTTTGAGGAATTGCCGCATTGTTTTCTACATTGTTTTCTACAATCCCACCAGCAAGGCATGAGGGTTCCAGTTTCTCCATATCATCACCCACACTTGTTTCCCTCTTTAGTTTGAAATAACAGCCATCCTTGTGGGTGTGAAGTGGTATCTGCTTGTGTCTGTCATTTTGATTTACAGTACTGGTTTAAAGCAAAGCAAATTACAATTTTATTTGGCCATGTCTAAGGTAGTGATTTTTGTCATATCTACATGCCACCTGCTCTGTCTTATACTTAATATGTATTTTTAAAATGGAGTTACTTCTTTTAACTTACATTTATTTACAAAGGAAACCTGATTGCACAGTTGTGAGGTGCCGTATTTTTCCCCTGTGCATATTAAAATCAATACCTAGCAATTAACTTAGAGCAAAGGGTGGCTACGTTTGACGTCACCTTTCGTGTCACAAGCATGGGACTGATCTCATTTAGTTTCCAGCAGGAGGGAGAAGACCCCACGTTTAAGGGAGTCTACAGCAGTGAACACTTTAAGGATTCTTCGGTGGTCAGAGTTGAGGTTTAGTGGGCCAATCCATAAAGCAGCTTTTTTCCTTCTCTTCTCCTGAGTTTGGACAACTGACAAATAGTGATGCTTGATGAGCTGCCCGGAGAGAGGGGCTTAGAACTGACCCCTGACCTCTGACCTGCCCACCCTGTAGCTGGCACTGTGAGTGCTTTAGAGCCAGGCCTAAAGTGGTCCCTGGGGGGTAGAGGGAACCAGTGGGGGTGGTAGGTGTCCACTTCCGTCTTCCAGGCTCCTCCACCAGAGAGCCTCCTGCTCCTTCCCTGGGGAGGATGGCGTTCTGGGAGAGGGGAAGAGCCCCAGCCAGCTTCCTCGGATGCTGAACACTCTTCAACACTTACATAAAACTATCCAGTGTTTCGGTGTGCATATAAACATTCCAGTAAGAAATGCCTGACTACGTAAGTGTCTCTTCATATGGGGGAAAAGGGGAGCTAAAGGATGTGAGGTTTCTCTTTGTGGTGATGAAGATGTGCTGTCACTTACTTTGGCGATGATCGCTCCTATCTGTGAGCATATTAAAAGCCATTAATAGTGTACTTTAAACGGGTGAATCGTATGGTAGCTGAACTACACAGAGACGCAACGAAGTCTCAGCAATTGTATTGTTTATCATTTTTTAGCTGGCAGCCCTGCTCGCATCTCCAGGCTTTAAAGTGATTTTTTTTTTTTTTTTGTTTTTTTTTAAAGATTTTATTTATTTATTCATTTATCCCCCCCTTGCTCGTGCTCGCTGGGTCAGCCAACCACGCCGTGCGGGCGGGCCTGCCCTCACCAGGAGGCCCCGGGAACCGAACCCGGTGCCTCCCATATGGTAAACGGGAGCCCCACTGATTGAGCCACAGCCGCTTCCCAAAAGTGATTTTTAATACCTGAAACTCGTACAGCAGCTTACGCTTTACAGAGTTCTTGCAGGTGGCAGGTGTATTTGCTTATGCGATGGATATTACCTCCCCATTTTACAGACGACAGTCTGGAGGCTAAACAGGAAGAAAGTGACCCATCTGGAGCTCCACAGCCAGGAAACGGGCGAGTGGGACTTAAAACTCGGTCTGCTAGACCCTTGGAGTCGGCGTTCTCCTCTCCCGTGTTGGACCTCAGCACACCCCTTGTCCGGCCACCTGTTCAGCTGGGCCTCTCCGCTCTTATTTCCCCAGGATCAGCTGCTGCTGGGCTTGGGAGAGAACCTCACACCCTTGGTTTTGAAAAGCCGGGGCCCTCGCTGAGATCGATTGCCACCCTGGGCTGTCTTACTTAAAGTGAAACCGCTGCCGGGGGGAGGAGCTGCTGAAGGATGGCACAGGAGCCTCTGTCCTAACTGCCACTCTGACCCTGGCCTCCTGCGGCCGCGCTGGTTTTACCTAAGGTGGTTTCATTTTGTGTGCCTGGCCACTCGGCGAAGGAGATACTGCACCACCGTGCACAGGAGGACAGGGCCAGGAGAGGGAGACAGCCCCCCTGGGGACCCTGGGCGGGGGTTTGGAGCAAGGACTTCATCCTCCAGGACTCAGAGGCTTCCTCCTGCCCCTCAGCAGGTGAACTGCAGCCTTCAGGACTCGGCCTCTCTCCTCCCTGGGGAGTGGTCCCGGTGGAGACGCCACTGTTGTCCTCTGAGGTCCTTAGCAGGTGGATGGTTGGACAGGCTCTGTCTTGCCCTCCAGGCTCCGAGCTCTCCCAGGGCTTCCTGCCTTACCAGGGCCCCTGCCGCTCGGCGCCGCGCTCAGCTGCCACCTGGAGAGGAAGGTGGAGGACGTGGGGGCAGATGTCCAGCATTCAGGCTTTTCCCCCTTGGCTTCTGCCTTGACCTTCCGTGAAGCTGTTTTGTTAAGCCTGCATTACTCGTGTTTGGGTGTGGGAATTGGGGGGAGAGGCCACGTCCCTGGTGTGCGGTGGAGGAGGTTTCACGGCGGGCGCAGCCTGAGAAGGGCTCGGAGCCAAGAGTGGGAGGAGGAAGGAAGCAGCAGTTTGAAGAAAGGTCATGGGGACGGTCCGCAAAGGGGCTGGTGGCTCCAGCGGGTTGTGGAGGAAGCGACGAGAGATGTCAGTGAAGGCGTCTGAAGGGGATGGATGGGGAAGCAGCAGGGAGGGCGGGTGAGCAGGTGCCGGCCTTTGGAGAAGACGCCAGGGGCCTTGACGGGGAGCGAAGGCCAAGGCAATGCTGAGCAGAGACGGGGCCTCATTTCTGGCCTCTGTTTTCTCACTTCTTCCAGCAGGAAGCTCATGGGCACCGGGTTTGAGTTCTGACCTGTCACAGCCTGCTTTAAAAGCAAAGCTGGTCATTTTAGTGACCACATTTCCTTGGTAAAAACAGATAAAGGCCCCCTTGGCCATCACTGGCCCATCATCCTTCTTACAAGGAACCCCTATGAGCAGTTTGGCGGGGTCTTTCGGTACCCTTTCCCCCCCTTTTGCACACTGTGCACGTACAGACACGGGCCTCTCCCGTTGGCGCTCCGTACTCTTCAGAGTGCGGCTTCTCTTGACTAGCGGTGCATTCCGTTATAACATGGGGGTGCCGAGGCTGATGTGTTGCCAACCCACCAAAACGCAGCTCGTCTCCCTGGTCTTAACCCTCTTAAACACCTGAGAAACAATCCAGTCCCTGTTTCTGCATTTGTATCACGCATCAATAGCAACAAGTACCTACTTATTTGACGCTTTCGTGGACTCATTTTTGAGCATATTTGTGCCTAGAATGTGGTATACCATATGGTATTGGTTCTGAATTATGATTTTCTTCTGTCCTCAAGCTACGTTGCACTATAATGGAAATAACAAGGAAAATTAATCTGTTAAAGATACAAAAGATGTCATCTAAACTGGACCCTGGTTGGTTGGTTGCTTGTCAGAGCAAACACTAGGACTCAAAAAGGGTTCAAATAGGGTGGGTGTAAAACTCTAGGAATGACATACAGCAATTTTGGAGAGTTTTGGGCATGCTCCTCTCTCATTGCAGACTGATGCATAGCTTTAATATTTTCACTGGTGCTTGCAGGAATGCCTTTAAGAGGTTTTTTTATCCAGATGGTTCATTTTATTCAAAAACGTTTGCAAATGATTGTAGAGGATTCTCAGGGTTTGGACAGCAAAGGTCAGCCATATATAATACTGTGCACACACACACATGGGCACAGTACACATCCTTTCTCCTATTTATGTAGCTGCCATGGAGTTTTTTCATGTCAATACATATGGATCCGCCTCAGTCTTCACAACAGATAAATTAAGGGTCTGTGTCATTTCTTATGCCTTCTGTGTATCCAGCAGTACTCAGTTACCTTAATAATTTAAAAGCCTAATAGCTAACTAGTGTATAGAAGACAGTACATCTTTGCTAGTTAAAATTCCTGGCACTATTTTAATTGACACACACACACACACACATTCTCAATAGCATTGTGTGGTAGATGCTATTGTTCCCACTTTTCCCCATTAGGAAATGGAAGTACAGAGGGATTAAGTTACTGCCCGCAGCCCCCTGGTGTACTGGGGGAGCTGGGGCTGAGCCCAGGCAGTCGACTCCAGAGGGCACCTTCCTACACCATGCTTCTGGTGACTCGGGTGGCCCCTGTGAGCACTGGAGAGTGCAGCCCGTTGTATCCCAGGCCTCACCCCTCCTCGCTGGCCCGCACCCCTGCCGTCGGTGAAACCCTGGTTCAGCAAGATGCCCCTGGATGACGCAAGACCAAGTTCTGGGCACTTCAGCAAAACTGCCCGAAGGGCTCTGCAGGCTTTGCTGATTGCCAAACAGAAAACCACTGCCGTGGAGAGGGGCTTCCTTCCTGCCTCCTGGGGCTCCTGGTCATCAAGGCGGATGCTTGCCCCGAGGGTGGCCCCTGCTGGCCTCTGGAGCTTGCCCGCTGCCCGCCCAGAAGGGCCTGGGAAGTGGTCGTGACGGCCCTGAAGGGCTTGGCGATGGCTCCCTTCTCGTTACAGGAGGGCCGAGCCTCGGGGTCACCGGCCTGGTCGATGGTCAGGCAGCTCGTTGCATTTGCACTTGCAGCCCTTGCAGGTGTGGTCAAGAGAGGACTGGCATCCACTCCCAGGTGTATGCCAGGTATATGCCCAAGAGAATTGAAAGCAGGTGTTCACAAAAAACTTGTACCCGGATGTTCATCGCAGCACTATTGACAATCACCTAAAGGTGGAAACAGCCCGGATGTCCATCAGTGGATGAACGGATAAACAAAATGTGGTCTATCCACAGCGGAATACTATTTGGGCATAAAAAGGCACAAAGCCCTAGTACCTGCTCCAACATGGATGCATCTGGAAGACCTCGTGCCGCGTTGAAAGCAGCCAGGCACGAGAGGCCACGTCTTGTAGGATTCCCTTTATAGGAAATGCCCAGAACAGGCAAATCTATAGAGACAGAAAGTGGATCAGTGGTTGCCAAGGGCTGGGGAGGTTGGGGGGAAATGGGTAGTGAAAGGGTAGGGGGTTTCTCCTTGTGGTGGTGGCAGTGTTCTGCGACTGTGGTGACTGCGTGTGTCTGTGAATATATTAAAAGCCATTGGATAGTGTTAAGTGGGTGGATTGTGTGGTGTCTGAACTATATCTCAGTAAAGCTGTTAGGTAGGACTAAAATCTGTAATTCCAGACCCACCTTCTGATCCAGGATACTTTTGGGGGTACAGAGGTGCCAACACATCATCCCGTCTCCATATGGCCGCCGTCCTTTGGGGGAACCCAGAGCAGGTGTTCTCACCCATAACTGGGACTTGTCCAGATCCCACCGCTGTTCTGCCTGAAGTGGGGAGAATGTGGGACTTTCTCCCCTCGCGTGATCCAGTCCCTGCATTTCCATGAGCTGGCACAGGAATGGCAGGATCAGCAAACCGACCCTGACCAGCACAGCTTGGCCTGCGGACTGGAGGGAGCGTGCCCCGGGGGCAGCTCTGCCCCACCGGCTGGGACGGAGCCGAGGTGTGCTCTGCGCTGCCTCCCCGGGTCCCCAGTGGGACCGCAATCCAGGCGCTGCTGCAGCGTGATGCCGCTGTGCTGCTTCCTTCCTTTCCCTGCCTCTCCCCCCCCCCGCCCCCACTGTTTCCTGGAACCCCTCCCCAACACACTATGCACGCTCAGCTCCTCGTCTCGGCATCTGCTTCCAGGGATAGCAAACCCAGACACCCGGGAAGCCTCGTTTGCTCATTCCGTGGATGCGGGTGTCTGCTCTGAGCCTGGCTCTGAAGTAGGTGGCAGTGAGCCCCCAGTTGTGGACAAGACAGTCCTCCCTGGGCTTTAGGAGGAGAGAGCAGGTAACTGGTGAACAGATAAGGGGCTTTACAGGGCGGAAACAGGAATCACAGGGTGGCTCGGTGTCGGGATGGGCAGGGAAGCCTGTGTTGAGAAGTCATTCAAATGCGCTCTGACGTGGGCGGCAGCCGGCTGTGTGTGTGTGTGTTGGGGGTGGACATGACAGGAGGCCGCCTTTTCTTTTGCTGTTTTTCATAGTCACTGGCTTGGCTCTGGGAGGAAACGTAAGGGTTCAGATCCCAGCTCTTGCTGGCTGTTGACTGTTCCCCAGATATTTCACCTCTTCATGCCTCAGTTTCCTCATCTGTAAAATAGGGACAGCTGCTGCACCTGCCTCATGGTGGTGTGGGGAATGCTGGCTGTGCCCCGCCCAGGCCCGTGCACCCCTCTCCCAGCCACTGGCTCACAGCGGCCCTCTGCCCTGGAGCTTCGCCCTGGCTGGATGGAGCTGCCTCACCCCCCGAGGTTGTGCTGCAGCAGCGACTGCCTGGCAGGGAGGGCGAGGGGCTGGCCGTCTTGCCTCCAGGAGGGGTGGCGTCTCTGGCGTGGTCCATGCTCCAGAGCCCCCGCTGGGGCCACAGCCTCGTTTCGCTTTCTTCCCACTCCCCGTCCTACTTCCCTCGCTGCCCATCACTGGCAGCGTCTCCAGTAAGCACCTGAACTAGAATCCCTGCCTCAGGCTCTGAATCCAGGAAAGCCATGACAGCAGTGAAAAAGCATCAGCTCTGTGTACAGCATATAGTTATGAGCTTTATTTTAATCCTATAGCGTTTATTTTTGTCCTCAAGGAGGGGGCCATTGAGCCTGCAAGCCCCCCGAGGGCCAGGATGGAGCACCTCTGGCTCGTGGTTACCGCTGAAAAGGATGGGGATTAGGCAGCACCTGTCGGGAGAAGAGCGAGGGAAGCTCGGGCTCCTGTAAGGAAGGTGCACAGCCCGGGCTGAAGGCGGACGCCGGCAGGTCTTTCCCAGGGCAGGGCCGGCTCCTAAAGGATGCTCGTTTGCCCTGGGGAAAGCGTAGAGGGCTGCGCAGGGCTCCCGGCCCCCCACAGGGTCTGTCTTCTCTGTAAGTGCATGCGCTTGTGTTCTCCTCCTCCCTTGCCCGGGTGGCATGTGCCTCTCTCCATGTCTGGGTGTCTCCATTTGTGTCTGTTCTTTGTCTTTGTCTCCCCCTCTGTCCGTCTTCCTCTCTGGCCCATCTCCCTTTCTGTCGCTGTCTGTCCCTCTCCCTGGCTTCTGTCAATAACTATTTATTGGGCCCTGCTGTGCACCAGCCGGGCATGGGGATAAAGTGGTGAGGCAGGGGCTCCTGACTCCAACCCCATGAAGCTCCCAGCAAGAGGAGAGAGAGCTGTTTACTCTGAGTCAACCTGGTCAGTCCTTGCATTTGTTAAGTGCCCTGGGGGAGAGCTGCTGGGTGGGTGGAATCGCTGGCACGCGAAGGGTTGGAGGGGCACTGAGCCTTGTCTGCCTGGGAGAACCTGGAGCCGACCAGGCTGTGTGCCTTGCCTGTGCTTTGCCGGCAGAGCCAGTAGCCCACACCAGTGTCCTGTGGTGCAGGCGGGAGGGAGGGCTGTGGTGGGCGGGTGGGTGGGTGTAAGCACCCACAGCCTTGGAAGGTTTGAGGTCAGGGAATGCCTCGGGCAGATCTATTTTTCAGAAAGATGACTGCGCATTAGTGGCTTGGCTTATGGTACTGGCTATGGAAATGGATAGAAGTTGGCAGATTTAGAAAGCTGAATTGACAAGACTTGGTGATTGCCTGAAGATGGTGTCATCTGAAAAACTTGTCTTTAGTTATCTACATGTGTCAGATTTTTATTAGACTTTTGCTGCAAGGGAAAAAAAAACCCCACAGTAGGCCATTCAAAGATTCACTGTTAGAGATATTTTAGGGGAAAAGTGAATTGTTAGATAATCATTGTTACACTAGCTAGAAAAAGAAAAGAATTGTTTGCTTAGGGTCCCTAGGATCTTGCCTGGCAGTCACCTGGTTAGGCACCTGACTAAGAACAAGTCTTAATACCATTAAAGTTTTTAGGTAATTGCTAAAGCAGTTAAATCAGCAACGCTCATTTCCTCCCAGGAGGTTGTTTCTTTAGCATATAAAAAGGGCCTGTGCTGGAGCTGTTTTCTTTTATTTTCTTTGGGGTACAGAGTTGAATTTGGCAAGTGAAGGTAAAGAGAGGAGGTTAGAAAGACCCACAGAGAAATCTTGTATCTGATAAGGGTTTAATGTCCAGAATCTATAAAGAACTCAACTGAAAAACAAAAAGACAAACATATGCCATGTGACTGTCTCAATAAAATTGCTTAAAAAAAAAAGACAACACAGTTAAAAAAAAAAAAAAAAAAAGGAGCAATGGACTTGAGTAGACATTTCTTAAAGAACATGTACAAATGGCCAATAAGCACATGAAAAGATGCTCAATGTCATTAGCCATTAGGGAAATAGAAATCAAAACCCCAATGAGATATGATTTCTACACCCACTAGGATGGCTATTATTAAAGAAGTGGAAAATAAAGGGTGTTGGCAAGGATGTGGAGAAATAGGTCCCCAACCTCCACAGCACCTGCTGTGGAAAAAGAGGTAAGCATAGACTTAGGGCAATTGCACTTCTAGGTATTTACCCAAAGGAATTGAAAGCAGGGACTCAAATAGATCTTTGCACACCAGTGTTCATAGCGGCATGACTCGCTTGGGTGCAAAGCAACCCAAGAGTCCATCAATGGATGAATGGAGAGACAAAATACAGTATGGCATATCCATCCATACAGTGGAATATTATTTAGCTGTAAAAAGGAATGAAATTCCAATACATGTAACAACGTGGATGAACCTTGAAGATACCATGTTGAGTGAAATAAGCTAGACTCCAAAGGACAAATATTGTATGACTGCACTTACATGAAATATCTAGAATAGGAAATCCAGAGAGATAGAAGGTCGATTAGAGGTTACCAGGGGGAAGGGAGAGGGGAGTTAATGATTGGTGCAGGGTGTCTGGGCGGTGGTGATGTCAGCACAACCTGAATGTAGCCTATACCACTTAATTGTATACCTGGGAGTGTTTCAAGTGGGAATTTTATGTTGTGTATATGTTACTGCAACTAAAACTTAAAAACCTCCATAGGACTACTAAAAAAAAAAAAAGACCTCCTGGGTTTCTGGGTTGGGTGAAGAAGGGAGACAGGGAAACATGCATTTTTTTTTTTCTGAAAGGTTTAGAGACACCACCCTGCCCCCCATAATAAATTCACCCATATTTGCCAAGTGACTTCTTAAAACTTATTTTGAAATAAGTTGAGATTCACATAGAAGTTGCATAGCTCATCCAGCATTTCTGTGAGCCACTCATCCAACTTCCCAGAGTGAGAACATCATTTATAACCACAGTCCAGTAATCACAACCAGGAAGTTGGCATTCATACAACTTTAGTTGGGTTTTGCCATTTTTTTTTACATGCACGTGCTTTTTTTGTTTTGCGTTGAGTGTGTAGTTCTATGGAATTTTATCAGATGTATAGATTTGTGTAACCAGCACCACAAACAGGATAAAGAACAGTTTATTTAAAGTCTTTTCACACTGCTTCTTGCCTGTTGTCCCCCAAAGTGTAGTCAAGATACCTTGGACCCATGGTAAGAAAGCAGAAAGCTTGTAATTGGTGCCATCCTCCTCTCCCCTATTTGAACTCCCTGCACTCCTCTCGCTGCTTTCCATGGCTACCGTGCATGGCCGTGAGCCTTTCTTGCTATTTCAACCCTGACACTGACATTCCTTTGTTCAGCTGTCTAGATGTGGGTCTGTCATCTTCTTTAGTGTCAGGTCAGAGCCCCTTCATGCCGTCGCCTCTGGATGCAAAGCTGAGCTTGTCCTTGCCTGCTCAATGCGAGTGCCTAGTTGTATGAGCCAGGACTCTTTTGGCTCCAAGTGACAGAAACCCTTCTCAAACTTACCTGAGCCAAAAAGAGAATTTATTGGCTCATGGAAGTAGCACATCCCCAGAGTAGAAGTGGCTTCAAGCCCGACTGGACCCAGCGGCTCCAGTTGTGTATAGGGTTCTGTCTCTCTGTGTGGCAGGCAGGATGGTTCCTGCTGCCCCCAGACTCATGTTTCATCAGCAGCAGGAGGTTTTGCCAAACAAGTCCCAGGCGAATACCGGAAGGCTCAGCTTGGGCCATGTGCTTACCCCTGAACCGATCCCTGTGTCAGGAGCGAGCGACCTCAGTCTTTCCTGGGCTCCTTGGCCACCTCTGGTGGAAAGGGGTTGATCAGCTTCATCCAAAGCACATAGTAGAATAGTTCCCGTTTACTGGGGTGTCTTTTGGCAGAAAGGGGGGGGGCTGGCCGCCTGCTTTTTTTCTCTTTCTGCAGCCTACAGTTCCCTGGGCATCCTCTGGGGTCATGGTGGGCTCAGGTGGCCATCCTGGCCCAGTAGTTTTGCCCAGGAGTTGGAGGTCACACGACAGCAGGGGCTATTGGGAGGGCAGATTCCTCTGTTTCTGTTACCTGTTGCTGTATTACAAACTCTGCCAGCACTTAGGGGATTAAAACAGCCTCTGTTTTATTTGCACATAATTCTGCAATTTGGGCAGGGCTGGGAGGCTGGGGCAGCTTGCCTCAGCTCCACGTGGTGTCGGCTGGAGCAGTCCGCTGGGGCAAGAGGATCCTCTTCCAAGATGGCGCCGGCCCGTGGGACCACTGGCTGTTGGTCTGGGCCTCGATTCTCCCTGGCGCAGCCTCTCCACACAGCTGGGTTGGGCCACCACAGCATGGTGGTCTCAGAGTAGTCTGGCTTCTTCCCCCCAGAATGCAAAAACGGAAGCTGCCGGGGCCTTCTTGAGGGCTGGACCCAGGGGGACACAGTGTCATGTATGTCACATTCTGATTATTCAAGCAGGTCATAGAGAGCCTGGATTCAAGGGCGGGGGCTACTGAACTAACAGTCTCCAGAACCCGCTGACTCCTCCCGACCCTGGGTCCTGCCTCTTTTCTTTTAAACAGTTATTCAGTTTAATGCAGCTGGGCCTTTCACCGTGCCCAGAGTGATCAACTTGGCATCAGTTCTGTCTGTTGTTTCTGTAGAATATTCTCTCTCTCTTCAACTCCTGAGTTGTATTACAAAAGGCCAGTTGTCCTAGCCTAGGATGTGTCAATCGGGGATGTGGGGTGTTGGGGAAACCCCAAGCCCTTCCTACCCCAGAGCTTGGGGGAGGTGGCACTCACCTGTCCACTTCCAGAAGGAGTAGGCCCTGGGCCCAGATGGGGAGCCAGAGGCAAAGATGGCCTTGGGGTCCCCTGTGGGAAACCAAGGAGCCAAAACTGTTGCAGGTTGCGGCTTCATCCTCGGGTGGGGTGAATGCTGGCTTCTAATTGATTGGTTTGAATTTTCTTTCAGTGGATATCATGGAAATAAAGGAAATCCGCCCAGGGAAATGCTCCAAGGATTTTGAACGGGCAAAATCTGTCCGCCAGAAAGAAGACTGCTGCTTCACTATTTTTTATGGTGCCCAGTTCGTCCTCAGCACACTAAGTTTAGCAGGTGGGTGTGCGTTCCTTTTGCTTTCCTCGCTTCCTGCGTCCCCGTTTCCTTCCTAGGAACCTCTGGAATCAGGATGCTCACGCCCCACCTGCCGAGCCCTCACCTGCACTTGGGGTGTCATGGTTTGAACCCCAGCCCTGCCACCCTCCAGCTCTGTGCCTTTGGGTCAGCTACTTAACCTCTCTGAACTTTACTTTCCTCTGCTGTAAATGGGGAAAGTAATACTATCCACCTTGCTGGCTTGTCGGAAGAGTCTGTTAGGTGCCTGCTTGCGTCGTGTTAGCAGCTTAACAAATGTTGGTTAGGTTGTCTGCTTACTACAGGCTGTGTTGGGTGAAAAATGTAACCTGCCTCCCTCCAGCAGCCATGGCACAGCAAACTTGACACTGACCAGAAGGAACTGCCCTGAAATCTTATATCACATGCACACACACGTGCATGCAGTACACGTACACGCACATACAGACACACATAGATATACACACTTAGGCACTTTACTGAGGACAGAAGCTTGTAGCTACTTTCAGGTCCCATCTGAGAATTTAGTAACGTGGAAGTATATGTCATACAATCATGACCGCTGAGAGAGAAAACAGTTGCTATGAAAAGTAACGGTTTGCGTGGTGGTGGTGGTGGGGGGCTGGCTATGACAGTTGAGCTAGGTAGGGACGTTTAGGTTGGGGTCCCTTAGCTCTTGTATAGTTAACTTCTCACTCATTCTTCAATCAAGGCTCTTTCAGCATGTGCCCTGTGCTAGGTGGTGAGAGGTATCAGTGAGAGTATAAAAGTGAGTAAGACATAGTCTCTGCCTTTAAGGAGCTCATGATCTGTCGGGGGAGAGAGATGTGTGGCTGTTGTAAGAGCTGTAGTCCGCGCATAATATGGTGTGCGTAGGAGGACGGAGCACCTGATTCCAGGGAAGGCTTTGCAGAGGAGGGGATTTTTAAACTGGGGTTTGAGGCATGAATAGGAGTGGGGGGGGGCGGGGAAGGCAGGAGGGCAGCCCAGGCAGAGGACGTGGGATGTGCAAGGCATGGAGGAGGGAAATAAGCAAGCTGGGTGTAGGAAATGACCAGTGTGTCTGTTGTGGAAGGGGGTAGAAATGGGGCAGGAGAGAGAGACCTGTGGCCGTGGACCTCCTCAGCCTTGCTCACTTAGCTCCCCCTGCAGGCTGAGCCCTGGCCGCTGTTCTGGATAAAGGAGTGCATGACGCCAGCTTGGGCGTATGTCCCATTCTGCGGCCTCCCTTCTAGAAGCTGCAGCCCTGGAATCCGAGGTCACTGGAGATGGGCATGACCTAGACTCCAGTCCCAGCTTTGCCACTTCTTGGCTCTGCGATGAGCCTGTCAGCCCTTCTGAACCTCAGTTTCCCCTTCATCCACTTGGGAAGCAGGAGAGCAGCAACCTTGGGGTGTGTGGACTAGCAAGAGACCTGGCAGTGAGATGGTTAATAATTCAAAGAGGTGTTTGCATTGCTGGCTCCTTCACAGATGAGTAAATGAGGTGCAGAGGGGTTAAGTTACCTGCTGAGCACTCCGCAGCCCAGAAGGGTGCAGTGAGTTTGAGTGATGGGGTTTCCTTTTGCAGCATGCCAGGCTCCTGCCCACTGTTTCTTGCTGCTTCCCTCACGGGCATCAGACTCGCCTATTTTGTCCCCCTTTCTCTGGCAGAACAGACCTCCTGCCTTGACTGGAAATGGACACTACGAACAGCTGCCTGGGATTGTGGGCAGGTGACCCCAGGTCCTGCATCTCCTGCATCCCCATAGGGTTAAAAGCTAAAACTTCTAGAGGAGAAAAAAAGCTAAACCTCTGACTCAGAGGTTGTGTTGGGCTAAACAGTAATGTATGCTGATTCCTGGAACCTGCAAATGTGTTATCACAGCTGGCAAGAGGGACTGGGCAGGTGTGATGAAGTTAGGACTCCTGCTTTAATCTTGGGAGCCCTAAAGGCAGCGAGATTCCTTATCACAGGGAGGTGGGCAGCGGCAGAGTCAGAGAAGTGCTGACTGCTGCGGCGCTGTGAGCCAACGAACACAGGTGGCCTCTGGAAGCTGGCAAAGGCGTGGAAGCAGATTTTCCCCTCAAGCCTCTGGAAGGAGCGCAGTCCTGCCAGCCTGTTATAGAATAAATGGGAATTGCTTTAAGCCGCCACATGGGTGGTCGCTTGTTGACGCAGCTCCGGGAAGTGGATAATCCACTCTGCTCATGTTGGTGCTGCCAGGAGAGGTTGGAACCTCCCAAGGCCTGGGCCTGACCCCCAGGGATTCTGATTCATGACCCTGGGGTGGAACCTAAGTAACCTAGGAACCGGGGTTTGTCAGCACCCCCTACCCTGGCGGTTTTCCTGAGCAGCCAGGGTCGAGACCACCTGCTCTGGAGTCAGATGCCCAAGTTCTTACTCCTCAGCTTTTTCACTGATGGAATTAGTGTGGATGGCAGAGAAGAGAAGGGTGTTTGGTTAGGAGCCTGTGCCACTCATGGCTGTGACCTTGAAGCTATTGCTGAACCTGACCTTGAGGCTGTCACTGAACCTGTCTTAGATTCAGTTTCCCCACATGTTAAGTGGGGATAATAATATCATCTCATGGGCTCGTTGTCAGGACTAGATAAACTGATACAGAACTTAGAACATATAATAAATACTCAAAAATGTTAGCTGCTATTCTATGATAATAATAGTCACCACCGCTGCCGCCGCCGCCACCACCACTACCACCACCACACTCTTTGCCGATTCAGTTGGCACAGGAAATACACCTGCTCAGCTCTGCCAGAGAAGCTCATCCAGGGTGTGTAGCCTCGGCTCAGACAAAAAGCTGGTTCTTAAGAGCTGTGGGGTGTGAAGGAGATGCCTTCTTTGGGGCTCCCCTGTGAAATGAGAAACCAGCACAGCTTCTCCCCATCTCCACAGGCTGTGAGGGACTGGGGGAGGCAAGGGGCAGGGGTCTCCAAGCAGAGATATTCCCAGGGATTAACCCAGCATTTCTGTTCCCCTCCCTGTCTCCAGCTGACTCGAAAGAGGATGCAGTTAAGTGGCTTTCTGGCCTGAAAATCTTACACCAAGAAGCGATGAATGCATCTACTCCCACAGTTATTGAGAGGTACTTGGTTTTGGGCTGCTTACCTATTTATTCACTCATTTATTTATTCTGCTCCCTTTAGCCTGCATGGACTCAGGAAAGAAAAGTGGGACATTTCATCTTTGAACTAGTTGTGTCATGTATACAGTGAGTGCTCAATAGTGGCTGTAGATGCTTCAGTTTCTCAAATGAGAGAGTCTCTCTCAGTGCTGATCCTTAGCTTTGGCCTGTTGGGGTGAACTTTGCATTGAAATTGAGACAGAAAAATCCAGTGGTTTTGGGTTTGAGGGGAGAATGGGAAGGTTTCTATTATCTTAAAGGATTTTATTAGGAATTAAGCCAGCGAATCAAAGGACAGTTAGACAAGGAGGTCTGGAATTCTCCTGTTGCTCCATCATGGATGATAAAGGCTTTGGACTGTCTCTCCACGATGCCATGGGTGTCTTGATGGCATTTGTGTATGAATTACTTACCTCCAGGAATTCACAGCTGCATAATTTGTGCCATTTTTCTTACCAGCTATTTGGAGATTGACTGTCATCAGAGGAAATTGTCCACTTAAAGAATGCTAGCCTCTTCGTGTTGAAAGAGGCCTTCTCAGCTCAGCTAGGACACTGCCAACCTCAAGTAGAAAACTGCTTTCCAGGCAGTTTCCCAACTTGATGGAAAGTTGGGAAGCTCTTCCTTTACTTATCTCATGGAACTCAGAGTGGTGCTGTTTTCTAACCTTCCCCCCCCCCCAACTCTCTTCCCAGTTGGCTGAGGAAGCAGATTTATTCTGTGGATCAAACCAGAAGAAACAGGTAAGATTCGTTCACTTTTCTGCAGTTTTCTTCTGATGGTTTTGGACTCCAGTTTTTGTTCCTTTCTTTAAACATTCCAAGGGGGTTGGAGCATGTTTTCTGGCCTTGGTAAGGTCCTCCTGAGGTCAGATTTGACTTGTAAAGTGCTGTGAGGTCAGAGGCTGCCAGGTCCTGGCCCTCTGGAGCCTCCATGCTAGTGGAAAAATTGAGTCTTGCTGCAGAGACAATGTTTCGGCCGGGACTTTCCAAACTTGTCATCCAGGCCTTCACAAATGCATGAGTCCCTTCCGTGGCCTGGGATCACCAGGGTGTCTCTCTCCTGCAGCTTACTCTGGTGTAGGAGAGAGATCGACCGTGAAGTAAACCTGGTTAAGTAGAGATGGTTATATGGTCTGTGCCAAAATGAGCAAGGTGAGGTGGTAACATGAAATCGAGCTAACTTGCCTGTTCCGTGCGGCACTCGTCTCGGAGAGAGTGTTAGGCCAGACCTTTTTCAACAGACGTCTGTGTTTCCTTGGCTGGGTGTGGTGTAATTGCTGAAATCATTTCCTTTTTATTATTATGAATAATGCTGCTGTGAACACCTGTGGAACTGTGTTTTTATAACCTTGTGTGAGGATATGAATAGGATAAATGCTTAGATACCAGCCGCAAAGGTTTTGCCAGTTTAGTATTTTGACAGTGATGGTAGCAATTGATATTTCTACCATGGGTGCAAGAGTGTGCCCGTTTCTCTACATCTTGTATTCCTGGACTATGACTTTTGTTCATCTGTTGGGTGAAAAGTAACAGTGTAATTTTGCTTAAATTTGCATTTCCTTCTTTTATGAATGAGATTGAACATTTTTTCATCCATCCTTGCTTAAGAGAAGCCAATCTCATGTGGGAGACAACAATTGAATCTACCAACACTCTTCTCTTTTCCATCGCTAAGTTGCCTTGGCGTCTGCCAACGCCCCCCGTCACCTCCACAAACTTCCTTCGGGGATTGAGGCATGCTGCTGTGGCCCCTTCCACCTACGGCAACAGTAATAACCATGAAGTGCTTTAAAGTCTAGTGATGTTAGGTCGTCCAGCGGCTCATTGCCTGTTTTCCTGTCCCTCTGCCTTTCCCTCCTCCTCTCCCTCTCATCAAGCACCCACTGTCTGCTGTCACACCTTGCGGGTGGATCAGAGGATGTCCTGTGTTGGAGGATTTTGTGCACACTGATCCCTCAGTGTTGCCTTCCTCTGTGGCTCGTGGGTGGTGCACAGCTGAGATTGGCACAGGGCTGACGGAGGGAGCCGTCCTGGGCATCACTCTCCATGTGAAGTCTGCTTCTCCGTCTTAGATTGTCAAGCAATGGAAAAGTCCCTCCTGCTCCCTTGCTCAGAGTGGATTCTCGCAGCTCCTTCATAGAGATTCTTCTTTCCCCTGCTGCAGAGGAAGTCCTGTTTCTGAACTTAATTCCTTGTTGTGTGCTTCCCCTCCCTCTTCCTCACCTCCCCTTCCAGGGCACAGAGCCCTGCTGGTCTGTCAACCTGTGGAAAAATCCCACCTTTCTGTGGCTCTGTGAGGCCCAGAGGGCATTTTTCAAAGGGACGTTTACCAGCGTTCTAGTGAATGGGCAGCCAACTTCTGGTCTGCCGATTTTCCCTCCCTTTCCTGAGGGAAAACAAAGGAGCAACCCAAGCAAAGGGCAGACTCAAGGCAGCAGGAGGCAGGCTGGGAGCTAGCCCACCTCCAGGAGCTGTCCCTGGCTCAAGGTCCCTGGTTCACTTTTTTTTTTTAATGCAGTTTTTAATTCTTGATTGGATCCTTTTTTTATTTTTATTTTTTGAGGTACTGGGGCCAGGGATTGAACCCAGGACCCTGTAAGTGGGAAGCTGGCACTCAACCACTGAGCCACATCGGCTCCCCTGAGTTGGTTTTTTTCATTTGTTTGTTTGATTTTTTTTTTTTTTTTTTTTTAGGGGACACCAGGACATGTGCCTCCAAAAAAATTTTGCTTTTGGTTTTTGGTTTTTAGGCGGCACTGGAACATGTGGGAGGCAGGTGCTCAATCACTTGAGCCACATCCGCTCCCCCTGGTTCGCTTTTCACAGCCTCTGGAGGCAAACGGTAGCCGCTGATGCTTGCTGAGAACTGGCTTTGCAGCGGGCCCTGGGCTCAGCATTTTCCGCCCAGGCCTCTGACATACTCTGCACACTGCCCAGCCCTGGTACCCTTGACCCCGACAATGCCGAGGACCAGGGCAGTTAAGTAACTTGTCCAAAGCAGCCCAGTTTGTCAGAGCTGTGCCGGCGTTTGTAGGCTCACCTGTCACTACTTGATGGTATGCTCTTCTTTTTTTTTTAAACTTTTTGAATTTGTGCTACAGAAAGCAGAGAAAATACTGAAATCTTTCCTAAATTCCTTCCCTAACTGGTCACCTTATGATTTTAGTCCTTAACAAACTTCTGCGTGTTCACCAACTACGTGCTAAGCATCCACGACCTTTTGTTTTTCATTTTGCACTTCCAAAAAAGAAATGTGCATGGACTTTTAAAAAATTATGAAAGTAATTTATGCTAACTCGAAAAATTTGGAAATATTGAAAATTAGAAAAAATGTGAAAGGATAGCCTATATAAATCTAAATGGCAAACACTGCAAACTCCAGCTACGTTTCCTGGTGGTTTTCATTCTCGTTTTTTATGTGCTTGTTTGTTTATTTCACTTTATTAAAACCTAAGTCTATATATGAACTTGTATCCTGTTCTTTTTAAAATAATTAAAAAAATGTTTTTGGAATACTATTAGGATTACAGAGAAGTTGCAAACATAGAGTTACTATAACTCCTTAACCAGTTTCCTGAGGTTGACACCTTACATCGTCATGTACACTTGTCAACGCTTAGATGCCAGCTTCAGTACATTACCTCTAACTAAACTCCAGGCTTTATTTGGATTTCACCCGTTTTTCCACCCGTGCCTCTTTACTCTTCCAGCATTGCACCTGAGGCATCACATTACGTTTAGTTGTCATGTCTCCTCGATCGCCGGTCAGTGACAGCTTCTTAGTCCTGTCTTGTTTCCCATGACCTTGGCTCTGTTGAGTAGCACTTCTCAGGTGTTTTGTAGGATGCCCCTCCATTCACGTCTAATAATTTTTCATGATGAAACTAGAGTTACGGGGTTTGGGAAGAACACCAAAGCCAAAGTGTCCTCATCCCGTCCTGCCAAGGGTCTGCGTTGGCAGCATGACCGGTCACTGTCAATGTCGACCTTGACCACCTGGCCGAGGTAGTATCTGCCAGGTTTCTCCACTTATAAAGGCCCCCTCCCCTGTTCTTTAATTTATTCTTAATCTATTCTTTGGAAGCAAATGAAGTCCAACCCACAGTCAAGGGTGGGGGGCTGGGGAGCAGCCTGAAACTCTGTCTACCATTAAACCATAGAACTTTTCACTCATCACAGCTCTTCAGAAACACCAGATTGAGGCTTGTGTTATGGCTGAACCCGTGGACATTTGCTCTTTGGCTTGAAAGTGGCCGTTTGTCATTCCGTTAGCTTCCAGCCTTTCCCCTATATTCGTGCCCGCACTGAATTGGGTTCAGGTGACTGGGTGCCTTGCAGCCTCCCGAGAAGCATTTTCAGCATTGCTGCAGGGTTCCCCGGCCTGGATGCCCACAGCTCTGCAGCATCCCCTCGAACCGTGGGCTCTGCGTTCTCTACGCCTTCCCCTCGTGGGTGCGCCGTCCATGGCGGGCTCTTGAGGGGAGGAATCCGGCTCGTTTGGTCTTGTCGTGTGTGTTCATTGATTGAACCAAGGACTCTCCTGTTTATCCTGAGACATAACGTCTCAGATGTACAGAGTCTCCCTCTGGGGGCCTTTCGGGTTTAGTTGTCTTACTTGGTATCTGCATTTGCCAAGGCTGCTGTAACAGAGTCCCCGGGACTAGTTGACTCAAACACACGCCTTTACTGTCTCGCAGTCTGGAGTCAGGAGTCAGGAGTCCATTCCAGGTGTCGGCAAGGCCACGCTCCCTCTGACATCTCTGGGGTTCTGGTGGTGGCAACCCGTGAGGTTCCTCCGCTTGTGGAGGACTCGGTGTCTGCCCCCGCACCTGGCCGCCTCTCCTGCGTGCTGTGCCCCAGTCCCCTGCTCTTTCCAGGACCCCTGTCGTGTTGGAGTGGGATCCGCCCCACTCCATCTCCAAAGATCCCACTGACAACGTGTCCTCATTCCAGCACTGGGAGGTAGGACTTGAACGTGCCTTTTTGGGGGGACACAATTCCATCCAAAACACCTGGAATTAGTTTCCAAGGTCAGCGCATAATGTGAAAATTTCCTGTGATCAAAACACCCCTTGAGAAAGCCTGACCCTCCTGTGAGGCCACTGGAATTGCATTTCTCAGGGCATGGCCCAGAGACCAAGCCCCCCAGAGGGCACCATCGGTGCCCTGGGCTGGTGGCAGGGTCTTTCTCTCTTTGCCCTTGCCCCCTGGGCACCTAAAAGTGAACTTGCCTCGGCTGAGGGTGCACTGCTCTTGCTCCTTCAGCCTTGGCTGGGGTTGAGTGGAGGGATGCCGGAAGGAGCTGGAAATGGGAGGCAGGTGTGTGGGTCTGTTGAGCTCCTTCAACAGAAATGCAAATAGGTTTCATGTGGCTCAGCCCACTAGAATCACCTGGGGAACTTAGAAGCAGCTGCCAGAGTGCTGTCCACTGAGATTCTGAGCTGGCATCCTGGGCATTGGCTTTTTAAAAAGAGGTCCATTTACCCATAATAAAATAAATAAATAAAAAAATAAAAAAATAAAAAGAGGTCCAGGCAGTTCTAATGTTGAGCCAGAACAGAAAGCGCGTGCTCTCTGGAGAGCAGTTCTCAAAGTGGTGGAGCGTGCATGAGAAGCCCCTGGAAGGCTTGTGAAAACATAGGTTGCAGGGCCCAACCTCCAGAGGCTCTGGTTCAGTAGGTCTGGGGCGAGGCCTGGGAATTTGCATTTTTAGCAAGTTCCCAGGTGCTGCTGGTCCAGGGAATACAGTTGGGAAAACAAGGTTCTAGAGCTGCACTGTCCAGTGTGGCAGCCACTCGCGCCTCATCTGTGAAAGAGTGACACTGAGAGTCCCACTCAAAGGGCGCTGTGACGATTGGGTGAGTTAACATCTGCAAGGTGCTTTAGCAGTGCCTGGCTTAGCAAACACTCAGCACGTTTTTATTTTCATCCTTGTGGTTGTGAACAGCCAGGGCTGGAATTGTTTCTGCCGTCTTCCCTGTGCAGGTTCCTAACACATGGTCACAGGTTCGTGCCTGGGAACTAGAACCTCAGATGTCGATTTGTGTGCAGGGAGTGTATTGGGGAGCATGGAGGGGATGGAGGCCCATGGGGAGGGAAGCAAGAGGGGCTGCAGAGGGAGACGTGGGGCCTCAGCCGGCCTCACAGGAGCCCTGGAGCTGGGACGACCCTGGGTTGTTGTCTTGAACGGAGGCCAGGCCGAGGCCTGACCTTGGATGTAGGATACCTCTGGGGGTGGGGGATGGAGGTGGCTGTGACCTGGGCCGGGGCGGCTCCCCTTATCTGATGACAAGGCCTGGGAAGCTGTGGGCTTCCTCCTCTCCGGCAGCTGGGGAGTCTGTCCCAGTCCTGCTGGGGTGTGGGTGCGAAACCTGACCTGTCCACACGCTAGGGGTGGGGATGTCCTGACCCAGGAGCCTACAGAAGCCCCTTGTCCCCAGCTCCACCTGGAGTGGCTCAGTTACCCCACTGTATGAGGAGGGTTTTGGATCAGGTGGGCTCGGATGGCCCGGGTGCTCGGTGGCCCCCCTTTTACGCCCTGGGTTTATTACCCCTGAGCCCCCGAGCAGCCACACAGGCTCCCCGATGCCCTCTGTATCTCTGTGCCTGGACATGGGGAGGTTTCTGCCCCTGAGGGGACCTGGCAGTCACCATCTTGGTCTAAACCCCCCTCCCTGCCTCTTGTTGCAGCTCCAGCCCCCATTGCCCCCCACCTTCACCCTGCCCCTGCCAGGGCTGGGTCAGAAAGGCCTGTAATTTACCCAGGCACCACCCCCTAGCCTCTGCCCAGCCAGCCCCAGCACAGGCTGTTTGCTTTCCACATCTCTCTCCAAAAGGCTTTCAGCGCTGGCCCCAGTAGTAGTGGAGGGTGGGGGAGCACCTCACAGGTAGAAGTCTTGGATGTTTGAGAAGCTTCTAGAACTAGAGCTAAGAAGGCTGGAGGTAGGGATGGCCAAGAGCTTTGGCTGGTTTTCCCCAGGGGGAAGCTTCTAGACG
Source organism: Tolypeutes matacus (assembly GCA_026826555.1). Classification (NCBI taxonomy): domain Eukaryota; kingdom Metazoa; phylum Chordata; class Mammalia; order Cingulata; family Chlamyphoridae; genus Tolypeutes; species Tolypeutes matacus. The sequence goes on along the minus strand of JAKSZT010010873.1, from coordinate 6,226,673 downwards.
GGAACCTGCTGCCTCCTTCTGAGTGAACCTGCAGGGGCTGAGCTTCCAGCCTGAGGGACACTGGGCCATTTGCTGCTCGTCCAGGCTGATGCCTCCAAGAACCAGAGGACGGTTTTCCCCAACCACCCCCGCCTCCCTCACGGGGCCAGACACGCCCCTGTCCAGCCTGAAGGGTCTGGGCCTCGTGCCCCGGACCTGCCACCCCAGCCCGCCGCTGCTCCATTTCTCGGGCTGCTCCTGAGAGGCAGTCAGGCAGGTAGTTCTGAGCAGACCCCCAGACAGACGAGGCTGCAGCCCACCTCTCTCCTCCATCGCTCGGACAAGGCAGCTGACCTTTCCTGCTGTTCCGTGGCCTCCGGAGTGGAGATGCCGGCGGTGCCCTCCTCGCGAGGCTGTTTCAGGGTGAGATGAGTTGATACACGTGCGGCCCCTGGCACCGAATAAGCCGTGTTCAGCTTTTATCACTGTTACCGCTCGGGTGATCTCTCTGCCTAAGAGAGCACTCGCCCCTTCTTTTCACCTAAACTGAATCTTCTGTGCCTTTTGGGGTCCCTCAAGGGAAGCATACTCACGGCTTCTGTGATGGGGCCGCGGGACTCTGTTTTGGAATTTGATTCAGACCCCGGCTCTGCTGCTGCCCCGCCCTGACCTCGAGCAGTGCAGCCCGTTGCCTGTCGTGGACCTGGGGGTTGATAACATGTCCTCCGCGGTGGGGTGGGCCGTGGTGAGGGGCTAGGTGGCACTATTGCCTGCATGACCCCGGGCAGCCTGGCGCATAGCAGGAGCTCACGTAAGGACCCCCTCGCGCTCCCCCTCCCTGGCTTTCGGCCCCCATGCCGTGCTCCTGGTCCCTGGGGTGTCTCTTACCATCTGATGCCACGTTCTGCCCACACCGCGAAGCTACGTGACCCACCTCCGTGGCTGTCCCTGAAGGCTGAGACCAGCCATTGCTTGCTGGGCCGTCACCCTCTCCTCGGACCCAGATTTCTCGGCCACGGTTTCTCAGCGCGGGGCGCCCGAGGCGGGAGCTGGCGGGGCAGCTCGGAGCTGACGGAGCTGACGGAGCCGGGGTTTCCCTTTTTTGCAGCATCAGCCTCCGAGAGTTGAAGGCCATCTTGCCCCTCGTCAACTTCAAAGTGAACAGCGCCAAGTTCCTCAAAGATAAGTTTGTGGTAAGTTCCGCGACTCAGCCTGGGGCTTTTATGAGCTGTGGGCACCGTGTGCCGTGGCTCCTCCGTGAAGCCGTCGGGGCCTTGAGTTCTGCCGAGTGGTGGCCGAGACGGCCCTTTGCCCTGCAAGTGCACCTGCATGGTTCAGCAGGAACGTCCGTCGCTGCCGTGGGGCTGTTCACCAGCCTGCAGGGGACGTGCTCGCCGGAGCCCGTGTTTACGGAGCTGCCGGACTTGGGGTGTTTGAGCCAGCCCATCCTTCCCCATTTCCCTCAACATCCTGCAGCCTACTTTCCTCCTAGTAACATGAATAAGTGTGTTTCTTGTGGAAAATATTATACAAGGTTCCTTAGGTGAGTTAACAGGCATGTGGCATTTCATATGCAAGTCCTGGTAGTGTCACAGTTGGGGTCAGCTTTTCCTTTTCCTTTCCCTTTTCTCCTTTCCCATCCATCCACCCACCCACCTAACAATCTGCCTGTCTACCCGCCCACTCTCCATTTGTCCACCCATCCACCTACTCATCCGTCTAGCCACCATCTGCTATCCATCCATCTATCATATAATTTGATTGTGATCTTGTGTGACTAACCTGTTGGCACTGTGGCAGGTGAAGCCACTCGTGTGTGATGGGATCCAGTGAGTCAGGTGGGGCTTTCTGGAATGGTTCAAGGTTGGAGGTGATGCATGGACACCTTCTCACCTTCAAGTTACTGACTTGTCCAGGAAATAAGCAGGAACCCCAGTGGCCCCAGCCGGAGGACTCCCACGAAGCCATGTCAGTGGCAGCCACGTTCAAAGGGTTCCTCAGCTTAAAAAGTGCCTTCACTGTTGTACTAGTGAGTTCTGGAAGAGTTGACCATTTTATTGCTTGTTTTTCCAGCCATCTTTTGACCAGACTCCAACATTGTGAAATGGACAAGCAGAGAAGGGTGGGAATTTAAGGAGAGCAGAGAAATGGGGCAATTTTCCATTGATCACACATCATCAGAATCTTGTTCTTTGTCAGGTGTTGACTGAGCCAGGCATTTTGTAGATATTGCTTTGTTTGGTTTCAGAGAGTCCCTAGGAAGGTCATGGCGGGTTTCCCCTTTCACAGATGAAGAAACTGAGGGTCTGAAAGGTCTAGTAAATTGCTCAAAGCCATACAGCAATTTGAGGCTATAAAACCTGGGTTGGAACTCAATTTGAAAAGTTTATTTACTTATGCTTTTAAAAATGACCTGTAGAAACAAACCCTACAAATATGTCTGGATTTGGAAGTTCCAAAGGAAGTACCTCCTGCCCAAAAAAAGGAGGAGTTCATTGTGGCTTTTGAAAGTTTGGCTGGGGCTCTTCCCTCTTGCGGCTCAAGAAAGGATCTTCCTTGGGGTGGTGGTGGGTCCCTGGTGAGTCTGTTTTCCCGGGAAGGTAAATTAGGAAACCCACGGGCAGTTTTGGTTCAGAGGAATGTGAGCTCGATTTTAGTGTGTGCTGTGGAAAAGCCATTCTCTTTCTACAGACAGGGAGGAGACAGTCTTGTGGTGGATGTCAAGCATCATGTGGTCACTTATTTTTTTTTTTAACAGGAAATAGGAGCTCACAAAGATGAACTCAGCTTCGAACAGTTCCATCTCTTCTATAAAAAGCTTATGTTTGAACAGCAAAAATCGGTAAGAGGATTCCTGAACAAATGATCAGATGATGTTTTCCCTGCATTTCAAAGTCTGGCATGTTCCTAGGAAATCCAAGAGAAGTGTTCCACCTCCTTTCTAGTCAAGGACACAGAAAATGGAAATGACAGTGATGTGCTGGTTTCACTTAGTAGATGGGCTCAAAAATTTTAAACAGGCTAAAGCTATGGGGAAAACATGGGGAAATGGCACTCATGTATCTTTCTGGTGGGAATGTAAATGGCCATATATTCATTTGCAATTGAATCAGAGTCTATAAACATAAAATTAAAATGTACAACTAACTCTACCATATTATCTCATTCTCGAAGGAAATTTAGCAAAACATTAATAGTTCTCTCTGCTTTGAGGAATTATGTGCGAGTTCCTTCTTTTTATGCTTATATTCATATTTTCTATAATGAGAACATGTCTGATTAAACCAATCTTCTATTTTAAAATTAAATTAAAAAGCACATATACTTTGGCCTGGCAGTAGCACTTCTGGGACTCCGTTTTATAGAAATAAAAGCACTGGGACCTGAGAATATATTACCAGAGTGTTTATTGCAATTAACTTATGCTGGCAAAATACCTGGGAATCATCCAAATGCCTCTCGGTAGAGGAATAGCTGGGGAAATTGTGGTCCATCCATATGGCGCCACGTTGGCAGCTGATTAAGGATGTCAGTTCTCTTTCTGTCGGTCTGTAGGGATGTCCATGATACTTGGTAAGGAAAACAAGGCGCAGGGTCACGAGAGGAACGTCATCCCATTTTTTTGTTATAAGTAGAATAAAACGGTCCTTCCATATGTGTCTGCGTGTGTTCTCAAGAGCCAGGAAAAGCCTGGAAGAGTACACACACACACTGAATGTTGGCTTTGTGAGGAGGGGGGCTGGAGAGCTGGGAGGAGAGGGAACGGGCTTTTCCTTTGCATGCCTCAGTTTTCTTTGACTTGTTCCAGGGAGCACATTACTCTCACCATTAAAAAAAGGCCAGTAATGCACGAGGTCTGGGAAGCGAGGCTCCTGGGTGGTGAGTGCGGTGGCCGGTGGCTGGCAAGTGTGAACTGCTGCGGCTGCTGCTGCAGAAGTGCTTTGCAGCCTGCGAAGGAGGATGCAGAGCGGAGGGAGCAGGGAGTACGTGGGGCATGTGGCCAGGCTGGCCTGGTTTCTCTAACCAGCCCCTGACCCCCTCCAGCCGCCGTGTTCTCTTCCGTTCAAGGGAGGGGCTGATTCCTCCCCCCACCAGCTCTGGGAGGACTGGGTGAGACATCGGGGGTGGGGTATGCAGGCTTCAGGGAGTGATGTGTGAAAGTCACCGTGTGTGCAATTGCCTACTGTGTGCAGGGTTGCACGGCAGGCCGGCTAGCGGGTGAGACCGCTAAAGGGTGACCATCGACCGTGGGGTTTCGGATTTGTTGGAGGTTAGGGACATGGGAGAAACATTTCCCATCTGCCTATTTTGGGGGAAATCACACATTTTATAAATTAAAAATTTACTTGCAGTTTGCTTTTTCATGTATATGCTAATTGGTTCTTGGAATACCAAAGAGAGTAGAGAGCTTGCACTTCTGGCAGCTGGGAGAGCTGGATTCTAGTCCTGAGTTGGCCTCTAACTGAGCATGTGATTTTGGGGGTAAACATTTCCCCCGCCACCCTCACTGAGCCTCATCTGTAAAATGAGGGTATTGAATCACATCAATGGTTATAAAACATTTTAAATTATATATCCCCTTTTATCGTATAAAATCTTACAAAACAAACTCTGCAGCATAAAAGCTGATGAAAGTGCTTTTTAAGTTACAGTCTGTAACTTTTATTTATAACCAGCTCTTGAGAACAATCAAAATGTTTTGATGACAATGAACATATGAACTTCAGAATAATGACAATTGTTGCCTTATATGTTGACAAGATCTTGGTTCACTCAAGATAAGTAATTGCAAATAACAGTTTTTATAATAGTTTGTCTGGAAATTATCAGGATGCTGCCTCATTAGGCAGATGGCAGGCAAGCTTGAGAATAAAGTTAGTCCAAAAACTCTTGGACCTGCCAGCAGAAGGTAACACATGGATTGTCTTCACTGCAATAGTTATGCACAAGATGTATTTCAACTTGTTCTTTTTATTAGAATTCTTTTTTTAATGTTTAAAAATGATGGTGAAATGCATAAATATAAAATTTGCCACTTGAACCCTTTTTGCACGTGCAGTTTGGTGGCATTAATTATACTCATGTTGCTGTGCAACCATAACCACTGTCGATTTCCAAAACTCCTCCTCACCCCAGATTGAAACGCTAAAACCTGTTACGCAATAATTGCCCGTTTCCCCCTGCCCCCAGGCCCTGGTAACCTCTAAGCCACTTTCTGTCTCTGCAGGTTTGCCTGTTCTAGATATTTCATATACGTGGAATCATGCAGTACGTAGCCTTTCGTGTCTGGCTTCCTGTTATCTGCATGGCGTTTCCAAGGTTACCCGCGTGGCCTCTATCAGAACTTCACTCTCTTTATGGCTGAATAACATTCTATTTATGGAAAGACCCTGTTTTATTTATCTGTTCACCTGTTGATAGCCACGTGGATTGCCTCCTGTACAGTTCTTTTTAAGGTGTGTGTGTGTAAGAGAGAGGGAGAGGGGGAGAGAAAGAGGGAGAGGGAGAGAGAGGGAGAGGGAGAGAGGGAGAGAAAGAAATGTGAGTCAGATTTGCTGCAGAATCCCTGAGCTCTCGGGAGTACTCGAGGTTGCCCAATGTGGACTCAGAAGAGGGAAACCCCTGAACAAACTCATCTCTATCAAAGTTTGCCCCCTGGTGGCCAGAACACCACATTTCCCCTGCAGCAGGTTGCAGATGGCCTCTCTCAACGCTTTAAATGTTTTAAAAACTAATTGCCTGCCCACCTCCCACACCTCCCACCACATCCAAATGCACATATATGCATATATATTTATATATCATTTTACAAATAGTGGTATGTATTGTGAAAATTTTGATTTTTACCCACAATAAAAAATAAATAAATTAAAAAAACAAAAAACAAAAAACAAAAAAAACTAATTGCCTGCATTTAAAATGCAGGACATTTTATATTAAAAGCCAGATTTTTGATTTTGCCGGAAAAAAACTGAGATCTGGCAATAAATGGGCCCTCAGTCCCCCATGATGACATCTGCATAGAAAAGAAGCATATATTCCTCTAGTTGGCCCCAGTTTTTCCTCCTAATTTCTGTTGCCACCTGGCCCCAAAGTTTGTAACTGCTGGTCGTCTGCTAATCTAGGACGTGACTCTCCGGTTTGGATGCTCCAGTTTTTAATTCAGTGACTTGGAAATTGAATACCAAAGCCCAAGCCTCGTATCAGGAGTTTCTGGTCGGCTTGAGAAATCTCCCAGCTTTCTGTAGGCGAGTGCCCCTCCCCTAACCTGTTAACAGATCCTTTTACTTCCTGAGCTGCTTGCTGGAATCCCATGGCAAAGAAAAGCATCAGCTGTGTGCTCTTGGGATGCTCGGTTGGATAGCTCAGGTGGGCACTGGGGCTTGTTATGGTGGCTGCTGATCCCTAAACCTTAAACCATTGAGTGGTTTGTGCTCATCAGGAGCCAAATGGCTTCCTGTTTCAAGTTGCCAGTTCCTCTTTGTGTCTAACCATCTGTTCACAGACCTCTCATTTCTAAAAGTTTGGCAGCAGCAGAAAGATGGGAAATCCAATTCCATGTGTCGTCCTGCTGGCCAAGAGGATGTGCCTCTAAATAGGCTGGAATAACATCATCAATAATAAAGATAACAGTTAACAATTGCGAAGTGTGGCCTATATGCTTGGCCTGTCTAGGGGCTTTACTTACATTTAATTCTCCCCTCAGCACTATAAGCGAGGTATTGTTGTTATCCTCATTTTGTGGAAGAAGAAGCTGAGGTTCAGAGAGGTTACTCGCTGGAGGTCATGCAGCTGGCAAGCTGCAGAGCTAGGCTTTGCATTCTCCTTTGACCGGCTTCAGTGCCTGGCTGCGGATCCTGCTGCTTGCTTTGACTATACCCAACTTCTTTATTAAGGGACACTGCAGAGATAGATATGTCAGTAGAAGAGTATAATGCCCTCCCGAGCCCCCTCCAGCTGCGATCTGCTCATAGCACCATCTAACCTTGTCTGTGCCCTCACCCACTTCCCTCTCCTCGTTTGGTTTTGAAGCAAATCTCAGGTATTGGATCATTTCGTCCCTAAGTCTTTTAGTTTAACACCCAACCTCTTAACTGCTACCCTGCTTCCTCCTGACCAAATGG
>JAKSZT010010873.1:6192016-6219560 GCA_026826555.1 Tolypeutes matacus | reverse complement strand
CCAGCTTTGAGCTGCTCTGCTGATTCCAGCCTCCAGCCTCTCTCTCTGCCTCTCGGGGTTTCTCTGTCTTTCTGCGGCTGTAGGCGATCCTGGAGCCCTTTCTCGAGTGGCTGGGTAAAAATGGCAGCAATCTTTCTCTGTGTTCTGTTTATGTAAGACTACAGTAAAGTATCAGGACCCACCCCGAGTCCTGCAATCTAATCAAAGGCCCTTAACTGCCGCGATCTAATCAGGAGTGATCGAACCCAAAGGTCCCACATACAATAAGTTCACACGCACAGGAAAGGGTCAGCTTAAGAACAAAACTTCCTGGGGTCCACAGATGACTCAAACCGGCACAGCCCTTTCAGAGTTATTGTCCAGCAGCTCAGAAACGATGTCCACTGGCATTCAAAGATTGCATGCCTTCCCAGCCCTGCAAGGGGCCCAGATCACATGCACGCAGGGCACTCTGCTGTCCCACCAGTATCCCGCAGGGGTCTGAGTGGGGGTATTTTCTGTTGCTTGTTTTCCTGTTAAAATACAAAACAACTCTGCTGCAACTTCCTTTTTCACAAAGCTGGTGCACATCTGCCTTTCACATTCGTTTTAGCTGAAAGCATTGTTGGGTTTCCCGAGTCCCTCTCCTCGCCATGTGGGTGTGGTCCCAGCCATCCTCCACGCTTATTGGGAGGATTAAAAGAGCTCATTGATGTCGCTCACCCAGCAGCGTGTCGAGCACGTGGTTGACCCTCAGAACACGGGGCTGTCACTGTCCTCACGCTATGGTCGGCATGTCCTTTTTTGTGGCAGGGTCACCTGGAGGACGTGAGGGCAGCTGGTCTCTGTCCTCCTGCTCTCTGCTTTGTATCAAGACGACCGACTTGGTCAAAATCAGTGCTTCCCAGAGCGCCTTTTCCACCTTACTGTATTAAAGCAGAAGGCCTGGCAGCACCTGATAGGAAATTCATGCCTGAGTTTTGAAGTACTTTTCTTATAAGTACGTATTCATGATATAAAATTAGACAACGCACATAAAGAGAAAATTCACACGCCTGCGCTCCTACCTGTGATTCTGCTTTCACTCGGAAGCTTAGGGTCCTGCTTCCAGATTCCACACAGTGCAGACTTGTGGGACGTGATTGAGTATTCTGTAAGGTGGCAGGTCCCAGTGAAGGTCGCCGGCTATTCTAATCTGCGGGAGACGGCAGGAGCCTCTAGTTAGCTTTGTCTCTGCCATTTTCCCTGGCCTGCAGGGTTCTCCAGCCTGCTGAGCACAGTTGCTTCGGTGTGTTTGCTTCTCGCCGCGTGGGAAACGCCAGTCCCCGGCCCGACGGGGACCTCGCTGCCTCTGGCCCTTGCTTCTGCGGCCCCTCCTCTCACATACCCCCCTTCTTTGGCTGGCTGGTGACTTCCCCTTCTCCAGAGGCCCAGCTCAAAGGGGATGTTCCCTATTCCCTTTTGGCTCCCACGATTTTATTCATTGTTTCAACAGAGGTTTGAGCGACTGGAGAGGGCCCGACGGCCACCAAAGCAGACACTGGCCCCCCCCCCAGCTAGCGCTCCGTCGGGCGGAAGCGGTTAGGGATGTTTCCTGGAGTCACACCGGACTGCCAAGTCTGTCCTCTTGCCAGAATCTCGACACTTAACCCCACTTGGCAGTCTTAAGTTAATTGCTGCCCACACTGTGTGCCCAAACCACCTAGACTAGTCTTCTCTGATGGCTGGAGTCTCATTATGTATCTTACGTGCGTTTGTTTATTTTTCTCTCAGTAGAGTGTGGGCCTTGAGCGTTTACAGAGGGAGAGCTGGGTTGGAATTCTGGCCCCTTTGACTTGCTACGTGTTTTGGAAAAATTCTGGAGCTTGCCAGAGCCTGTTTCCTTCTGAAACGGGACTTATTTTACCGTCTGTGGAATAGGGTTGACGTGAGTGGCCGTGCACCAGCTCATGAACATGCTGTTACTTCTTCCATCTTTAGAACGCTTTCCTGGACTGCTTCTCTGCCGTCCCCCCAACTACCACCCCGTTTCTCTGCTCCCCCTTTAGAGAACATGCTCCAGGAGCACTGTCTACACACTATTTCCCTCCCCCACACCACCTCGAGCTGAAGCTCATCATGTTTTCACGCCTGCCACTCCCAGCACTTCCCTTGTCATCTTCACCAGTGACCTCCGTGTTGCCAAACCCCACAGTCGGTCTTCAGGCCTTCCAAGAGGCCACTCAGTGGCATTTGTCCTGGTTTGTCCTTGTAACAGCTGGGGTTCTCCAGAAAAGCAGAGCCAACATGGGGTGTGTGTGCATGTGTGTGTGTGTGTGTGTTTACATACAGACTAAGATTTATTCCAAGGGATTGGCTCATTGACTTGGGGCTGGCACATGGGAAATCCACAGGGCAGGCGGCAGCCTGGAAGCTGGTGGTCTCGAGGCAGACTTTCTTTGGGAAACCTCCGTTTTTGCTCTTGAGGCCTCCAGTGGACGGATGAGGCCCACCCACGTCACGGAGGGTGATCTCCGTCACTTAGGGTCAGCTGATTGCAGATGCCGACCCCATCTACAAAACACCTCCACGGCAGCATCTCGGCTGGTGCGTGACCAAACAGCTGGACGCTGGAGCCTGGCCGAGTGGACACGTAGGAGTAACCACCCCCGTTCCTCTCTCCTTGGCTTTTGGACACTACGGAGTCTTCATGCTCCTTCTGCCCCACTGTCCCCCTCAGGGAGCATCTTTTGCTGGACCCTCTTCTACGACTTGGCTCCTAAAGGCTGGTGAGCCCCGTCCCGGGCCAATTTTCAGCTGGCATGTGCCAGGTCCCGAGTGCCCTCTCTCCCACCACCTCCTTGGGCCCAGAGAGTCTTGGGTGGACATAATGGGAGGCCACACGTGTGCCTGCCAGCATGCCGGCCAGGACCCACTCACACTGCCTCAGTTTGCTTGGCTGGCTTAAGCAGCAGGAACTTATTCTCTCCCGGTTTTTGGGGCTGCAAGTCCAAAACCAAGGTGTTGGCGTGACCGTGCTTTCTTGGAAGCCTGTAGTGTCTGGTGGTGGCCTGCCAGCGGCCCGTGTCACAGTCTCTGCCTGCGTCACCTGGCCATCTCTCCGTCTGTCTCCTCCTGAGTCCTTCCTTCAACCTGTATTTATTGTACACCTACTAAGTGCCATGTGCCTAGTGGCAACAAGGTTTCTCGGTGTCCTGAAGAAGGTTTTTGACTCAGGAACTAGGCAGGGCTGAAGGCAATATTGCATCCTTTCAATGCTCTGATACGTTCCCGACAGCTCGGCCTCTGGATTCTGGGAGAACTGGGTTTGGGTCCTGGTGTGCACCCCGAGTGATGCCTGCTGGGCCGGTAACATTGGCCTGTTGGCTTTCGAGCCCCCGTCCTGCTCTGAATCACGGGGGCTCATTCCCACAAACACATCCCAGGCTTCTCTGGTGCAAATAGGGTACCTGGCAGGGGATTGCGGGCAGAGGGGACCAGAGGCCAGGGCGTGTCTCACCTCTTATCTAGCTTGGGGAGCACCTGTGGCATTGGGGCATCTCCTCCGATGTCCCAGCTCCTGAGTGGCTGAAATGGGAGGAGCTTTTCCTGTGCTTCATTTGGGTCCCTTCAAAGGAAGGGACTGGCTTTGGGCGCCACGGGGGCTGGGTGACTGAGCCTTGCTCACGGATTGCCCTTCCTCCTGTTGGCACCAAACCAGCCGTGGGGCTCTGGGCTGGGAAGGTTTAGCCTCATACTTTAAGTACCAGATTTACCTAGTGATCTACATTCCAGATGAGTCTAAACAGCAGCACGTGCCACCTGAAACCTTTTTTTTTTTCTTCTTAAATAGCTGTTCTGTAAAGTATACATAAATGACAAGAAATACTAGTAATTCTAAATTGAGTGGCTTTTAACCTTTTTGGGTGACCTCCTTCTTTGGGATGTTGATTAAAGCTATGGATCATCTTTCCAGAAAAATAAAATATATACACGCACAAACTTATGCAGATCTTCTGATGTTTTCAGGGGTTAGTGCTAAAGGGATCTTTTCTAGGGCGTTGAGTTTTTTTCTACCTCATCTAGGACTCCGAATAGTTTGGCAAGAGGATCCAGGCAATTTAGAGAAGTAGTTGTTTTGTGTCATTAGCCTGACATGCCACTGGCTACGTTTTCTCCCTCCCCTCCCTCCCTCCCTTTATTCAAATCACAAGTTCATCGGAGCCCGTTAACATAATGCTACCTAATGAGACATGGACAAGGTGTGTGTGTGCGTGTGCACATGTGAGCTTCTCAGCAAATGGGTTGGTGTGTAGAAGCTCGGAGTAGGTTCTCCATGACCCTCCCTAGCATAGGGGCCCTGTTGTTCTATCACTGGCTGACATATCTGGGGTGCCAGTGGGGACAATTGTTTTGAGAACAATTTGGCAGTGTCTAAGTTAACAGCGTGTGTACCTCATGCCCAGGTGTCTTCCATTCTAGGAATCCACCCTACAGAAATAGTGGCACAAGTGGACAAAGATTATATACAAGGACATTGCTTGTAATACTGGATGTAATAGCAAAATTTGAATGACATACATATTATGGAATATAATACGATTATTCAAAATAGTGAGGGAAGGCTATTTGAGGTTCCAGAATAGTGTGTACAGCTTGAAATAACAACAAAAAACTCGTGATACGTAGTAATATGATGTGATATAATCTAATAGTGTAATGTAATAAAATGAATATCCATCAAACAATTCTGGAAGGAAACCTACCAAATTATAAAGAGTGATTGCTTCTCAGGAACTAGACTGTGAAGGGGATGAGGAAGACTTCTATTTTTTGCTCCATAAGTTTCTGTTATATATAAATGCTTATAACTAACACAAATTACCATTTCTTATTTTTTAGCAAAAAGAAAAGCTGCTTATTTGTATATACAAAATGACGTGTCTGATGCTCTTTTCTCGACTTGTCTGATGTTCTTTTCTTGGGTGTGTTTTCTATTTCAGATTCTTGATGAATTCAAGAAAGATTCATCCGTGTTCATCCTGGGGTGAGGCACCTCTTGCATGTGGTTGTGCGGGGGGCTGTCTGGATCTTGGCGTCCTGGAGGGTCCCCCGCCTGCCGGCTGGCCTCTGGGAAGGGACGCCTCTGTGCACAGTGGCAGATCTCTGTAAGGACGGCATCTCCTGTTGGAGCATCGGCTGTCCTCAGCTTGTGCCGTGTATAAAGATGGCTGGAAGCAATGGGGTTTGTTGAGTAATGGCAGGATTGGCCTGGAAGGTTCTGTAGAGGAGCCTGTAGAGAAAAAATGTGTGCTCCATGGAGCATGACAGAGGAATAGGTTTATGTACAAGAGTTAAAATACTTCTAGTGGTCAAATAAGTTTGGGAAATTCCTGGTGAGGCAGGTTTAACTGAATTACAACGAGTTGACGCGCATAATGTAGTGTACGCACCTGGTGCTTGACAAGTGGAAAGGGCCTAGAAATAGTAACTACTTGGTTGTTAATATTATTAAAAAGTTAGTGCTGCAGGACTTATCAGGGCCTTTACTGTTTTTCATAATTTACCCAAGGGGGGGGGGGATTTATAAAGTATTCTGTGTTTCCCAGTCTTTTTCTTTCTTTCTTTCTTTATTTTAAAGATTTATTTATTTGTATACTTTTATCTATCCCCCTTACCGTTTTTGCAGTTTTTTTTGTGTCCATTTGCTGGGCAATTCTCTGTGTCTGTTTCTTGCCCTCTCTTCTCATCCTTCTCCTCCTGTCTTCACTGGGATTCAATCCTGGGAACCTCCAATGTGGGAGAGAGGCGTCCTATCACCTGCACCACCTTAGTTCCTGGTTTTTTGGCACGTCTCGTCTTGGCTCTCCCTTGTGTTACTCTCCTGTTACGTCATCATTTTGTGTGGCTCGGCGGGGCCTGGTGGTGCACCCACACATGGAGCCTGGGGGGCTCACCCGCTTGCGGGGCCTGACGGCGCACCTGTGCACAGGGCCTGCCCGTGCGCCTTCTGTGTTTTTCTTTATTCTTACTGGGAGGTCCTGGGGATTGAACCCAGGTCCCTCCATATGGGAGATGGACGCCCAGCCATTTGAGCCACATCCACCCCCTCCTAGTCTTTTCTGACTATGAGAAATGTTTGCCACCGAACCTCTGTGAATAGCCCTGGAATGGGATTTGTGGAATTCTGGCCTGACCTGCTTTTCTGAATCAGGGCTCGTGGATGAAGATATTCCAACAGCGAGTCCCTCCGTCACTTTCTAAACCAGCAGCCTCAAGGCTCCAGAGGACATATAAAATAAATCAGCTTTGTGCTACTATTTTAATGAAAAGGGTAGCAAAGAAGGTTAGAAACATACCCTTAGTTAAAGACAGTAGACTTTTGTGCCCTGAGTCTGAAGGAAAGGGGGAAAGCATGTTTTCTACCCCATCACATTTGAAAGAGCCATCACCTTTGCCCACAAGTGCTCAGGAAAAAGCACGGGTTTCTCTGGAAAGCTCCGTTTGATGTAGAATCCGGGTTTGGCTTGTGCCTGCCCAGCACGGTCCTCTCCAGGCAGACCCCTGTCCGCAGTCGGCTGGCTGGGCCGGGGCCGCCCTTAATTCCACGGTGGGGACCCCTCTTCTCAAACTGCAGATGCTCCCGGCGAAGGGCCTCTGCTCCCCCCGCGGCTGGCACCTGGGTTCTCCTGGTCACCCAGAGTCCGAGGGCCTCCACCGGGCCCCCACCCAGCTTCAGCTCCCTGTAGGGGGGCTGCTCAGGGGATCCTTTGGCTCCTCACTTCCCCAGCGTCAGCCCCCACCCCCAGCACTGGCTGGACTCATGCAGGCCCTGCGGGGCCTCCCCCTGCCTTCCTTCCCCTCTTCCTCCTTCCACCTTCTTCCTCCTTCCCTCCTACCTTTCCTCCCTCTCCCTCTTCCCCTTCTCCCTCTCCTTCCCCTCTGCTTCTCTCTTTCCCTTTGGGCCTTTCCTTATCTGGCTCCCTTTGCCTTCTGGCTGCTCTCTCCTTTATGGGTCTCTATTTTTGCACCTTCCTCCAGGAGGCCCCCAGGGCCTCCAGGTCTGGGTCTGGTCCCCCCTTTCTGCTCTCCTCCCTCTTGCCTGGCTTACTCGTCACCTTCCGTCCTCCCACCCCATAAGGTGCCCCTCGACCTTAGAGGGCATCAGAAGCCCTGCGGGCGCCGGGGCCGCCTTCTGAATTCTGGCCTCACTGGCCCCTAGGAGCCTTCCAAATCAGGGACGTCTCCTCAGTTGTCGGCATCTTCCCACGGACCTTACCGTCTCCCTCTAAACTACCTCCCCTTTTCCCGAGGGCAGGAACACGGACCGGCCCGATGCCTCCGCTGTCCACCTGCACGACTTCCAGAGGTTTCTCTTACATGAACAACAGGTGAGAGCAGCAAGGCCTGTGGGGGCTGGGGGCGGTGGAGGGGAGCTGCCCGGGACGGCCTCTTGCCTCTCTCCGCCTGCGCCCACCTGGGGGCCTGTTAGCAGGAAGCCCCTGGCGGCTCCCTGATGCTGGGGCCTGCGGGTGCCTGGCGCACGCTGCTTTGGCATTTGGACTCTGCGCTGGGACCAACCTTACGCTGCCTCCTTTTCAAGGCACCCACTGAGGAAAGGGCAGAAGGAGAGCGACTCCGAGGAGGGTGGGAGGCGGGAGGGGCTGGGCGAGCTGTCCAGGTCGCCTCAGGGGGCACGGCCCCTGGAACCTTCCCTGACAGATGTGGGGATGGAGCTGGACTGGCCGGGCCTGCCAGGTCCTCTGGGAGCAAAGACAGCAGAGCTGTCCCGAAGCAAACGACGCGGGGACGAGCCTCTGGCAGGGCCTGCGTGTGGGCTCGGAGCGGGGCAGCAAAGTCCACGTGCTCTGTGTGAGAACAGCTCCGGTGAAGCCCTGGGGGGCATCTGGCAATGCCTGGAGATGTTTTTTGTTGTCTCAGCGGGCATCGGGTTGAGGCGGTGCCCAGGACAGCCCCACAGCCCCCACCTGCCCTGAATGTCTGCACTGCTGGCGTCGAGAAGCTGGTGGGCTGAGCGGAGCCTGGGCTGCAGTCCCCCGGCTCGCGTGGCGGCCTTGGGCAGGAGGGTGAGCCTAGCTGTACCCCAGAGCCCTCCTCTTTCATCGGGGATGAGGGCCTCAGAATTGTGAGGGTTTGGGTGGGCTGCGTGTGTATGTGGATACACACATAGGTATTTGAATTTCTTATTGATATGTCAGAGCCTTATTTATTTTAAAATTTTTCTGTCAAAGATTTCCAACATACACAAAAGTAGAGAGATTACTATAACGAAACACAATGGACCCCTCCCTTAGATTAGAATATTATGGACATTGGCCAGTCTCATTTCAACTACACCCCCCAACCCACTTCATTTCTTTGCTGAAAATTTTACAGTCCCTCCCGACATCGTATTATTTCATTTGTGATTGCTTCAGTGGCTCGCCCTCCCTCACAGCTAACCTCCTAAAACATAACCACAATACTCTTACACCTTTCTCAATATCATCCAGCACCCAGTCTGTGTTCATTTCGTGGACTGTAGGGAAAACAACGACCAGAAAATGATTTTTGCACATGGCCAAACCCGTGGGGGCGGGGGCAGGTGATGGTAGCTGCTGTGGTGAGTGATAAATGTCATAAGTGAGGACATTGATGCACGTTGTCGGCATGGGGCCTTCCCCGTGTGGGTTTGGGTGGAAGTGAGAGAGAGGAGGCTTACTGCTCCGTCTGTGAGGAAGATCGAGGGACCGTGAAGGAGGATAAGTGGATTCTGCTGAGCACTGTTATTTGCTAGGTCCCCAGGGCTGGTGGTGGGGTAAGGTAGAGAGTGAAGCCTGCACTCTCCTTTTTTGCCCTGCTCCTTCCTGTGCTAAATTATCCTGTTTCATAGGGAACTGTTCAGGTTGAGTTGGCTAAATTCCCGGGCACCTGCAGCCTGACAGCTTAGAATTCACCACCGTGTGGGTCCTTGTGGGGGCCCCTCTGTAGCCTCGCCTGGTGGCGGTTAGTTGTAATACAGGGAAGAGTCGCAGGCTGCCCCCAAATGGCCCCCTGGCCCCGGCTGCCTTGGGGAGGCAGGGCTTTGGGGCCAGTGGCCAAGGGCAGAAGTTCTCTCCCGCCATCTGGAGCCTGTGCGCATGTGTGAGCATGTGTGATGGCAACGACAAGCCACGCTGGATGTCTAGGGTGGGGAAATGCGCTGGCAATCTTGCAGACCTTAAATATCCACCAGGGATGCTGGGATGAAGTGGAGCTCATCACGGGATGCTGGGGTGAAGCAGAGCTCGTCATCTGGGGTATTTGTTTGGGGTGATGGTTGCTTATATGTGGAATAACAGCCGGCAGCCCTTGGTGTGCCAATTAGTGCTATTTTTCTAGAATTTTGGTACTATGTAATTAAAATAAAAATTTTTCAAAAGTATGTATATGCTTTATAAGTAATTGCCTTCCGGGAGCTTATCCTAAAGAAATAATGGCAGCATTTGAAAAACAGCAACGAAAGCTTGGAAATGCTATAAATTTCCACAAGGGGTCTGGTTACTATGTCGCCATGCAGCCCTGGGGGACGGGGTGAAGAGCGAGATGCCAGCACCGGATGTGCCTGGGGGCGCGTCTCAGGAGCTGTCATTGGGTCACATTGCTTAACGACTTGAAGCCTCAGTTTCCCCACTTATGAAATGCGGAGAATCGTCTGTACCACGGGGGTGCTGTGGGGGGCTGTGGTGAGTTCACGAGACAGTATGTGAAAAGGGCCTTACAGCCCCTGGAATTCAGGAAGCCGGGGGTTAATGTCGTCACCCGGGATTTGTGTTTTCAGCATCGTTCTCATCCAAGACTCCATACCACGTTGATGCTTTTCAACGCCTTTAGGCAGAGGGTTTTTAAAATTCACAGCCAGCACAGTTGCAGTTTGCATTAGCTAAGTAGCCATACCTTTTAGTAAACGCAGAGTTTGCGGGGAAAGGATGGAGTTCGGGGGGCATCGGAGCCAGCCGTGATGCTTTCGTTAAATGCCCTGCAATTCTCTAGTTTCATGTCTCAGGATTCAGAGTTTAAGACTTCTGTATTCAAATAAACTCACCCTCTGCTTCCTGTATCTCGTAGATTTGCAAGAGTCAACAGCAAGCCTCTTTGTCCTTTGTGTCCATGCAGGCATTTCTTCACCACCTCATTTGCACCAGTTCTTAGGCTTTTCTTTCTCTGAAATGTCCTAGTCTAACCCTTCCCATCCAGCGATACACACTATCTGGAGCACATTTGTTTATTTTATTCATAAAGGTGGAGATTTTAGAATATTCAAAACCCAGGAAGCATTAAAGTTGCATCATCCCTTTTGCCTGTGAACATTTGGGGTTTCAGGGCTTGAGGAAGAAAACCACATGTTATTTTATCTAACTCATTCTTTTTCTAAAGGGCTTCTGAATTCCTTACAGTAAGAGCTGTTTTTGAACTCGTCACGTGCATTTCAGGCATTTTCAGTATCTGAGCAGCATTGCTTGGCTGATTCCTTGAAAAGAGGGCACACAATCAGATTCTGTCAGTTTTCCAGTTAAATTAGTCGGAACCCCAACCCTGCTGCTTAGGAGCTACGTGACCTTGGGCACGTCACGTGAACTTTCCTGAGCCTCTGTTTCCTTGTCTCTAAAACAAGAATGACCAGCAGAGTTATGTAGACTGAACGAGATGACCGTGAAGATGACACTCATTGGCACAAGCCTTCAGGATTCTAGCACGTTCTACGTGGCAGGTGCTGTGTTAAGCACAGAACCTCATTTCCTACAGTTGCTCACAGAAGCATCAGGAGGTAGATGCTATTATTATTCCCATTTAATGGATGGGAAGGCACAGAGAGGTCGTGGAACTTGCCCAGGGTCACCCAGATCGAGCTAGAGGCCGACCCAAGTGGCTAACCCTACCTGTGTGATATAACCACCGTGCTCCAAGGCCGGTTTCACGCTAGCGGATGCAAAGAACTAGTCCAGCGCAGGAGCCACCCACTCCGGTCCACTGCCTGTTTATGTGAATAAAGTTTTATTGGAATGCCTCCACACCCATTGGTGTACACTGTCTAGGACTGCTTTCGTCTAACATTGGCAGAGTGGAATGGTCGTGGCCCGTAAAGCTTGAAAGGCTTGCTCTCTGGTCCTTTACAGAAAGCGTTTGCTGACCCGAGCAAAGGGCCTGCACCGAGTGGGGTTTCAATATGTGGCACTTGATTGCATGTGAATTTAGAATTGGTTGAGGTTTCGGTCTTTGACTTAAACTGGACCCTGGGAGATTAAGAATTTTGTCAGACTTCTTGGTGGTGGTTTCTTACTTTTCTTTTAACTTTAAGGAACTTTGGGCTCAGGATCTGAACAAAGTCCGGGAGCGGATGACAAAGTTTATTGATGATACCATGAGGGAAACGGCTGAGCCCTTCTTGTTTGTTGACGAGGTGAGTGAACTGAGCTTTTCGTGGCAAGGCCTCAGGATGTGTAAGTCCATTGAGGGTGGTGGGCCACACTTGTGGGAGATGTTTGTGTGGGATGTGGTGGGAGGTGTGGGAGGTGGGCAACATGGGAATCCCAGGGGGTTCTGTGTAATATTTTTGGTAATCTAAGCACCTCTTAAAATATATGTATATATATATATAAATAACATTTTTGTAAGCAAATGCACATATATGCATATATATTTATATATCATTTTACAAATAGTGGTATGTATTGTGAAAATTTTGATTTTTACCCACAATAAAAAAAAAATTATTATGGTAACATGTATACCATAACATTTCCCATATTAACCAGTTTTAAGTGTACAATTCAGTGGAGTGGCATTAATTACCTTCACAGTGTTGTGCTAACGTCACCACCATCCATCACCAAAATGTTTTCATCTCTTTTCCTGTCAAGCAGTAGCTCCCCTTCCCCTGGGTACCTCTGATCGACCGTGTTCATGGATGTGCCTATTCTGGATAGCTGTACAATATTTGTTCTTTTGTGTCTGGCTTATTTCATGCAACACGATGACTTCCATGCCGTCTCTTGTACCCTCGCTTCATCCCTTTTTACGGTTGGGTGATACTCCATGGTACAGATGTACCTATTTCATTGATCCATTTATCCATCGATGGGCACTGGAGTTGCTTCCGCCTTTTGGCCACTGTGAGTGATACTGCTGTGAGCATCTGTGCACACACAGGTGTTTGACCCCCGTGTTCAGGTTTACCTAGGAATGAAACCGCCCAGTCACAGCGTAGTGCTGTGTCTAACTCTCTGAGCAGCCTCCAAGCTGGTTCCGGCAGTGACTGCACCATCTTACGTTCCTGCGAACAGTGCGTGTGGGTCCGTTTCTCCACAGCCTCGCCAGCACTAGCTGTGACTTCTTGATTCATTTCTACTACTTCTGAGGTTTTTCTTACGGTTCTTTTCCCTGGGAGGGCTTTGCTTTCACGCATCCCTAGACCGACTCTGTCAGTCAGGAGCTAGCTTTTTTCCAGGTTCTGGATAATCCCGGCTTTTCCTTTTTTCCATCCGTCTCTGTGGCTGATGTTGCCTGGCTGAATTCCTTGTTTTTGCCACTAGGGGGGTTCTGCTGCCAGGGAGCACAGTATCAACGTCAGAAGTTTATGGGGTGGGGGTCAAAAAAAAAAAAAAAAAAAAGTTTATGGGGTACATGCGAGTGGTGGAAATGGTTGGAATGGGCCTCTCCTAAGGCAGCGGGGGGGAAGGGGGCTGGGGGAACTGGGGGCATCTGCCCATCTTAGGATTGTCCCCAGGCAATGGAGCTAGGAACCAGGAGTTGGGATATTTAACAGAATTCCTTGTCTTTGATACGTAATCATATTGGTAACATTCTCTCTTAAGTTGGGTCGCGAGTTCCCAGATGTCCATCCTGTTATTATGCCTTAGAACTTACACGTGCGTTGCGTGTGCTCTTGCACTATCAAACATTTTAGCATAAACACTCAAAGGGAAATACGCATAGGTCAAGGAAGCGTGTCTGTCTTAGTACAGCTGAGTGTCTGACACAAGGCTCCTCTGGGACCCGCAGGACAGGATCCTTGCTGGCCTCTTCCGGCGCCTGCTGTTGCCGACGCTCCAGCCTCTGCCTCTCCGTCCTCACGCGGTCTCTTCTCTCTGGGCCTGCTTGCCTGTGTCCAGCTTTCCTCTTCCTACAAGGACGCCTTCATCTTGGATTGGGGCCCACATGAGTCCAGTTCGGCCTCATCTTAGCCAGTCACATCTTCAAAGACCCCATTTCCAAGTTGGGTCCCATGACTAGGCCAGGACTTGAACACATATTTTTGGGGGAGATACAGTAGAATTCAAACAACATCTCTAGGTGGTGATGGCCGAGTGCAGCCTGAACCTTCTGCTTTGGGTCTGGGGCCATCCGTTGATCACGTGCCAGAGCTGCCCTCTCCCCTTGTTGGCACAGCTCAGGCAGAACTGGACACAGCCGTTCTCATCACAGGGCTAACTTGGTCTTTGTGTTTGTGCCGCTTTCAGTTCCTCACGTATCTGTTTTCACGAGAAAACAGCATCTGGGATGAGAGGTATGACATGGTGGACATCCAGGACATGAACAACCCCTTGTCTCATTACTGGATCTCCTCGTCACACAACACGTAAGTTTCCCAACGAGCCTGCGAGGGGTCAGGCTGGGCAAAGGGCAGTGTGGCGGGCAGGCACGCCAGTGTGCTGCTCTTGGTAAAGTGTGTTGTGAAGCTGGCCGAGGATGTAGGGCCAGGCTTCTGGGGTGGGTAATGTACCTCAATTTTAGGGTGTCATTGCAATGGCAATCCTTCAAGCAAGGCAGCAAACCTTCATGGTTGGGACTTCTCATAGTGGCCACGTCAAAGAAATCTGTGTAGTTGTTGAATTAATATTTATTGAGCATCGACCCTGTGCCAGGACACTGGGTGCTGGGGAAATAAGGGGCTAACCAACAGGAGCAGCCCCCGTCCTCAGTGTCCCTAGAGGGGAGAAGGCCTCCATTGAGTCTTAAGGACAAACAGGAGTTGGTGAGAAGAATGGGAGGGTGAGGCAAGGAGGAGTGTTTCAGGCAGGGGAATGGCATGTGCAAAGGCCCAGGGGTAGGGTGGACTGAGATGTCTGTTGAAGCTGGAGTGTAGAATCTGAGAGGGGGACTGACAGGCGAGGAGGCCGGCAGGGCCAGCTTGAGCAGGCTCTTGTGAGTCACAGTAGCAGCCTGACTGCTATCATGAGGGCATTGGGGAGCCACTGACAGCTTCTAAGCCAGAGCGAGATGTTAAGATTTACCTCTTTGGAAGATTACCCTGATCGTAAAAAAAAAAAAAAAAAAAAAATCTATTGGAAGGGAGAAATGGGTGTTATGATCCAGTTCCAACGTTTTTGACCGCCTGCTAAGGTGAGGGGGTGAAGTCTTGGATCACAGGCATCCGGAGAGCTCTAGGCTGGTCTTTCCCAAGCTTCACTGCAAGTTGGGGTCTGAGAAGAAGCCTTGACGTTCATTCTCCAGGCAATGCCGTTTTCAGGGGCAAATTGATTTCACGGGCCTTACTTTCCTGTTCATCCTTCCCGGTCATTTCCCATTGTTTTAAGAGTTTGTGTCTTAGAAGGGTGAATTCTACCAAACCTAGGTGACAATTATAAAACATAAGCTCTTTTTAAAAAGAATGGGATAGGGTGAGAAATATTTTATGGTGAATCTGGTGGGCACAGCCCGTAGCTCCTACATCCCACCAGTAGCTGTCGAAACCCCTCCTCTGTGTCTGGCCTGGAGCACTGTATGCGAGTCAGGGTCCAGTCCCTGCCACGTTGAGGCCGAGGGTCTAGTGGGCAGCCATGGGCAGTGGTTAATTTATCATCTGCTGTCTGTCCCACAACTGCCAGCCTTGGACCAGTTCCCCTTGGACACGGGCTCGACCCCACCCGCTTAGACTGACGAGGTGCTCCAGCATGCCTTGATTACACCCTGCGCTGGTGGCCTGAGCCCTGGCTCACTCCAGCATGACCATGCCATGGCATGTGTCTGGCCCAGCCCCTAGCCTGGGTCTTTCTGGACCAGAGGCTCTCAGGACTTCGGGGCTCAGGCTGAGAAGTTCCCCAGGACGTCCTGAGGCATGGTCCTCGACTTGGCTGCCTCCCCCGCGGCCACCCACCTCCTCTCCTTCAGGTACCTCACAGGAGACCAGCTGCGGAGCGAGTCGTCCACCGAGGCGTACATCCGCTGCCTGCGTATGGGCTGCCGCTGCATCGAGCGTGAGTAGTTCCTTCCTGGGCCCACCTGAGTGGGGGTAACGTTGAGAATTGAGGCTCGAGGCTTTTTCGTTTTAAAGGCCTCAGGGTGGGGATGGGTGGGACAGGCAGGGAAGACCTGGGTGCTCCTAGCAGCCGTGATGAGGGACGCGGCCGCCCACAGCCAAAGCCTCTCCCCAGAAGAGAACTGTTCCCAAGACAAGGAGTGGCACCACGGCTGCAGGTTGAAGCCACATCCGTGGTGCAGACCCTCTTCCTGAGTGGTGGTTTTGGGTGTGGAGAATCAGTCCTGGCGTGGCAGACCAGGGAGGCTGGTCGCAGAGGCCGCTTCACTGACTTTCTGGCCTCCCTCTGCTTCCTTCTGGGCTGTTCTTAGCAGAAGGCAAATGAATGCCCCCTGGGGTAGCAGGCGATGGTCGGGTGTGTACAGGTGTGTACAGGTATCCTGGGTCACCTGTCTGGGGGCCTGTGAGCACCTTTGAAAAGGATGGTGTGGGGCGCCTGCGGCTGGGCAGGTGGAGGCCTTGTTTCCTTCCTTACCTCTTTTATCCTCTTTGGTTCTTACCTGCGGACCTCACCCTAACCCCAAAGGGTCCTCGGTAGCTCTGGCTGAGAAGAGGCACAGACCACTGGTTTGGCTACAGTTTTGTCGAAAGCGTGCATCATGGCATCATATTTAGTCATTAGTTCTATGGACTGTTTCCCAGTTTATTATTTTTTTCTCCCCCTCCTCCCCCCGGGAAAAGCAAAAATGTGAAAAAAATAAGGTTTGAAACTGTCACCTGTTGTTCCTCCGGTGGTTGAGAATATAAGAGCTGTCCCCTCTCTACGTAATCTATTTCTGTTTGACTCTTTGACCACGAGCCTTGTATTAGCCAAAGGGGTGATGATGCAAAGTACCAGAAATCTGTTAGGTTTTAAAAAGGGGATTTGTTTGGGGTGGAAGCTTACAGTTACCAGGCCATAAAGCGTAAGTTACTTCCCTCACCAAAGTCTGTTGCCACGTGCTGGAGCAAGATGGCCGCCGACGTCTGCCAGGGCTCAGCCTTCCTCTCCCTCCTAAGGCCCCGTGGTCCCAGCTTCTTCCAGTAGCAGCTGTAGGCTGGGATAAGGCTCCTCTCTCCTGGGGCTCCTTTCTCGCTCCGCTCAGCGGCTCTGCTCTCTCCACAGGTCAGCTGTAGACTACCAGGCAAACGGCTCGTCTCTCTTCGGGTCCTCTGCCCTGCCTACTGGAGCCTTCTGTCTTTCCTCACGTGTCTGCTTCTCTGCGTATTTACTTCCTGTGGCTCCAGCATTAAAACGTTAACTTTCTCCTCTGCCATGTCGTTTTCTCTGTGAGTCCCTGCCCACCACGGGGGTGGGGTCTCAGCGTCCCACTGACGTGGCCCAATCAAAGCCATCATTATTTAATCAAGTAAGAGTGAAACCGCTGAGTCCAATTCAATCTCATGTGCCCAGAGGAACAGACCAATTTACAAACATAATCCAATATCTATTTTTGGAATTCATAAATAAAACACCAAACTGCTTACAAGCCTTTAAAAAGAAATTTCTCATTGCTCTGTATTATTTCCACAAGCAGAAAAAGCAATCCAAGGGAAAACACGTAACATATATGTTCGTATGTCTTTAAAAAATAAAAGAAACGACCGAGTTCCTCTTGGACAAATCTGTTGGGTTACAGTGGGGCCTTTAATGGAAAACCTGAGACTTCCGTGTAAGCACGGTGCACACGTCCTCGTGTCCGAGGCCTTGCGTGTACTTCCTGAGCCTGGACCTCCGTGTCTGTGGGTGCACGGCCTGACGCTGCACCTTCGGCCGTCTCCCATCAGTGGACACGTGGGGCGGGGGAGCAGAGGGGACGGTGTTGAGGCTGCTGCTTCCCCCCACCAGTGGACTGCTGGGACGGGCCAGACGGGAAGCCCGTCATCTACCACGGCTGGACGCGGACCACCAAGATCAAGTTTGACGATGTCGTGCAGGCCATCAGAGACCACGCCTTTGTCACCTCGAGGTTGGTTGGCTGCTTTCTGGGTGGTCCCCCGTTAAGGGAAGGGAGCTGGGGTTTTATAGCCACCTCCAGGGACAGACATACACGTGAAGTCTGGGTTCCGTCTTGGCCAAAGTCATCACCAGTGAACGCTGGGGTTTCCCACACAGGGCAAGCCATTCCTGGCTCTTCAGCCGGAAGGAGGCTTGTGGTGGGGGGATCCTGTTGCCACTTAGTGACTAGTACCCCCACCTCCCTCCTCATTCTCAACCCGGCCCTGCTTTTGGAACGTGCGAGGCGATTAAAGCCTGTCTCGCCTCCCTCCGTCCTGTCGGCCCAGCCCACAGAGCTGCTTCTGCGGCGGACGCCAAGCATACGTAATGGGAGCATGGGGGTCTGTGCTCTGGGGCTTCCCCTGGGACCAGGCTCTGCGCTGGCTGCTTTGTTCACGTGATTTTCTTGGCCCCTCACTGCAGGGTGGGCCTGGTGTTCCCGATTTAACAGATGAGTAAACCAAGGCCCAGAGAGGTTAACTGTGCAAGTGCCGACATTTAGGCTGGTTTCTGCGCCTTCTGACTCCAGGTCTCGTCCTTTTCTGTCCCACCAGTGCAGCCCAGGCTAGGCCAGGGGTTTGCAAACTTTTCTATATGGGACCAGATAGAAATGTTTTTGGCTTTGGGGCCTGCCTAATTTCTGATGCAGCTACTTAGCCCTGCCATCTAGTGCAGGGGCAGCTGCAGGCGCTGTGTGGACAAACGGGCATGGCAGTGTCTCAGTACAGCTTGGCTTACAGATCTCCTTGGCAGGCGCATTTGGTGTGTGGACCATAGTTTGCTGACCCCTGGTCTAGGCTCCTTAGACTTTCTAAGAGCCAGCAAGAGTCGTTCTGTAGCTAAAGTGGAGCATGATGTTCTTTTTGTCCCTGATGGTATGGGGAAGGGGCCTTAGGAGTTGCATTCTGGAATCACTCTGCCTGGGTTGAATCCCAATGATCAATTACCAGCTTGGGCAAACCACTTGCCATTCCATACTTTGGTTTCCACATCTTAAAAGTGGGTGTGAAGAGTTGTTGGGAAGATTAAATAACACAGTGCACATTGAGCACATAGCGTTCGGGAAATAGGACTGGTTAATTTTATTGCAGTTACAACAGACGGTCCTCCAGCCGGCTGGGGGTGCTGCCCTGAGAAAAGGGACTCACGGAAGTCTTTTCCCACCTGGCAGGAAACCTTTAAATCACTGCCTGCAGTTTCTCCATCTAAGATTTTCCCCAGGTGGCCTTAGCTCTTCGAGTCCTCTGCTGGACCGAAGATGAAGGACTCCACGTTTCTGGAGACAGCAGCGTTGCTGCTCGGGCTGCTTTTGAGAATTTACGTTGCTTTCCAGGAATGTAGGTGATTGTGGCTGTGATTTGAAACTTGTTTGAGCATGATCTTAGTCACAACCAGAAGAGTTTTTTTTCTGGTTCAAACAGGTCCAGATTCTCTTATCTGACACCTGTGAGGCTAGAACCTGCTTCAAGCCCAGTAATATTTTTGCAGTAAAATGTACGAATATTTGTATTAAGAGGGATTTTAAATGAGACTGTAAATAGCATCAGCGCAGAACTGCTGTTACTGCCAATTGAATTTTGGCATCAGAATTGTGAAAAGTCACTTTGTTCCTGAAGGCATTTATTTATTTATTTATTTATTTATTTATTTATTTATTTATTTATTTATTTAATTTATTATTTATTTAATTTTATTTATTTATTTATTTATTTATTTATTTATTTATTTATTTACCGGGAGGTCCCAGGGATCGAACCCGGGTCCCTCCATATGGGAGACGGACGCCCAACCAGTTGAGCCACATCCGACCCCCCTGAAGGCTTTTAGATGCTGGGTTTCGCTGTGCTATGGGGCCCTGGGGGTGGCCCTGTTGAGAGGTGGGCTTTGCGGATCTGGTAGGACCGTCATGGACTTGAGGTGATGTGTGGGCAGATGATTTTATTTTAAATGCGGTACGTTTATTTCCGCATTTACTTTTCATTTCTATCAAGTGAAGTGGGTCCCACATATAGCAGTGACGTGAGCTGCCCTTAAAATAATTTTGTTTCGTGATGAATGCACTGCACAAGCCCGAATGGATTCTAGATAAAAAAACACAGCTTTATGATACCTTTCTTTGACAATTGGGGAAATTTGAGCGTGAACTATATATTTGATTATATTGAGTTAATGGTAATTTTCTGAGATATGATGGTGGTAGGAGGTGTGGGGGGGTGGCCATGTAGGAGAACATCCTTATTCTTAGGAGATGCATGTAAGGGATTTCGGGGTGAAGGGTCAGGATATCTACATCTCCTTTCAGATGGCTCAGGAAAAAGTGTGTGCATACCCACAGGTGATGCAGGAATATGTACAAGTGATATAGTCAAATACAGGCCCACATGTACAATCGATATATAAATTTCTATGTGTGTACGTGCATACATCTGATCTATAAGTGTGTATATACAAACGGTTTGTAAATAAACATACGTACAAACTATATAAATATATACACATGCTCTGACACATAAATATATTTATACTTACAGATGATATATACATATATATATGCACGTGTGCAAATACATAAGTATATTAAGATTAATGTCTAAAAACATTGTATAAATATATAAAATAACACAGTAAACCGCCACGTGGAGGAAGCTGAAAGGTGACTCCCGGTGAAGCCTCTCCTGTACAAGTGCTCCTTGTACTGGCTTTTTCACCTTTTCTCTAGATTTGAAATTGAAAAAAAAAAGGTCTAGGGACCTTTTATCTTAAATCTGAAGAAGTGAGTGCATAGAAGGAAAGCGTTGAGGAAAGCCAGCGTAGGGGCTGCGGCTGGGGGTGGCGACGCCAGCAAGGCCACCTCGCGTGCTCTCGAGCGCGCTCCGAGCTCTGCTGCCGCCCGCAGCTTCCCCGTGATCCTGTCCATCGAGGAGCACTGCAGCGTGGAGCAGCAGCGCCACATGGCCAAGGTGTTCAAGGAGGCGTTCGGGGACCAGCTGCTCACGAAGCCCACGGAGGCCAGCGCCGACCAGCTGCCCTCGCCCAGCCAGCTGCGGGAGAAGATCATCATCAAGGTAGGCGTGCTGCGGGCACCCGTCCGCACGGCCAGGACCCGGCCCTTCACTAACTCCGTGGCCCTGCGCAAGGGCATTCACGCGCTCGGGGCCTCCGTTGCCCCGGCTGGTGGCGGGGGGATGAAAACAACCTGCCTGAGCACGATGGGGAGGGATGCGGGCACGGTCAACGCTGGGGAACCACATCTGACCTGTAGAAGGTGCTCCTCCTTTTGGCGAGCCTTGGCCACACCCCTGCTCTGAGTCAGACCCCGTGCAAGGTACTGGGGGACCCAGGGACCCAGGCACCGTCTCGCCCTCACCAGCTCCCCTCTTGGGAAGACGGGAATGGAGGTGGACAGTTGCCAAGCAGAGGGTCATGTGCAGTGATGGGGTGTGCACGTCCTCTGGGAGCCGTGTGTGGAGAGAGCCGGGGAGGCCAAGAGGAGGCGGCAGCATTTGGGTGTTTGTATGATCAGCATAGAGAGCGGATATACGGTGGCTTAAAGCGTGTAAGAGTTTATTTCTTCTTCACGTGTGGGACAATGTTCTAGAAGCATTGAGCGCTGGCTTTCTCAGGGATCCAGGATCCTCTCATCTTGTATAATCTTCCAGGAAAGAGGTTTTCAACTGGGATTTCCGCAAGCCCCCAAAGAATGTATGGATAGAATTTAGGGGGGTCTTTGAACTTTGATGGGACAAAACGTCACCTGTTTATTTTTGTGAGCCTGTCAGTAAAGTTTAGCATTTCCTTCCATTCTGTGGCTGACAAGCCACGTGGGACTTTGTCACCAGTAGAAATCATGGCTATTTCTATCGTGCATTTTCTTGTTGTTGGAGATATCTCAGAATCATGTTTATGCTCGTCACTACTTTGAAATTACGGTGGTAAATAGCTCAGCCTCTGGATCTCATTGAATATGTTAACGCACGTTTCTCAGAATATTGCATATTTGTTTTTTATTTAATATTTTAGTAACTTTGATGAAACTGACTTCCTCTGTAACTTTAAGCTTTGTAGACACTGTTCTGAAAAGGGCTTCATGGACTCCCCCAAAGGTGGGGGCTACTTTGCCGGGCAGTCCCTTGCCCAGCTTACTCCTCTCGTGCTCTCTGGGTGGGAGTGGAGTCACATGACCACGCCTCCCTGCAAGGGGCCTGGGATATGAAGTCTTTGTCTGGGCAGCCACTAACACCACAGCTAGCAGGCTCGCAGGGAAGGAGAGAAGGGAATGATCTTCCAGGCTTTGGGAAGACCACGGGCCAAGTCGTGGTGGCGTGGAACATGTGGCACGTTCCCTCAAGACACATTGATTGGGCCCATTCCCCATGTCCCAGGAGGTCTAGTGGGGAGACAAGACCCATAAACGGGGACCTCCAGCCAGTGGGGAGGGGGCTTTGGCCACGGGCGGCCAGAAGAGGGGTCATTGGTGCCCCCAGGAGTGAGTGGGTCAGTGAATTGGGAGTGTTTGGCCAGGACCCCCAGCTCCTGGGGCAGTTTTAACTGAGATGCCAAAGGAAGCTTCTGGCCGTGGAGGCAGGACAAGGGGCGAGGGGAGGGGCCAGGGCTTCCTGGTGGTTGGTGCAGCTCATCCCTTTCTATTTCAGGGAAAGGGGGTGGAAAGAGCATATTGTTTCATAATCACTGCATGCCAGGCCCATGCATAGTTTCTTATTCAGTCTCATCACAGACCTGCAAAGTGGGTAATCCCAGCCCCCCACCCGAGACCCACTTTACAGATGTGGACACTGAGGTGTAGAGGTCAAGGGACTCAGCCAAAGTCACAGTTTG
The DNA here is from genome assembly GCA_026826555.1 of Tolypeutes matacus. NCBI lineage: Eukaryota > Metazoa > Chordata > Mammalia > Cingulata > Chlamyphoridae > Tolypeutes > Tolypeutes matacus. The sequence continues at coordinate 6,197,490 of JAKSZT010010873.1, read as the reverse complement.
TCCTTGCCAGGGAACTAATTCGAGGCCAGGTCTGCCTTCCAAGCTGCTCTCCTGGCCTGTGCCACGCTGCCGTTGAAGGGGGCCCTGATGTCTTCTTGCCTGTTTACAAATCTCCTTCACACCTAGGGCTTGTGTGATCCTGCAGGCCTGTCATTATCCCCATTTTACAGGGGACATTATTGAGGCTTGGAGAGATTACGTCACCAGGGCAAGGTGACAGAGCCAGTCAGGTGACAGGCCCGAATTCAAAGCCGGGCCCCTCTCCAGGTCCGGAGTCCGCCCCACCGTGGTGCTGTAGGCTGTGACTCGGGAAAGCTTCCCCCTGGAGCGCTGGCCTAAGCATTGCCTTCTTCAGCTGACGGAAGTGAGGCTGGAGAAGCGGGGCCACTTGCTCCGGGGCACGCGACCACTCCGGCTGCCATGGCGCTCTTTGCAGTCGCCCGCTTGCTGCCGGGGCTGGCTGGGGTCCCGCTGTTCCCTCGCGGTGCTGGGCGCCCCCGTGGGGTTGCTTGTGCACCATACGTCTCTCCTGCACCGTTGCGGGCAGTGGAGATTCAACAGGGAGCAAACCGGAGTCCCTGCTTTCAAGGAGCTTATTTCTAGTGGGGACCACAGACAGAAGACGAGGAAACAAACAGAAGTAGAGGGCACATAGGGCTAAGACATGAGAAAAATTAAACAGGATGAAAGGCTAGAGAGTGACAAGGATGGGATGGGGAGGGTGAGCTATTTTCAGATCAAGTATGCAGAGAAGGCTTCTTGGAGGAGGTGATGCTGAGCACAGACCTGCGTGTAGTGAGAGACAAGCCAGGCCCAGAGAGCAGGACGTGCCAAGGCCCTGGGGTTGGGGGAGGTGAATGACTATTTGCCAGCTCACAGAGCCCAGATTTGGGTCACAAGGACACATGCATGTGTCTTTTTCCCTCAGCACAAGAAGCTGGGCCCCCGAGGTGACGTGGACATCAACGTGGAAGACAAGAAGGACGAGCACAAGCAACAGGGCGAGTTGTACATGTGGGACTCCATCGACCAGGTGGGCCTGGGCCCCCCTCGGCCATCCAGGGCCTGCTGGAGAACTCTGGGGGTCTTTCTTTCTCACTCCCACTTTGGCCCCAGTGCAGTTTTGCCAAGTAGATTTATCTTTATAACGAGACCCTAGATATTTTTTGCATTTTCAGTGTTTTATTTTGAAATGATTTTCTATTTTTAAAATGTTGCCAAAAAATTGCACAGTTCCCTTAGACCCCCTACGCAGCTTCCCCAAGTCTCAGCCTTCTGTGTCATCACAGTGCAAGTGTCGACCTTGCTCCAGCTTTTCCAGTTTGTCCGCTACTGTTCTTTTCCCGGTCCAGCATCCAGTCCAGGTTCCCACGATGCATTGAGTTGTCCAGACCTTTTGGTGTCCTCCCATCTGGGATGGCTCCGCCTGGAGCCTTAAGCTTCCATGAGACGAAGGCAGCCCCTTCTCATCCCTTCACTGAGTGGGCAAACCCATTTGGGTATATTTTCACACGTTTGCCCTGGAAATAAAGATAAAAATGGGTAAAATTTAAATAAGGAAATTAAGTCACAATTAGATGTCAGAGAAAGGGTTTCTAGACAAACTGGCTGAAAAGCCCCGAAAATATGAAAAAGTAGAAGAAATAGAAGACAGTCCTGAGAACATGCGGCATAATCCTGTGTCCATGAAAGGCCGCAGATTAAATAGATACGCATTAGAAACTCGCCGTCAAGTCGCGTCTACCCTCAGACGTGCTGACTGAGAAAGACCCTTAAAATGCCCAAATAAGCCCAAACTGAGTAGGTGTTTTAAAAGAAATGTCTCGAGGGGGAGCAGATTTGGTGAAATTACACAAATGTCCAAAAACAAAACTGGGAAAGGCGAATCCCCAGTGAATTCTGGGGGGACCCCGGGTGGGGATAAAGGGCAGCGCCTCGTCCCAGAGTGGGGGGCGGTCTGGGGGGAGACTGATGCTGGTCTCGCTTCTCAGAAATGGACTCGACACTACTGCGCCATCGCCGACGCCAAGCTGTCCTTCAGCGACGACATCGAGCAGACGGTCGAGGAGGAAGCGCCCCAGGTGGGTGGCGGCCCCGTGCTCGTCCTCCAGAGCTGGGCTGGTCCATGGTGCTTCTCTGGCCCCCTGGCCGGCGGAGACCTGCGCCCTACCCAGCCTGCTGCCTCCTCTGACTGGTGTTGACCCAGGTGTTTGACCAGCAGGGCTCGAGGCTCTTTTCTAGTCTCACTGGCCAGTGCTTGCAGGGATGCCGTGGATGTTGGGGTGCTCGCTCCAGCCCACCAACCGGCCTGGTCCCAGGCTTTCCTGCCCTCTCCCCTTGGCTGTTTTCCATCACTCGTCCTAGTTCTTGAGTTCAACCCCCGAAGTATTATGGTCCTCAGACTTCCTGTAGGATATAGGTAGGGGCTCTACTGGGGACCCCTTGCCTCATGTCTCAGGACTCCAGGAAGCCACCCAAAAGGGAGGCTGTCAGGAGTGGGAGGCAGGCAGCGGAGGTGAGCCGAAGCCGTCTTCCCAGACCTCTTGGGGTGGGCGCAAGCTGAGGCCAGCCTCTCTACCAGCAAGCAGGTAGTCGCGTCACGGAGCCGGCATGGCCGGAGGGGCCTGTCGGGTGACGCTGGGGCTTGGTCTTGGCTGTTCTGGGTTGCCTCCAGAAACCCTTCCTCTCTCTGTGGCCCAGGACACCCCCCCCACAGAGCTGCATTTTGGCGAGAAGTGGTTCCACAAAAAGGTGGAGAAGAGGACGAGCGCCGAGAAGCTGCTGCAGGAGTACTGTGCCGAGACTGGGGGCAAGGACGGGACCTTCCTGGTGCGGGAGAGCGAGTCCTTTCCCAACAAGTACACCCTGTCCTTCTGGTAATCAGCCCCCTGCCCGGGCTCGCCGGCCTGCCCGGCACGGCTGGCCAGACGGGAGCCGGGTGGGGCTGGGGAAGCAGGCGGGCCCGGGCCAGGCTCCCAGACGCTAACTCCGTGAGCTGTGCAGGGCCAGGAGCAGGGGGAGGCGAGCGAGGCACTCACCTTGGTGCAGAATTCGAGATAAACTCAGTGAACGAGGTAAATGATATTTGAGTGCAATCTTCAAAAAATCAAAAGTAATGCAAAAAGATCCGAGATGGTCAGAAAATGAACGTTTACAAGAAAGACAGGATCTTGCCTGCATGTGCAGGACGCAGCCTCCCCACCTCACCTGGTCCTGGCCCTGGCATGGCCCTGGCAGTCACTCAGCCCCCAGAACTGCCCGCTCTAGAAGGGGACCCTAAAGGCGTAGTGAGCTCACTCATCTGTCCGTCCGCCCCCAGCCATGCCCCGTGGTGGACGTGTGCTAGGCACAGTAAATTCACAGTGAACAGACCGCCGAGGTCACTGCCCTATGGTGTTGACAGAGTCGGGTGGGGGAGATGGATGATAAACAGCTGATCACCCAGATGATGAATAATTACAGGTGTGTTAAGTGCGATCCAAGAAAACACGCCAGGTGTTTTGACGGAGGGGACTGACGCAGTGTGTGTGTCTGGGGGGCGGGGTTCTGAAAGTGTAACAGATAATGAGTGGGATGTGGGGGGGTGGTCAGGGAGGTTTCAGATGAGTCCCAGGGGAGGAAACTTAATGATGAGCTTATAAAACAGCAGTGATGTCTGAGTCCTATATAAAGCTTACCCTGCCGGGCAGCACACCAGGCTCGTTTTGTGGGCGCTCTCAGGACTCTCTGAGGCAGTGCTATTATCTTTGTGTTACTGTCCATGTCTACACCAGGAGAGTAAACTGAGGCTCAGACAGGCCAGGTGCCTTGCTCAGGGTCACCTGGCTCGTAAGAGGCAGGGTTGGGATTTGAACCCCCGCAGTCTGGCTCCAGAGTTGGACTTGTGCAGGTAAAAGGACGCAGTGAGTGGCGGGAAGTGGGTAGACTGTTCTGGAATGAAGCCAGAGGAGCAGCTGTGCTGTGGCCCTGGGCCTGTGCGCTTGGCCGAGGGAGGCGCCGAGGGAGGCCCTGTGGGCCGCGCTGACCGCCCTGTCCCCGCAGGCGGTCAGGCCGGGTCCAGCACTGCCTCATCCGCTCCACCACGGAGGGCGGGAGCCTCAAGTACTACCTGACGGACAACCTGCTGTTCAGCAGCATCTACGCGCTCATCCAGCACTACCGCGAGAGCCACCTGCGCTGCGCCGAGTTCGAGCTGCGGCTCACGGACCCCGTGCCCAACCCCAACCCACACGAGTCCCAGCCGTACGTCCGCGGGCCCAAGGCAGGGTATCCAGGGGTCCCACGAGGCCCTCACCCCGGCCACCCCAGCCTCCCCTGCCTCTTAGAGCCCGCAGGGGCAGCCGCGGTCTCCAAAGGCCCACCGTCACTTCTGCCGTGATCCCTCCCTCGCTCCTCCCCCCTCCCCCTTCCCTTCCCCCTTTTCTTTTGTTCTCCCTTCTTCCTTCCCTTCCTTCCTCCCTTACTTTCTTTCCCCCCTTCCTTCCTCCTCGCTCCCCTTCTCCTCCTTTTCTCCTATCTCCCTTTCCTCCCCCACCTCTCATTTTCTTTCGTGTGTGCGTCCATCCTTCCTTGCTTCCTCCCTTCTTCCCTTTTTTTCTTCCCACTTCGACTTCATGGTCCCAAGTTCTTGGGCTTTGATTTTCAGAGGTCAGTTTTGGCCTGATGGTATCCTCCTGATTGTCAGAGCTCCTTCCTGTTTGTTCTAAATACAAACAAGGAAAAATACTACCAGAAGTTGCCCCTTGATATTTGTCATTCAGTAATTAAGGTGTCAGTTATGCCTTACAAAGGGTGAACAAATTCTGGAAATAAAGCAAAAAACAGTTTTAAAGGTAAAATTTACATTTCTGAGGAAGCTGTATTAACTTACTCTTTTAACTTTTCTGTTTCCACACGGGTTGCCTTTTAAAATTTGGTATTTCACACCTGAAAACATAACCCAAACCTAAAGCAGAAAACCCTGTAAAGCCCCATGGCCCCGGCTCTGCCTGGCCTTTCCGAGACAGAGCTGAGTGGCCCACTTGGAGCCGGCCCACCGGCTCCGGGCTGGATGGCCGAGACGTGGACAGTGTTCCCTTGCGCTCCAGCGGCCCTGCTACGTAAACGTTTCTCCCAGGCTGCACCGCGGTGTTCTCTTTGACAACTGCCTTTTCAGAGGGGAGTGGGGAAGGCCACAGGGGCACTGCCGTGGTGGTCTCCGAGGCCGTGCCTGAGGCGTCCAGGGGACCCCTGGTGTCTTCTCGGCGGGGCCCGCTCACCTGACTGTGCCTGCCCTGTGCGCAGGTGGTACTACGACGGGCTGAGCCGCGGTGAGGCCGAGGACATGCTGATGCGGATCCCCCGCGATGGGGCCTTCCTCATCCGGAAGCGGGAAGGCGCCGACTCCTACGCCATCACCTTCAGGTAGGCCATCACCTTCCGGTAGCGATCACCTTCAGGTAGGCCATCACCTTCAGGTAGGCCATCACCTTCAG